>CM017195.1:1244598-1767098 GCA_004837865.1 Musa balbisiana
CTCGGAGAGGGCGCGAGCGGCGTCTCTTTTGTCGTAGAACTCCACCAGCAAGCGGTGTTGCTTCGATGTCATCACCCTCACTTCCTTCACAGCTCCTACATGCCATTAAGATAAAATCTCTCTCTCTTAGCCATGCAAAACCGAGTCATAAAGAAAGATGGTACAAATAGCAAGAAGTACAGAAAGAAACAAAGGATATCTAATGATGGAATACAAGGAAGAAAGCACCCAACATATATTACAGAGATCTCTTCAAGATGTGTGTTTTGTTGATCTTGTTTGATCTTTCTTGGTATCTTTGAACTAAATCGGTGAAGATATAATGGTTAGAAATCATCCATACCAAAGGCTTCAAAGATTTGTCTGAGAGCAGCGCAGGACACGGTCGGGTCCGAATTAAGCACCAAGATGGAACCCTGGTTAGGTTCGTCGAGGCCGGAGGCTGCAAACTGAGCCGAAACCGCCGGCCATCCGGTCAGTCCGCGGCCTCCCACGCCGTCGCTGAGCCATCCCCATGGACACGCAAGGTTCCCCATGATGGTGGCGGGGAAGTGCTGCCGCGTCGCGGGGTGCTCGCGGAACGCCATCACCGCCGCCTGCGCGCTCCTCAGATCGTAGAAGTGGACGGTGACGATTCCCTGCGCTGTCAGCGCCACCGTGTCCACCGCCTGCACACCGCCGAACGGCTCCATCGCCGCCCTCACCTCCGCCTCCCCCACGTGCGGCGGCACCATGTTCAGCACCACCGCTCTACTAGCCGCCTCTGGAGGCGCTACAAGTGTCACCGCTACGGCAGGCGGCGGTTGAGGAGGAGGATGACGGTAAGGGAAGTAAAACTGCAGCGGATGGGCAACGACAGCGAACCGGCTGCTCGCCGCCGGGTGGAACTCCGCCGCCGCTGGATCGAGAAGAGTTCCCCGGGCTTCCGGCTCCATCTCCCGACCCAACCAAAACGACACAGCTCACACGCCAACACGCTGTATCTCTCCCCCGCATAAGCTTCTTCCAAATGCGTTATATAGACTGAACCGGTACAAAGAAGCGATATATCGGGGGAAGAAAAAGGAAGGCAATTACGAGAGCAGAAAGCGGCGTTTTAATGCGGAGGCAGTATGGCGGCGCACTCCCTCTTCAATGGGTGGATAGCGACGCCCGTCCTTTATATTCGCACCCCAACGTCGGTAAGACTGCACGCTCTCCGTGTCACGTTGCAGGAGGAAAAACTCCTTGAAGGGGAGTTATTTATCACTAATGGGCAAAACCGTCTTTTCATGATACAAAATAACCCTTTGGTGAGGGAGATTAACACAAAAGAAGGGAAAAATACCACAATATTAAATGACTATAATGCCCATGGTCTCGGGGTTGCAGCCTCAGGGTTGTCTCTTCGTCTACCTTTCCTCTTTTACCATGGGGAATCCTTCTGGGCCGGCGTCTGTGGCTGTGCCTGCACATTCCTGGAGGATGCAGGAAGCAGAGCGTCAGAGAGAGAGAGAGAGAGAGAGAGAGAGAGGAGATAATTTGGGAGGTGAGATTGGTTGATTTTGCCTGTGATTGCTCGTTTCCAAGAAGGAAAGGAAGAGAGATGATTTGTTGTACCCAGAACGTTGAACCAATGGACAAACATGGCATTTTGCTTTGCAGGTTGGCATAGAGTGGGAGGAAGCATGAGAGAGAGAAACATTTTAACATGATCATACTGCTTCACAATGTCAGAGAAATAAATAGCTGGAGTGCAAGATGATGGAGATTGGGAATGTGTGCATGGGATGAGGCGAAATGGGGAGTGAGATTGTGTGTATTTGTCATGTATTTTTTTAAAAATAAAAATAATTAATTTTTATAATAATAATTTTTTTTATAAAATTTATATATAATAATAATATTTTTAAATATAAAAACTATTTAAATATAAAATAATAATATTTACTGATATTATTTTAACTAATTCAATCAAACTAAATAGTTCATAATTGACTCGTAATCGATTTAGTTAAGACTCAATCAAATCTAATTTAAATCAAGTAAATGTTTAGCCAACGTTTACTAGTTCCCATCTTATCACCATGTTATTAATAGAAAAAACTCATATTATTTACCTTTGTCCTTATTTATGCTCTCATTCTCGCAGCTCTACGAATAATCTTTACGAGTATCTCTATACCGACGAGCATAATTAACATTTATAATGAAAATGATGAGATAAAAAATTATAGAATATATAATTTTTATAGAAAATAAATATATTTTAGATGTTTCTTAAAAAGTATCATATCTTTTGTTTTTTCTCAAATAGTATTCATTTTTAAAAAAAAATGTTATTTTTTGCTTTTTTTCAAATTTTAACAATTATATTATTTTCATTTGACTCAATTATAATATTTTTCAATAACATTTATAGTATTTTAATAGGATATTAAAAATACTATAAATATTACTGTGAAAGATATTGTAAATGACATCATGTCGCTTTGATTGTCATTACTCATAGATCATTAAAATATTATATTTTTAGGTTTGTAATTAATTTCATTGAAGTTAAGAGTTCATTTTAATCAAAACATTATAATAGACCAAAAATATTATAACAAACCAAAACACTCTAATAGATAGAAAACTTTTCGATGGATCATTTGAATATTTTCTAGATTAAAAATATTATTTGAGAAAAATAAAAGTGGGGTGCTAATTGTGAAATACCCAACGTAGGTATTTTCTAGAAAAATCGCTCTCGTGGATTAGCAAAAAGTCGTGAATTAAAAAGGTGTGGATGCATTAACATCTTAAAGTCAACGAGATGGATTAAAAGAACAAAAGTAGCAGAAGAGCTGTAGACTTCAGCAAGTTGTATCAGATGCTAACTGGGAATGGATTAAATCTGAATAATCATATGATTTTATTTCCTTCCTTTTTATTATTATTGTTATTATTTGAATCTATACCATTAGTTCCCCAAATGTGCAACAACATTAAATGTACAAGATTCGAGTGATGCAATAGTATATATTAATTAAGGCCGAACTGCAAAATCGAACAGATTAATTTGAACTTCACAGATTGATTTTTCTTGGGATGTTTTAAAAACTTAAAAGAATACGTTACAAAGTCTACATATATATTATTTACATGTCTCTTCGATTGCTCGCTGCAATCATAAATGACGGCCTTTTTCATTATTCTGATCTCTTTGCAACTTTATATAATATTATATGCATGATGGTAATGCTAATTGCTTCGTAGATAGTTTCCAGAATGTCATATTTAATGACGATCATATATTATTTTCCACCCTCTTTCTTTCTTGATTTCATGCACTTTAGGCATAAATAAACATGAAAAAAACATAGTTATCAGAATCATTAAGAAGATAACAAAAAGGAAATAAATAAATAATAATAATAATAATAAATATATCATTTATAATTCGGTTTTTTTCATTTTTAAAAATGGAATAAATAAATAAAATATCGACTTCCCAGCACACCTCTTTGCTCGTCCAAACATGAGCACGTGTATTACTACTACTCGCGCATCTCTGTTTCCTCTCTGTATCTATCTCTCTCTCTCTCTCTGCAGCCCAAAGAGAGAGAAGGGGTGTCTCTTGTTGCTCACTGAGGTAGTGCAGCTGAAGATGCAGGGCCTGTGGACCAGCTTGCCATCTCCTCACCGATGCTGCCATGCAGTCTTTCGAAACCCAGGAGATGGCCAGCAGTTGATCCTTCATCCTGCATCTTTGTCTGCTCTTAAAGATTCAAAAGAATTGTCCTCTCTCTCTCTCTCACACTCATATATTAGGTAGGAAAAAGAAGTGCAGCTACCGCTGGCCTTTGTCCAGGGAGTAGCTGACAGTACTAGCTGGACCCACATTTATCAAAACATTCCATCCATGTCTTTCTACATGTGTGACTCCATCAAGAAGCATACAGGCACTTCTCTTTCTCTCCCTTCTTATGTACATATGTATATTATATAGCAACAGCATGTCGGCAGAGCTTTTGTCACTCAAAAGATGAGAGCAAGTCAGTGCTGCTTGTCATGGCATGGGGTGTCCGTTTCTGATATCATAGACTTTGCTTGCCTTTGTTGGGAAGTGCTGTTTGCCACCATCTGTTGCTTGCTTGCTTGGATTAAAGAGGCTGTGGCGGCCTCACTTGGGTTTGAGGAGCCTGTTGTGATCGGTGCCGTACAACCAGTCGATCCATCACGATGCTGCTGCCAGCGGTGGTGTGTGATGATGGTCGACTAGTTTCGAGTGGGCCCCCGGCCGAGGCGCTCGCCTGGCCCAATTTGAATCTTAATTGAAATCGACTCAACTTGAGTTGAACCCAAATGTCACAATCGGTTCAACCAAGCCGAATTGACCTGAACCCAACATCCACTCCTCCCCACGCCGCTCCCCGCCCCTAGCGCCGCAGAAACCCTAATCTCACGATCGCTCGCTCCTCGTCGCCGTCGCCGATTTCTGCCGGTCCTCCCCTCATCCGTGCACAAGGCGGTTCTGTAGTGGTGCCCGTACTTCCTCCTCCTCATCCGTGCTTCTCCCGACTTCGGCATCCGCCTCCTCTTCGATCCAAGGTGAAATCCTCTCCTTCTCCCATTTCCTTTTTGCTTGCCCATATCCTTCTCTTCGGATGCCGTTGCGCTGCGTTTTTAGTTGAATATATCCGACCATTCGGTGGTCTTTTTCTACATCATCATGTGTTACAAAGTCGGGATCTTGCAACGGTTTAGCATGTTGTTTGGAATTAGATGTAGATTTGTGATTTGTTAGTGTCGATCTCATCATCGATAAACCGTCTACTTGAATTCTGCTTTCAAACACAAAATCCAACCAAGCGAAGCTTTCGATAGTTAATATTTCAAGATTTTGATGTATAAATGACAAGGGATTGTTTGGCATTTTTCAGTGGCTTGAATATCTGGTTTCTTCGTTGTTGTTAATCCACCCTTAGAACAGAGTGGAATATTGTTGTTTATTTTCGAGAAAGAAACTAACTTTAAGGATCAATCATCATTTTTGAGCTTTAGGGCAGTTTACGGGTTTGCTTATTATGATGGGAGAGATCATGCAATCTTCTTCCTCTGGCATCACCTGATGGTTTTGTCCCATCAATTAGGTGAAAGGCGAAATGGAATTTCCAATAGCAAAATATCACGGCTCTTGATCTTTTTTCTTTTTGCAAAGGGTAAGTGACGAAGGTAGATTTTGATCTCTGGACTTTTACAAAATCTTTACGAACAAAGCTAGCTAACTTATTAAAAAAAAATGTCTGTTAAGGTCTTGTACCCTCAACTTTTTGGTAATTGGGTCTGGTATACCACCACCAGACCATTGTTTTAGGTGGGACTCTTGATGTTGAATAAAACCCTAGCTCAAATCCCCATGTTTTGGCCTCTTCTGACTAGTCATGACCAGCTTGATTGTCATAAACATATACTTTCACAAGTGACTTAATTCAGTTTGAGGATCTAACCATAATGGTTCAAGCTGTTAGAAAGGCTAATTTATTTGGTCCGTTTGACCCCAGTTTTGGGTCTCAGGAATCAATTTGCTTGATCGGTGTTGCCGGTATGGGTGATGAATACAGAAACTTTAAGAGAATTGCCATCGGGCTGTACACTTGGGTTTCAAACATTTTATGATAGTGTTCCATTTACTGTTTGAAGCCGTCATGCATATATATTGATTACTATGTTTATCTAAAGGTATCCCTTTGCTCCAAAACCTTGATTGGTATATTTGAAGAGCAGAAAAGGTCACCTGACATTCAGGTACTTGACCCCCACTATCTCCAACTATTGTTGATTATGATGTGTCAATTGCATTAATATTTCCTTGGCAGTTCTTTTCCCTCTAATCGTTTCAGGATAACTTGTTCAATAATGTTGAATTTCTTTTAAGCAAAATGAGCTTCTGACAAGTATGATTTAATGCCTTTGAGCCTTTAAGGAGTCGCAATTAATTTATGAGATTTGTTATCGTTCAGAATGAATCTACTGCATTTTGTGAGAATACATTCATAACCTCATATCTCGTCTGCTTGTGGGCATTTTTCCATTTATAACATGTTAACCAATCAGAATTCTAATAGAAAAGAAATAACTAACAAAAGAAAGGTTCTTACAAATTAAATACTTCTGTAAATACTAATCATAACAAATAGCTGTTTTAAGGTGTGTCTTGATTGGTGACATATTTCAGTTCTGTTCTATGTGGTTCTTTTCCTTCTCAAGGACTTGGGACCATGGCATGGCTTCTTGTTCCTTTGTCCATCCTTTGTTGACATTATGTATATCATCTCTACAGAGAATTGTGATCAGCACATGTAAACAAAACTATACCCAAATGATTTGTTTTCTTTTCATTGTAACAAATGAAAATGAGAAATTCATGGGTGATCAGTACCCCAAAGCAGACATTCATTTAATTATCAACTAATATGTGTTTCGACTTGCACATTATGTCATGATTGTCAACCCTAAATCAAGTCATTTAATGTCATCACCGACATAGCTTGTGAATATCGTGTGTTTTTATGAGAAATCACATCTCATTAGGAATTTAAACATCTCCCTTCTGCATAGGTCCTATTACTGAATCTAATACTTTAGAATTCTAAACCTACCAGATAATTGTTCAACTATTAATCATAGCCAATTACAATACATGTCTTTCATTAAACACATGCATTAGTAAAAAATCAATGATCACTATTTCGCTCGGATCGGTACGAAACGGGTGGCACATACCGGTCCAAGCGCTAATCGATACGCGGACCCACCCCGGTCCGGTCTGCCATATAAAAGGGAAGTGGGAAACCTTAAATCCCACTTCTGCCCCGCCTTCGCTTCTCACGAGATCGATGCTGCAACTGTGACTTCTCATTGCTACGACCTCTGCTTGCCCCGATGGATGCTGCACTCTGCCACACAACCAATTCTAGGATTGATGCTTCTCATATAGGCAGTTACCCGCGACCCCCGCTTGCCGCGACCTCGTTGCACATCGCCCTAATGACTTCTCATGTATGTCTCTTTTTCTCTTCCTCCTTCCTCCTCTGTCGCTTCCTCTGCTTCCCTCTTTCTTCCTCCTCCCTCCATCGTCCCTTCCTCTTCTCCCTCTTTTTCTTCCTCGTTGAAACATCGGTACATACCATAATATACCTTGTGTCAATACACCGGTACAGACTAATACGTACTAGCCCAACAAATCTCTAAGACGGGTTCGGTACCAGAAATGGTGAACCCTAGTCAATGATCGTTGTTTCACCTAGACTGGTATGAAATGGGTGGCACATATCGGTCCGAGTGCTGACTGATACGCAGACCCACTCTGGTCCAGTCCAAAAGTGGGAAACCCTAAAACTGACTTTTGCACTGCCTTCGCCTCTCAGGCAATCAATGCTACAACTACGACTTATCACTGCTATGACCTCTGCTTGCCGTGATGGACGTTGCACATTGTCATGCGATCGACACTTCTCACGCAGGTTACCAACAACCTTCGCTTGTTGCGATTGATGTTGCACATCGCCATGCACGATATTTGCCCTAATCACTTCTAAGGTATGTCTCTTCTCTTCTTCCTCCTTCGTCGCTTCCTCTTCTTTCCTCTTCCTTCCTCCTTTCTCCATCGTCCCTTCCTCTTCTTCCTCTTTTTCTTTCTCTTCAAAACATCGGTACTTATCGGTGTTCCGTATGTTAGGACATCTGTACATATTTGTATGTATTGGTCCGACAAATCTCTAAGATGGGTTTGATACCCAAAATAGCGAACCCTAGTCAATGATCATTGTTTCACCCAGATCGGTACAAAATGGGTGGCACATACTAGTTCGAGCACTATCGATATACGGATCCACCCTGGTCTGGTTCGCGATATAAAAGGAAAGTGGGAAACCCTAAATTCCACTGTCGTACCACCTTCGCTTCTCACACGATCAATGCTGCGACTACGACTTCTCACTGCTACGGACTCTGCTTGCCATGATAAGTGCTACACACCACCACGAGACCAATGCTGTGATCGACGCTTCTCACGCAAATGGCTACTGGTGACCTCCGCTTGTCGCAACTTCGTTGCATACCGCCACGCAAGATATTTGCCCTAACCACTTCTCAATTACTTCTCAGGTATGTCTCTTCTCCTCTTCATCCTTTCTTCTTCCGTCTTTCTTCTTCCTTTATCGTCCCTTCCTCTTCTCCCTCTTTTCTTTCCTCTCTAAAACACTGGTACTTACCAGTGTACTGTGTGTCAGTATGCTAGTACATATTGGTATGTACTGGCCCAACAAATCTCCAAGACGGGTCCGATACCTGAAATGGCGAACCCTGGTAAAAATGTTCAGGATTTACATCAACAATTCACTTGAATGGTTAAGCTGCTGAAATAACAACATATGAATACTTTTGTAATATCTGCACGAAGTTGGTTGGTAGATTATACATGCATGATTTTGAAAAGGCATTTTTAATACTACTTGCTGCCTTGACAATATTTCTTTCTGATGTTACACTTTGTGACATCAAGTTAAAAAGATCTGTTCATATATACACATACTGTCATCTTATTTTTCCAATTTGTATGCTCAAAATATTCTCATTTTCCCATATGATTATGTATGGTGTTGGATGGTCTAGATTTGTTTGTAACGAATTGCATCCATAATCTTTTGAGGGGTATAATGAGAAAATGACAATGTATCCACTTGGCAACCAACAAGAACTGATTTGGAATATGTGGTATGATTACAACTTATCATTTCTATATATGTGGTTTGTATATTGAGATTGCATGGAGATAATGCGAGATTCAACCATAGCCTGCAGTATTCATTCTTCTGTTCTATTATCAGCTTTATGACTCCCATATTTATCTAGTGCCTCTTCTATTTCAATCCTCAACTACTTCTCATCTTCCCAAAATGTTCCACCTGACCATAGTGGACAATTAATGTTGCCGGCCTCTGTCTCCCCAATCAAGAATTAGACCAGTTCATACTCTTACTTCTTTGGACTTTCTTTGTCTCAGTTGGACTGCAACAGGTAGTCACATTTGCCACCAGCATCCTCTTCTTCATTCATATTGCCAAGAGAGGCCACCATCCCCAATCATGGACCGTATTCATCAAGTCTGATATCTGGGTCATTAAATTGGTTGCAATTGGAAGAAGACAGATAGGATAAGTATGAGATTACATTTTTACTTTCCATGAATGATCAATCACTCGAGTAAATAAATTGGTTACTGCCAGTTAAGCTCATCCACTGTTATCTTGATAATTGTGGAGAAAATGAGGTTACTGCATGAACAATGTGAGAGTAGATGTACCATGGCAACTGCCAAATGATTCCAGCTTTATGCATTTTCACCTTATATAACCTGCGATACATTTTCAGGAACAATGGCCAGCAAAGCTAGCAGTGACAGTCGGGAGCCGACGAATGAGCAAATAATTTTAAACACATATGGAAACATGCGCTCAGAAATTAACCAGATCTACTCAAAGATCACTGAATTAGAGATGGAAGTCAGTGAGCACTCTCTTGTAATCGGTGCCATACAACCACTTGATCCATCACGTCGCTGCTACCGAATGGTCAGTGGTGTGCTGGTTGAGAGGACGATCAAGGACGTCCTGCCTGCTGTGCAGCGCAACAAGGAAGGTCTCGAGGAGGTCATTGCTCGCCTCAATGAGGCATTGGAGAGGAAGAAGAAGGAGATATCAGAGTTTGAATTGAAGTATAAGATCAAGATAAAGAAAGCCGACAGTGAGACCAAGGAGGACACCAACCAAAAAGAAGGTTCTGCCCAGGGGGTTCTTGTAGGCCCTGCAAGCTAATAAAAGTTGCTAGGAAATGGTCTTGTCCTTGGCTTTTTAAATCTGGTTTATATTTTTCTAGACAAAACATGATCTTATGCGCGTCCTGATGAGCTGTAGTAGAATTCCATGGAACCATTGAAATCCGATGATGGCATTGTAGTTATTCACGAGGAGTTGTTCTTCGCTTGTGTGCAAGTAAAGCCATTAATCTATGCATTGATCTGATGACTCGTCTTGGTTCTTGGCTGTTGTACTTTCTATCCTCCAAAATTCTAGGAGGATTTGGCTTGCTCGAGGTTCTGTTGGAACTCCTTTTCAAGTTCATATTTAGGTTAGGTTGGCTTGTTCACATGACCTCTAATGCTTTGGTTAAGGGTGTGCCATTGGGTAGATACGTTATGGTATCCAAATCAAACCAACTATTGAGAAACATGTAACTATTCACAAGCAATTTCCAGGCTTCTAATAATCATAACAAGAAAATACAAAAGAAGTAAGAAAAAACCAGGAGATCTTTTGATTAGATAGAAAACGATTTAATTGCCAAGTCAAAAAATATCCGACGCTTTAAAAGGTTACGAGTGACATCCAACCAAGAGCGCAAAAAAAAAAGAAAAAAGAAGGTTAATATATAGTTGATAATTCCATTTGGCACCTGTTAGGTTCCCCAAATACAAGTCCACAACAGCAAATCTTAAGATGCATCAATTGACTGATAACTGTTACATTGAATCAGTTGACATCTAAATGGCTACAACATATTACACAATGAATCCATCAAAATCTTGTAGTACAAGCACCCATTAACCACATGAACATTTATGAATTCAAGGCTAACTATGATAACAATTAACTTTAAAAAGAAAAAAATCTATTAGAACCAAGTCTGGCAATGCAAACAAAACACCAACAGCCTTGGCGGAGGACGAGCATATGTGCAATCGTACAACTGACGGATCTCCAAGCATACATAATCCAGACGCATTCATTAAGCCCGGACGACATTGTTTTCAGATGTGGCTGGCACCTCAATAGAGCTTTATCCTTGTATGGACTTCCCTACGACAGATAGGGCATGTCTGAAGACTAGGACCACAATCAGAACATGTCTGCATGACGAGAAAGCAATCGCCCACACACAAAAAAAAAAGGGAACGAATTAGTCAAAAGAGAACTTGAGCTTGTAATTTGCTTGAGATGCTTGGATGTACAATAGAAGTCTGTAGTGAGAAGATAAAAAGCAGGGTTAGAAATGGTTACCAGGTGCCCACAGCCAAAAGCCATATCTCTTGAATTGGTGAGACAAATAGGGCAAACCTGCCAAAAACACTAGATCATGACTAACAGTGCTCAAGAGAATGTTACTGGAGCTAGCTGTGAAATTTTGACAATGTAGAACACTTTGATCATACACCAGATAATGAGATGTGATTTAATAACACATGGACGATCAATGGACTAAGGAGGGAACAAAACTGAAAAGTTCTTCATATAGTTTTACCTGATCTTCAAATGAAGAACTTGGTGCGGAAGGATGTTCACTAGATGCTGTTTCATAACCAGGGTAAGGTGGTGCACTCTGCTGTAAAGTTGTTGACTTGTAATTAGTATATCCAACAGAAGGAGCATGATGATTTCCAGTAGGTGGAGGGAGAGCGATCCTTTGTGGAGACTTTCCAGATCGGCGACTGCATGATCATGGGAGGAATCAGAACATACCAAAAGAAGAAGAAGATATCATTGTGGCTGAAAAAAAATCAGAAGTAATAGAAAGATTAAGATGGTCAGCAACCATACCCCAAAATCCCCATTTCTAATGTGGCTTTATATTGTGAAGGTATTTCCATCAATGCTTCAAGAGCAAATAGTGCCTCTTTTCTTGTCTGCGGTATATTCTTTGACATAATCTCCGTAAAATTTACAAACTGTAGGCCAATGCAGATTCACAAAATTAAGAGCAGCATCACACAAAGGTACAAGCTGCTGCAAAAATTTGAATCCAAATTTACCAAACCTGGAAATTATCGAAGGAACGGGCAGGAATGTTATCATCAAATTCTTTCATCATGTCCCAAGGGCCATCTCCGACTCCAACTAAAATTATTGACAATGGGAGTTCGCTGCAACAGAAGAAGTAAGAAAATGCCAGTTTTTCAGTTTGAAAAAGAAGCCAATATGTAATGATAATTTTCAAGACAAACATTTAACAATCATTTGAATGCCACATATAAAAAGTAATACAACTTACCTAGCTTTAACAATAGCATCAACAGTCTTCTGTTCTTGGGAGCTTAAATGACCAAATTGAGTATCCACACTCCTTGTAACCTGTACAACCCAATATTTTTAGGATAAGCTGATCATTTTGACATAACCCCACAAATTGTTCCAAACATGAAAGGTCATTCCATTACTGCTAAAGAAATATCATTGAATTACTCCAGCGGCAAGTCAAATGGTGTTCTAAAATTCTGTCCAGGGATATAACAATGGGAAGTTGCTTATTCAAAGACTTGCACAGAATCGATGAGGGTTTTAACCATGCCTGATGTGGATTATGACAGAACTAAGTAAAGGCCGGTCTATTGTTTTGCTACCTAGCAATGTGGTAAAATAAAGGTGAGTTGAGGTTTATACTAGAAAAATTTTTACATCTTTGTTAACACACGGAACCCAACATATTAGCATCCAGTTCTAATAAGCTTTCCTGCATGCTTATTTCTTGAACTTAAATAGATGATGCAGCAGAAATTTTAACAAATGATGAAGACATTTCTATTTCTCAAAAAATTTATTTCTACTTCTTTAAAGTCAAGGGAATACATGTTCGATACGTCTTTTTTATAAAACTATCCAAGTTCATTGAGATCATTAATCAGTTCCCATGCATTTATGCCTAACACTGACAAGCAAGAATCAAGACTTGAGATCGTTGCAAGTTCTCCAGGATCCTTATTTTACTGCATAGCACTTCTTTGTTCTGCTGCTAAAAGACTTAATTCTATTGACTATGGAGCCATGATCAAGAAATCTC
The DNA here is from genome assembly GCA_004837865.1 of Musa balbisiana. Classification (NCBI taxonomy): domain Eukaryota; kingdom Viridiplantae; phylum Streptophyta; class Magnoliopsida; order Zingiberales; family Musaceae; genus Musa; species Musa balbisiana. The sequence continues at coordinate 1,257,457 of CM017195.1, forward strand.
AAAAGGAATGAATACCCATATTTGGTGTCTATTGTCAAGCAAACATCATCTCTGTACACTGACATGCACATGTACATGTGTTATGTATGTACGAATGCATACCGGAACGTCTATCTGCAGGAGATATAGACATAAATATAGTCCAAGAATAATTCCTGTCATTCCAAAGCTAGTCCTCATTTTTCTGCTGCCTTCATGATAAATATATAAGTCAACAAACTTCCATCAAGAACAATGACTATGGTTAATCATCAACAATTGGTTCCAGCTATTAATGTCCTTTACAAGTGTCTGCTAAAATATTTAATAACATCATAACTTATCTAATTGTTTTACATCATGAAATATAGGCTACCCTAAAATCAAGGGAAATATACCTGCCCATCGGCAATTATCAGTAAAACATGGTACTGTCCACCACTCTGTTCCACAATGGTCATAGCCATCTCAATAATTGGTGCAAAAGAGGTTGGACCTGGAGGTAGTAGAAAAAAAAAAAGGATCCACTAAATAAGTGAAAATATTAATCACTACTTAAGCCAAAACAGAAAAACAACAGAATTACAAATACCAGCCAATCGCAAATGGGGAAGAAGCTCTCTGTATTGCGCCAGAGTGTCTTGAAACCCATTACATGGTCTCCCATCCGGACAAAAACTAAAGACGTCTTGGTCATGTGTGGATGCTGACAAAAGAAAAATATTTAACACCTTAAAGAACACAAAACAACCCATGGTATGTCTATGGAAATACCTAATGGCAAATAATATTTACCATCTCCAAACCCAAAACACGGGATCAAATTGTCTTCATCAAATGCTGATAATGTTCGTCCGATGATGGAAATTGCTTGTTCATAAGGATTTGGTGTATCACCGATATGATGCAAACTGCGACCTCCAAATGAAAATTTACCTGGCCGCCATATTCAATTTTAATTAAGTTTCACACCTAAATAAGTGATGAACTCACATGTCCATAATCAGCATGATACACTAACCTGTCCACTCATTGCTCTTTGTAAAATCAATACCGACAATTAGATTTGAAGACTCGAGGCCAGCCTGTGCAAGGGCTTCAGTGACCTGCACAAAGAACATTTGATTCCAAATAAAAAATCAAGGGAAGAGATCATCCACACACCAATATTCAACAAGATACAGTAAGTAATCTGCAACCACCATCAAACATCATGGTGCAACACTTGAATTTAAGCTACCTCTTGTAGTGAAAGTCTCATTTGGGCTCATTTAGCTTTATTTTCTATGTTAGAAAACATACAAATGAGGTGATTTAATCAAAATGGACATGGCTCATCGCCAAGGGTCAACTAGGCTATAGGGCAAATATTTGACTCCTTAAGTACTTTAATTCACCACCTTTTCTTTTCAAGCTAATTGATATACCTACAAAAAAAAAAAGGATCCAACTCGGAGGTAAATTCAAGCCCTAACATGTGCACGATTTGCATGCTTATCGCACCTCCTTGTGTGCTTTATATATCTTGCGTAGTATTTTCTAAACCCCTTGCGGATTATGGTGGCCCTTCATGGACAAGGGTTTATAAAATAGTATTAATGACCTGCGCACCTAATATTTATTGAAAAAAAGACATTAAATATAGATAACTCCAACAAACAAGGTAAAAAATTTGGTCAACTGATTGCTGGTCACAATGGCTGTCAATTAAGCGGAAGTGCACAACCAGAGGACATGCCATGATCACCTATCTTTTCTTGAGACCAACCTAAAGAAAAGTATCACCAAGCTTTCATCGCGCGCGGTGGAGCACCTGTCACCGTGACAGTCCAAGAAGGAAAAAGAAAACTATGAGAAGCACAATTTCATGAACCCTAGAAAATACCTGTTCCAAAGTATGGTAATTGTCGCTTATCCTCGAATACCTCCTATCAATCGTCGGCCTCGGCCGCGAACCAGGCGGCGGATACGATTCAGAAGGAGGATCATACGTCTGAGGCGGTGGAGGGTAACTCTGATACTCTGGCACCTCGCGGGAGTAGCCATGTCGATCCCAGTCCTGGAACGATCCCCTCTCCCGCTCTTCCGAGTCTCTCGAGCTTCCAGCCCCCATCGGAACTCTCAAGAAAAGAATGATCCACGTAGGCCTTCGGAATCCACCAGAGACGATTAAGACCGAGAACAGGGGCGGATCTTGCAGATTAAGAAGGGGTCAGATCCGGCGGGAAGGTTCGGAGGACGGATGATGACGGTGGCGGCAGAAGACCAAGTAGGAGACGTAAAAGGAGCAGTCGCGTGTGAACGATGCGGGCGCGAGAGAGGGCGCGCTTGGACTACAAGGAACGCGCTCGCCCGTGCGTGTGGTGCAGATGATGAATTGGGTCACGATGAGGAAGAGGTAGAAGAGGGAGAAGGGAGATTGAGGCGGTAGAATTAGGCGACTGCTAATCTGGCCGCGCGATCCTGAGATATATATATATATATATATATAGAGAGAGAGAGAGAGAGAGAGAGGCGGTTGGGGAAAACGACGCAGACACTGACGTGGCGTGTTCGTCTCTCCAATCTGTCATCGGGAAATAATATTAAAATATTAAAAATGGGATTTAGGTGAAATATAAAAAGTCTTAATTTTTAACTCTCTCACATCCCTATTTTGATTTTTTGTTTTCTTTCAAAAAAGAATACTTACTTTTTTGAGACGAAGAAAAATACCATCAATTATTTTTTTTCTCATTTCCCTCCATTTCGAGTCAAATTCGGATCAAACGTGGCGTTGCATCGGCCGGTCCCAAATTAATAATAGTCAACAAAATTAAACATATTTTTAAATATTATTTTCAAGTCAAATCCAAATTAAACATGACTTTGCGTCGGCTGGTCAAAAATTAGTATAAATAAATTAAAAATAATAAAATGTCTATTTTAAGACTTTAATATATATATATATATGTTTTTCTAATTATACCAAATTTAAGATTGAGTTACCATCCTGTCGGACAAAAACTACTTGAAAATTATTATAGATTTTCTAAAATTTGGAGGACATAAAAAACCTTTTGGAGAGGTTTTGAATAGAGTCAAAATTGTTTTTTGAGTCCTATTGGAAAATAATATAACCTCATTCAGAAACAATATAACTCACACTCTATTTTTTCAAAAAAAAATGTTGATTTTTCAGAAACCTTGCATGTAAGTTAATAAGGTCTAAAAGATCATTTATTTTCTATTTTTAAGGCCTTAAAATATATATTTATTTATTTATTTCAGCTCTTAAAATCAGGAAACTATCTCCCTTTTTTTTAAAATTTTACCCAATTTAAGTGAATTTACAACCTTTTGCGACAAAAAACCACTTGAATATTATAAGGATGGAAAGCAAATTTTGGATAGTTTATACTTTGTTTTTTGTCATATTCAAAAACTATATAACTCACCTTTAACTTTCTTTAAACATTCATAAGTTTTCGAAATATCTTGCTAACAACATACAATGGCCTATATGATCATTTTTATTTTTTTAACTTTTAAAATATATATTATTTATTTATTTCAACTCTTAAAAGGATAAAATAATATTATTTTTATAATTTTATTTAATTTAAAGTGAATTTACAATCACTTTATATAAAAACCATATAAATAAGATTCGGTACGTGATAGGAATGAGGATGACACCGCTCACTACTAGAGAAGATGACTATTTGATTGAAGATGAAGGTGATAGTTTATTGTCGATTCCATCACTTGCTCTTAATTGGTGTGCTATTTTACGAGAGATGCAGCTCCAAACATCAAGAGCAATTGGTAATTACAAATGGACGAGAGGCTCATGGAGGAAAAAAAGATCAAGCCGAAGGCTTCTTGACTTGGGGGTGGGGGAGAGAAGGAAGGCATTAGGGTTCTGGGGGCTGTGGATAGATGATGAACTCGTCCAACATGGGAGGGTGAAATATGATAAAGACAACGACCAATAAGATAGAGGTTACAGGTAATCTTATCTTCCAGAAAATAAAAGATGCTCTACAGTAAAAAAATAGAAACTTAGTGTTTTTTTGGAGAAAAATTTTCTTTTAATTTTACCAAATTTAAGATGAATTTATCAATAAAAATGCTTCAGAAAGTTTTCTAAAGTTTATAAGATATAAAACAAAAGGTGGAGTCCTAATTTATATTTTTTTTATGAGAATAATCATTTCTGGGACCATTTTGAAAAGTAGTATAACATCACTCAAAAATAACATTACTGGCACCATAAAAATTTTAACTTTTCAGAAAACCCTATAAATGAATCATAAATTATTATTTTTTTTTCTATTTTAAGCCTTTATTATTTAATTTAAATAATATTATGTATTTTTTTTAATTTTATTCAATTTAAGATCAATGTGCAACCTTCCATTGGACGAAAAAAAATACTTGAATATTATTATAGAAGGTTTTGTTAAATTTTGAAAAAAAAAAGTTTTAGAGGCCTGAGTTATATATATTTTTTTGGATGGAGTTACATTATTTTTTGGATCATATTAAAAAATAATATATCCCCAATTCAAAAGAGGTGTAATTCACATTTCTTTTTTAAAATTAAAAAAATAAAAAAAAATGTTCAAAATATCTGACAGATGCCTAAGTGACAATTTGTTTCTATTTTGAGCCATTATAGTACATACTTTTTATTTATTTTGGCTCTTAAAAGCATCAAATTACAATATTTTTGTAATTCTACCTAACTTAAGATGAATTTACAATCACTTTGGAATAAAAACCACTTAAATATCATTATATAAATGGTGACCTGAGTTATACTATTTTCTAATGGAGATAAACTGTTCTTGGGTCATATTTAAAAAACACTACAACCTCATTCAAAAATAGTGTAACTCATATTCTAATTTTTCTAAAAATACTCAAAATTTTAAGAATCTTGTAAATAACTTAAAAAATATAAATAAATATTTTAAAATTTATATTTTTATTTATTTATTTCAAAACTTAATTAAAGGCATGAAATTGTTCTATTTTTATATTTTACTCAATTTTAGATGAATTTATCACCCCTTTGGGACAAGAAGTATTTCTAAAGTTTTAAAGATTTTTTTTTTTTGAAGACCTAAGTTAAACTATTTTTAAATGGGGTTAGATTATTTTTGAATCATATTTAAAGAAATGTAACCTCATTTGAAAAAGCTTAACTTGGAATACTGTTTAATTTATGAGGTATTATTATTGTTGGATCAATCTAAGTTTTGGTTTAGTTAAACTGGTTCACTTGAATTAGTTGATCCAATTGAATGAATAATTTCAATTAAGAGGTGATGAGGATTTTTTTATCATTTTTAAATTAAGGATGCTCTATGAGAAAAACTCAAAATAGGTATGCATTGCCAAGAAAAAAAAAAGTAAAATGAGGAATTTTTCCAATAGAAAAGGATGATCAATGTTTTGTTCATAATAACCTGACATTAGAAAGAAAAAAAAAGATCATCTTGAAACTTTTCTTCTAATGTGACTTTTGTTTGTGGGCATGATAATGGATAGGGTGGTGATTATAATACTATTTATCGGATCTCAGGTCATATTCTTCTCTATTTGATTATCTATGTTTAATCGTAAAAAATATATATTTTTTAATAATGATAGAAATGAAACAATTAGTATTAACGATATTATTAGTAGAAATAAAGAAGATTTAGTAAGATATTATTAAATTCATGCTCGCATCGATGTCATAAAATAGTAGATGCTTATTTCTAGAAACCTTTATTATCGGGTGCATTTTAAAGATTGAGAATGACATGGTCAACGGTAAAAGACAAAGGAATGAATGCAGGAGGAACTGAGGGCTACATATCTTCACTTAGTTTTACATACATAAATCATAGAATTTCAAATATGAGGTCACACAAGTCAACGAGTTCGATGACACCCCCAAGGATTTCAAAATTGGCACGTTTGTTTTGTGGTTTTACACGGTCAACCACGTTGACTCCTTGAGCTTCAAGAAATAAAGAGCACTTCGCCGATTTGTGGGTTGACCGAGTATAGCCGACGAGTATGTGGCAGTCAAAGTACACGCACCTCGGGTGAGATTTGGTCAAAATCTGATGGCCACCGATACGAAGAAAGAAGCAAAAGCTGGTTTGAAGGCAAACCTCGTTCGCATACGCCGCTTGTTTCATACAGGATGAGATGATGTATGGTTTCCTACGATGAATCAATAATATCATGAAAATACTTTTTATGCTTAATTTAATATTTTATTTATACTTGAAAACTTTATTTTTTATTTTATCTAAAAAATTCTCATGTTTTGACAACTTCAACAAGAAAATGATTGATTGCTGCTTTCCACTTTGTATGCATCTGAAGGAATCAGAGAGGGTTGCTTCTCTGTTGCATCAGTTTAGATTCAAGCCATCCTAACTTTGCTTAGCACACATGGTTTCTTACTCTGGAACAAACATGCATCGAATTAACATCAGATAGAAGTAGAAAAGCAACACACGCCATGCCCAATTATTTAGCTTCTCAACAAGTGATTCCTGGAAGCCCCATCTCAATTCATGGAAGCCAAGATGTGATTCTGTTTCATGTTACATTGTTTGCTCCACCAAAGAGACAGTTGATCAACACCATGATAAAAAGGGATGCAAGGAAATGTCACCAAAAAGAAGCCTTTTCCTCTGTGGGAGAAAGCAAAAAGTATCGACTGATAGATAAGCATATTGGAGAAAGCTTCCACCACTAAAGCCCTACCTTTTCTCTTTTGTGAGAAATTTTGAGTCTATTGTTTGTCCCATCATTAATGATTAGCACAACAATTACATCAATGAGTCGGGATCACGATATTTTTAGTAGTACTTGTTCTACCTCATATATGCTAGCATCCTCAAGTCATTGCCCCTACAAAAGGAGCCTGGATTCAACTAGAGTATGCATGGCATACAAATCAAAAAACAGTTCTTACACATCACAAACTGATGACCTACTATAATGAATGATTTGTTTCTTTCTCAGTGGAGCATTTAGTTGTTTCATTCCTCCAAAATAATGAGGGGGAGTGGGGGGAGCTTCGAGTTGCATGCCTCACTGACCAGGCCTAGCTCTTTTCTGATTGAGCTTCCTTTTGGTATCTCTCTCGGGTGATGCCTCCATGGACTTGGAGAAGGAGAGGGAGAGGTCATCATACAGGCCGACGACGCGTTGGATGTTGTTGTTGAGCTCTCTGATGAGCCCGACGTTGCGGCTCAGGTTTTCGGGGATCTTCGACTCGTGGTTCTGATTGATCTCATTGATCAGTAGCCTGTTCTGGTCTAGGATGCTCTGGACCTGGAGGAAGCTCTTCTGCAAGGACTGGAGCACCTTGCTATCCACTTGGGTGGCTCCATCTCCGATCCCTGGGAGTCTCTCCTCCTCCATCAGCCTTCTTCTCTTCCTTCTCAATGTGGATTCAAGTTATTCCTGCAAAGGCTCAACAATCAAAAGCTAAAGATGAGTAAGTGTTTGCAAGCAAGTTCAGCTAGAACAAACTACAAACACCTTGGCTTCGTATCATACAGTATGAACAACAATGGAGGAAATCAATCAAGGAAATCCCATAGAGAGAGAGAGAGAGAGAGAGAGAGAGAGAGAGAGAGAGAGAGAGAGAGAGAGAGAGAGAGAGAGATGGTGGAAATTCAGAAGACAAGCAAAGAGTACTGAGAGAGAATGGAATCCATGGACAGGCCTTGAGAGGCATGAGAGACAGGGTCTGACAAAGGACCAAATTGTGGCCTCAGACAGACAAATGGCGTTTGTTCTTTTATATCAGAGCATGGAGAACATGAATCAATAGATTATATTGTCCTCTCCGCGTCTTTTCATGTTGATCAACAACATCAAGAATCTCACATTGAATCGAGATCAGTGAAGGAGATGAAAGATAATACAAGAAAATAGCCAACTACTGCAAGAAGAACAAAATCATTGGTAGCCTAAATCTAAATAAACACAACCTACAAAACAAATAGAGGATGGCAAAAGAAAAAGTAGTGTGTTCTTCTTTTCTCTTTTGTGAGTGAAATTGGCTTATATCATCCCATAATATATCAAAGACTGCGCTCTGATCCAAAATTCTCGACAATCTTCAGAGAAGAAAATAAAAATTGAAAGAAGGGGGATGAAACATTAGGGTTTTGAATAACCTAAGAAAGAATTATAGGTCGATTTCTAAGAATCGTCAACGGAGACAACCCTAAGAACAGCGGGAAAGGCAACAAAGATCACATTTTGCTCCAACATTCTTGAAAGAAATCTAGAGAAGGATTCCACAAGCACCACATTGACCATGAAAAAATCGACAAGAACAGATCTCAACCTGCCTCCGTTTTGATGCTTGCAGCATACCTCGAGACCTGAGAGCGACGCAAAAGATCGGATCCGATGTCGAGTGAGAGAGGAAGCCAAATAAGACAAGAAAGGATCAGAAACGTAGAGATCTTGCATACCAACCCTAAGAACAGAGAGGAAAAGGCAAGCAAGATCACATTTTGATCCAACATTCTTATAAGTCTTTCCATATATATAGAGAAAGGAAGTCTAGAGATGGATTCAACAAGCACCGCATTGACCATGAGAACATCCACAAGAACCGATCTCGACGTGCCCTGCCCCCATACTCAATGCTTGCATACCTTGAGACCCGGAATGATTCTTCCGGAGGAGAGAGCGAGGCAAAAGATTGGATTCGAGGATGGATGTGCGATCGATCAAATGCCAACCTGATCCTATTTTTTGGGTACGGATCTAAGAACGATCGTCCACATATTTTGGGCCGGATCTAAATCCCGCAAGACCTCCGTTGCTTCATGTCGTGACTTAAATCGGCAACAGCTAGCGCTGAGGTACGACAAACGACGAGAGGGTATGGCTACATATCTAACCCTATGCAAATTTTAAATGACATGTCTACCCTTTAAAATTCCAATCATAGCTAATTGTAGTTTATAATACTTTATCTTAATTAATTTGAGTTTAAAAGATACATAAAATATAAAATACCTAAAATATGTTTGCTCATTTAAATAATTATTGGATCGATCATTATACAGGTTTACATCTATCAATGGACACAGCATATAACATTCCTGATTAGTCTCACATCAAAAATGAGTAAGATTAAGATTGACTTATAAAAATTTGATGAGTGTATTATTATCATCTTCAGCTTAAACATTTTGATCGAAAGTGGGTAAGATTAAGATTGACTTATAAAAGTTTGATGAGTGTGTTATTATTACCTTCAGCTTAAATATTTTGATTAATGATTTAGATCAAACAAAATTGATAGGCCAATTAACCATCAGACCCGAGCATTACCAGTATCAATGCGATTTGATCATTGAATCATAAAGTATCAATGCAGCTTATGATGTTGTACATTTATATGGAGAGAATTACTAGTTTATGTAAGAAGTCTTACCATTGGAAGAGGACATCAGCTTATTGTTGACGATGATATAATATGTCTATGTAAGAACTAATTCTTTCAACCCACCCAATTTGCTACTTGATTATATTGCTTACAATAGAAAGAGCAAAAGCACATTCTTACTATGTATTGGCACCTCTGCTATAATGTTCCTTAGAGACCAAGATATAAACATATCATTCATAATCATACTTTTCAACAACAAGATATAGACATTTCATTCTTGCAGGAATAGATGGTGCCTCCATACTTCTTTCTAGTCCCAGTCTATAGAACCAATTTCCTGCATACAGAATATACACATGATTTCATCTTATTTTCCTTTCATTATTATCCTATCCTATGTATTCCATTCATAATTTGTTGGATATGGTTGATAATAGGAAAAGATAAAAATGATATAATAAAGTTATTGTAGCTGTGGTTTCCTCTGCATGAATCTCTCAACATGTACAAGTTGTGTGACCATTTCATGCTTGTGTAACTATAACTCATGGTAATTAACCCTATGATCAACAAAGATAGCTCAAACACATGATGTACTTGTTGAGAATTGGTTCATAAGATTTACCTGTCATACATTGGATGTTCATATTTGCTTGTTACACTATGTGGTTTTGGTTTATTTATGGATTTTACAGATACAAAAGTAAGCATGCCATTTATCCTTGTATGTGTTTAAATAATTATTTTGATGGATAAGAAACATATGTATTATGATAGAAGTGGATAAAAAAACCTTATGCTCAAGATGTTGGAGGAAACTAATGTGTTCAATGAGTTGGATCTTAAAGTCAATACCATCGAACATGGAGGTGGTTAATTTTGATAGAAACTTTTAATCTCATAAAATATACTTTCATCAACCAAATAGAATCTCGATGTTTATTTAGATTGCGAGGAGTTGTTTCTCAATGTTAAGATTTAGTAATATGGAAATAGATAGACTATTTTTAGGTTTATCTTTAATTCTTGATATGTTAATATATGACTCTCAATATAATTTCATATGGTTAAGGCATGTAAAAATATTAGAAAGTAGATATCTTTTCATTTGCTATGAACGATAACCCTCCTCAAGTTAGATATTAGTATATTAAAAAAAATACAGAGACAAATTATATACAATTTATATAAGATTACATAAATTAAATAAGAGTAACTATAATACTAATTCTTTTTATGATATATACAATATAATTGGATAAATTTTGTTGACTATCTTTTGAATTCCTTTAGAGAATTTATTATGGCTGTGTTCAATCTCAAGAAAAAAACACTTATTATTATTGATCTCTTATGATTTGTGTTCGTTATGTGAACATACAAATAATAATATATTATTAATTTTATAAAAAATAATATCAAAATTTAAAATCAAATCTTAATAATTTTTAAATTTACGATGTGTATCTTTTACTCATAAAGCCTTTATCTGATCTGTAAGTATATTATCATTGGATTCAAAATCTGTAATGATACCGATTTTCAAGGAGAACTAGAGTCGTGTTCTTCTCTCTTCCTATCTTTTTATAGATCACGAGTGATATATTTAGAGATAAAAGAGATATGAGAAAAGATATGTAATCTCTCGTTGACTAGTTCATGTGACTAAAGGAAGATGAGAAAAGATCTGTAATATCTCGATTATGTCATGTATCCACACATTCGTATATCCACGTATATAATTATTTATACATTATATGTACAGTCCCTATGAGATCTTGTCTATTTATGAGCGAGAGTAAATGGCATAGGATAAATAATTAAAAGAGTCTCTTCCCGTCAAGGTCATATCATAGGAAATTATACTATAATTGGACTTTCTTTCTATTAGTCGATAACCGAAATCAGGATCTAATCATATCCATAATATATCTTACCTGATTAGATAATGTTATATAATCTAATATTCACCCACTTGGCCTATTAATTAGTAAGACACAAATGATTCAAAATAAAAAAAATTAATAAAATAAAATTTATTTAAAAATAATTTTATCCAACTAGATTTTAAAATTTGAAAATCATTTATACACATGTAAATTTTAAAAAACTAAAGTACGTAAGCAAGAATATTAATTATAATGTCACTCAAACATACATCATCATATCTTTTATGGATTGCTCATAAAAACATGTTCTTTTGGACACTTTTAAGTTATATGTGTAAAGTGAATGGATCAATAATTAATATAGTAGAACTCATATTATTAATTTTTATTAGTAGTTTTTGGATTATTTTATATAATAATCAAGCACTTTATATCTTAATACATAGAGTTACAATAATATTTGTCATTACTAGTGGCCTTAAAGTATACTATAAAATCAACTTCTAATAATAATAATAATATAATAATAATATATTTTTTTAAATTACTTCTCTAACTGATATAGATATAAACCGTAAAGTGTATTACATATTATTAAAGCAGTTTACAAAATCAGTACTTAAAAAATACTATCATTTCAAGCTAATCTAATTTATATATGTGAGCATATAATCCTTCATCTTCTAGATATCTTTCACTTTCTTTACGGTCTTTTAGTATTTTCATTCTTGAGTCACTTTAGTGTTTATCCAGTATTTCAACCGTAAAACTGATATATGATCTAGCATAGGCTTAACCATATAATAGATTTTTAACTACGCATACATAAAGAATATTTTTCTTTATCTGATTTTTTTTGAAGTCATTAAAAATATTTGTTTTGATGAAATCTTTTTACTTTTACCATTTGCTCAATAAAGCTATGAGGTAAATATATCTAAGACTCGATCAATATATCTTTTCTAAGATAGTCATAACAATCATTCAGATTTATCCCTAAATATTTAAATGCTAATAACATATGATGCCTATTTTATTCATACAAATCATCTTAAAATTATTGATGAGAAATTTATTGATTCAATATAATAAATCAAGATTATTACTAGCAAGCAAAATATTATCATATATAAGATCGATATAATAAACTTACTTCCACCGATCTTCAGATATAAATAATAGTCAATAGTATTTTTCTAAAGATAAAATCATAATGAGTCACTAATGTCATGTTGATTTTTAACAAGTTCATTTAAAAAAACTAGAGAAAAAAAACATGTCGATCGATTTATTCTTTATAAGTAAAATATTTGACCACATGTCTAACGGTTCATTGTTCGATATTATCTTATAACAGAGAAAATATCTGGTTATAGGTTTTATATTTCTTTATTATGATGATCAAAATACTATAATAGGTAAAAATATTATAATAGATTAAAACATTATAACGAGCGAAAAAATTATAATTAATCTTTTAAGGGATAGTTTAGATATTTTTAAATTAGAAAGTATTATTTAAGAAAAAGCTAAAAGGAAATATCTTTGAAAAAAAACAAAAGAAAAAGCCTTTCCAGAGAAATCATAAAAAAATCGTATAAGTGAAAATCAAATCATTTAATAGAATGAATGAATGAGTGCATACCTATCTAAAATAACACCCGAGTAATAGAGGGGCCACTTTTTCTGATGCATTGCCCCTTCTACTTATGTACCATATGCCCGGCTCGTGGTGTTCCATTCTACAACGCCTGTCCCGAAGTCGAAGCAAACCCTAAGACTCCTCCATCCGCTTCCCTCTCTCTCCGCCGACGACTAGCGACAAGCGACGAGGAAGCGAAGATGAATCCCTTCGATCTCCGATACGCCGATCCTAATTCCTACCGAGAGAGGCGCAGGTCAGATTTCCTTTTTCCCCCTTTTTTTTTTCCTCGCCCGGGTAGTAGCATGAAGAACAATTCATCTTTTCTGTTCTTCGATTCTTTATTTTGCTGAATTTCTTTCCCATTCTTCGGCCACTGCAGCGATTTCATGCGGCCGCCCTCAGAGATGAACGGCCCCCCGATTCCGATTGGCGGCGGTGTAGGATCCGACCCGCTACATACGCAATCTGGTCCGGGCTTCGCTGCGCGTGGAGTCGCAGGCGGCGACACGGGCTCTTATATGGGCAGCGATAGTAGCTTCGCAGCCCCTCCCACCTTCCCCCACTTCGCCACAGGAGGCGGTGGCGGGAGGCCCAGCGACGTCGACCGCGCTGGGGGAAGGAGATTTGACTCCGGTAGAGGTGGAGGCCGTTCAGGTCGTGGGGTAACAGGAAGAGTAGGTGACCGTGGTTTCCAGTCAGGGAGGGGTGGTGGAACTGGCGATGGTGGCACTGCTTGGAGGGGGCAAGGTTTTGGTGGCCGTGGAAGGGGCGGGGGATTTGACGGTGGCCGAAGCGGAAGGGGAAGGTTTGAAGGAGGACGCGGGGGTGGTCGGGGTGGTTATGGTAGTAGAGACTCTGTGAAGTCAACAGACGATCTTGATAAAATTGCCCTTCCAAAGCAGAATTTTCATGATCTCATTCCGTTCGAAAAAAACTTCTATATTGAAAGCCCGGCAGTGCAGGCGATGTCTGAACAGGATGTCGTGCTATATCGGAAGAGACGGGAGATTACAGTGGAGGGTCGTGATATCCCTAGGCCGATTCGGTTTTTTCATGAGGCAAATTTTCCTGGTACTTTCTTTTGTCATAAAGTTTCATTTAGTATTTATTCTCTGTATTCTTCTGCACATATTGAAAGAATGTTTTTTAGTTAATGTTGCATGTGGTTCATACAACACATTTATACAAATACAGTTTAAGTACAAGGATTTCACAGGTTCAGGACTTTATTGTGCAAGAGTGGAAATTTTCTGTGCAATTTTTGAGCTCTTAATACTTGCATTTCGTGTATAAGATCCTAGCGAAAGTTCTTTTGATTTTCATATTACCTCAGAGAGATCACACCTTTGTGTGCTAACACCACTTGTGTCATTTTAATTTGTATCAGTTTAGTGGATAATTAGAAAGCATTATAAGAATTGAATTGTTGAATTTTAGTTTCTAGGCTTTGTAGATGGCATCAAATTATGTTAAAAGAACAAACATTTCCCTAGTCTAACCCTTGAGGAAGGACATACATTTTATTTTCTAATTTTCTTGCTTAGATATGCTTTCTTTATAGTGTTCTGTATTTTGTAAAACAAAATAACATAGGATTTTTGTTTGGACTGCACCTTAGCACTTAGGTGTATAGGATATACCTTCAACTAAAACAAGCAGGAAAGGAGTCGAAATGACTGGACAAGAAAGAGTACAAGAAATAATTGGTGGTAAGTGGCAGCAAAGAAATTTAACCAAGGTGCTTTGCAAGCAATTTGTGCTCCATTAGATCATGGCTAGATTAAATTAAAGAGCAAAGTAAAGTCAAGTTTGTACAATAGCATATATTCGTATAATAATTTTTAACCATAGCGCAACTTGATCACACTGAATTTTGATTTGATGCAAGAATAACCTTTTAAACCTATATATATATTATACCTTATATCTTTTGGTTTCATCCAGTTGTTGTAGGCAATAGTCTTGTAAAAAAAAAAGAATAGATATATCCTGGCAGGATTTTGTAATTATGCTTTTGCCTTAAAGATCAGATAGTTTAGATAGTGATGGTGGTAGATGGAAAGAAAAGGGTTATTATAGAGGTGTGGCTGCTAGTTGGTAATTTATTTACCTCCAACTGGGAAAGTGCTTCATTTAAAGAGTGCAGAAACACCAGATATGGGAATTTTTCATTCCCTAAAGAAAGAGACATTGACAAGGAAAGAGAAAAGAAATGTTTAAAAACAGAATAGCTGATCAATGTGTACAATATGTGATAAGGAGTTACTATTATGAATGTCACTATGGTATCCTACAGGAAAGAAGATATTTCTACAGTATATTCTTCTTCTGTCATCATGGAATCAAATGTAGAACACTTTCTTAATAATTAAAATCATATAAAAGATGTCTAATTGGTACTAACAAGGCCCGGATAAAAAGCCTTTGCTAGAGAAGGATTCGGAACTATTTAATGCTTGTATTCTTCTACTGTTTCTAAATAGAAAATGAATTAAGAATATCAAACAATTATATGAAATATGCAGTTTTTCTCTGATTTGGTGCAAGGAAATTATAATTGGAAGGAATGGAACTGCCTTGTGTGTTGCAATATCTTGAAATCAATGCATTATGCAGCTAGAAGAAAATGACAACATTGGAGTAAAGAAGGTAAAAGGGCCTTATTAGTTTTGTAGGAAAGTGCAGAATCTACTCAAATTCCAGCTTCACAAGGAACTAATAGGAAAAATGGTGTGGATTTGTGAAATTAATTGAAAGAGTTAAGACTGCTCTAAGTTCATAATGTTCACTTGAAGAAAATTTGGGACAGTGTTGAAGCTGGATCTCAATCAGACTTTAGAATTCATGAAGCTGGTTGAATTCGTGTACCTAATAACCAAAAGTTGAAAAAGGAGATAATGAAGGAAGCTCATAATACATTCAGGTGGAACTAAGATGTACGAAGATTTAAGAGAAAATTTTTAATGGAATATTTTGAATAAAGAAATTGCAGAATATGTTTCACAATGTCTTATCTGTGAGTAAGCTAAATTTGAGCATAAGAAAACACTTGAAAAAATTAAGAGTCATTGCCCATACCTCAGTGGAAATGGGTGAACGTATCTATGAATTTTATATGTTTTTAGAGAAATTGGTCAAAACATATATTGATGAGATCGTTAGGTTGCATGGTGTGCTAGGGACTATTGTATCAGATATAGACATACAAAAGGGAAAGCTACAAAATTAAAGAAAGAATAGTATCAAGAAATTTGTGTTCATACATCAGGGCATATTAATCATTTATTCTTTCTTTCTTTATAGATTCTCCGATCATGATTTAACTTCATAAGAGGGATGGAATCTTTAATTAAATCCTAGAGCTTATCTCCTTTTTCAGGAAATTTTCAATCAAGTCCCAAATTTACCTCCTTCCTTTTTTATCAGTTCTTTTCCATCTTCTCGGACAATCTACTGTAGTAATGTGAAAAATACAAAAAGATGTTATGTGGCAGCTTATGATATTTGCAGAAAACCCATCTGAAGTAAAAGAAAATAGCTTCTGCACCACATTGTTAGTGCCTTAATGTTAAATATGGACTGCTGGTGTTTATTCAGCATTTTTTTCTCTTTCCTAGCACCTGCCTTTGATTTGCTGGATGTCAACCTGTTTAAAGTGGACTCTTGTTCTGGTTCAAAGTGTTGGTTATCTCACTAAACTTAGTTATGAGCTGAAGTTGTTATTGAATTGAGATCTTGAGATTTGTTGGATTCACATCTCAAACTTAGTCTGCGGTTGGCTATTTCAACCTTATTAATTGGTTGTTTAGTGTTGTGTCTGTGAACATGCAATTGTATGGTTGTCAGTAATAGCTTATCATGGAGGTTATGTGGAGGGAGCCAATGTTGTAACAGTGAACATGCAATTGTATGGTCGTCAGCAATAGCTTATCCTGGAGATTGTGTGGAGGGAGCCAATGGACAGTGATTGAGAGAGGAAGAGAACTGTTGAGACGTGCTGGGATACAGAGAGGGGACAACAAGTGGAGTTTCAGAGGATTAGAAAAAGGAAGAAAGATTAACTGAAGGAATGAAGAGAGATGATGGGAGTTTTTTTTATTTTGATTTAGTATGTGTGTTTATTATGTTGCAATGTGAGAATTATTATGGGACACTTCCATCTCCTGAATAAAGATGTAACCAGAAGTGGTCAATTCAATCTGTCTCTTGCACAAGAAATACTAGGTATTCTTCCGTCTCCTAGATAAAGATGTAACCAGAAGTGGTCAATTCAATCTGTCTCTTGCACAAGAAATACTAGGGATTTTGTCAAAACAACCAGGCCTTTTTATTCCACAAGGATTGTGGTCCATTGTGCACAAAATGAGATATAGTTATGTTTTCACTTAAATGATTGTAGCCGGTCTTATATGTGGAAATATTGAAGATAGAAGTACAAGGCAGGCTATAAATGATCTGAAATTGAATAAAGACTTCTGATTCAGCTAATTTATTGAATACATGGATGCATTGGTTTATGTTTTTATGTAAAAGCATCTCAGATAACTTATATTTTGCTTCAAGTTCTAAAAAATATAATATTTGTTTGTCCCTTGTGAAGTTATCAGAAACCATTTCTTTAATATTTTTGTAGTATGTGAGATTGGGACCTTCGGAATTAACTAGTGTTTGGTGATCCTTGTATCATTCTTAACACATAGTTTACTTGTGTCATTGTTTTAAGATTAGAAACTATTCATTTGCTTTTCACAATCTTTCTGTATCACTTAGGAACTTGTTTTGTGTAACTTTGAGTGGTTTATTGTATTTTAGCAACCATGAGTTATAGTACAAATTGGTAGCTAACTTCGGACAAAAAAAATTTGGAATTTTTTTCAGTTGGTCAGGAGAGCTTCTCAATTTGGAACTGTGAGGCATGGTTTAACCTTCATTTTTTGTTACCTTCTGACAAATGCATCTTTTTTTGAAATTTAAATTAAGCATGTAAATTCTGTTTATTGGCATTTTTTCACTTGTAATTAGTAGTACCAGTGTTGCTATTTGTTTAGTTCCTTCTTCATACAAGCCATTAAATATCATGTGGAGATTTAATTGTGTTGCAAGGTATATTTCTATAGTTGCAAAATTATGATCTTTCTAGCAACTGTTACTTAATTTTTGGTCATTATTTAAGTACTATTTGTTTCCACCAAAGAAAGAATTTGATTCATGAGTTTATGCCTTTGCTCCAAGGTTTCAAATATTGATATGCTTTACTATTATTTTTTGGCTGATTATCCTTTACTTTGACAGCGAACATTCTCCAGGTGATAGAGAAGCGTGGGTTCACTGAACCAACAGCTATTCAAGCTCAAGGGTGGCCAATGGCCTTGAAAGGCCGGGACATGGTCGGAATTGCTGAAACAGGTTCGGGAAAGACATTAGCCTATCTGCTGCCAGCACTGGTGCATGTTAATGCACAACCTCGATTGGGTTAGTAACTTTGGAAGAAAAAATGTACCTTTAATGATTTGTTATGAGCTTATTAACTCAGGTTGCACTCCTTGTGATTGTTATTTTTCAGCTTATGGTGAAGGTCCAATTGTTCTGGTCCTAGCACCTACAAGAGAACTTGCTGTTCAGATACAAGAAGAATCTTTGAAGTTTGGATTACATTCAATTGTCAGAAGCACATGCATTTATGGTGGGGCACCAAAAGGACCGCAGATTCGTGATCTCAAAAAAGGTTGACTTTGAGATTGTAGTTGTCTGCTTGCCTTGTTGGATCTTTCTTCTGAGTAATCACAAGTTATTCAGGATATCTAATACTATGTGGCTAACCTTTTGTGTTTGTAGGTGTTGAAATTGTCATTGCAACACCTGGTCGACTAATTGATATGTTGGAAGCATGCCATACAAACCTACGTAGAGTAACGTATCTTGTATTGGATGAAGCAGATCGCATGTTGGATATGGGGTTTGAACCTCAAATAAGGAAAATTGTGTCTCAGGTATGTTTATTTTCACTTTGTTAAATTGCCTTTTCTTTTCTAGGTATAAATGAATTTCAGAAATGATCAAAATATTTACTGCATTAAATGTTCCCACTGAATTTAGTTTGTGCTACTATAAGCATGAATTTAGTTTTTTTTTTAATATCTGACCTCTTGGTTTAAATGTTCCCACTGATATCTGCATTTGTTCCCTTGCTGTTATTGGTGTCACACAATAACAGCAATAACATGTCACACATTATAAGCGGACATGTTATTGCTGTTATTGCTGTTGATGGTGTCACACAATTATAAGCGGACATACATCTGCATTTGTTCCCTTGCTGTTATTGGTTTAAATGTTCCCACTGATATCTGAGTTCCTTGTCGTCTGCAACATGGCCTACTTCAAATTTTGAAGCATCTGCTTTTTTCAGGAACGTATATGATTTTCGGCTACCATGGTGCTTGATTAACGAAGAAAAAGAAACTAAATTGCAAAACATACATAGGCTATTTTAGGCTAAATGATTGTTATGATAACTATACCTTTTAAAGATATAAGTCCAAATTCCACAAGCAGCTGGTTTGAATATCTTAATCTAAAGTGAATATTTTATTATTATTTTATTATGTGACTTAAACCAACCTGTTGTAATTCTAAGATTTGTTGGTTTGGATATGCTTTTGTGATTCTCTTGTACGAAAACAGTTTAAATTTCTAAGATACTTTTATTGCTTTCTTTTCCCTCTACTTTCAATTATTTTTTGAACCTAAGGGTTGCACATATGTTATAAATTTAAACCACCACATGCATTCATCTGTTCTTCTTTTCCATAGATTTGTCTCTTTTGACTTTCTTCTCTTGTTGTTTCTTTGCTCTTCTTTTCAAAAAAAATTCTGCTTTTTCTGTTGCCTGAAATTCTTTAGGGAAGCAATTGGAGATCTAAATTTTTATGATGCATTGTATATGGTTTCCGATATTATTTTGTTGCCTTTTCTGTTCTATATGATTCATTTGAAATGTATATGGTTTCCGATATTACTACTTAATGCTGAAGAATAAAGGACTTCCATGACAGATTCGGCCAGACCGACAAACATTATATTGGAGTGCCACATGGCCAAGAGAAGTGGAGGCTTTAGCTAGACAATTTTTACAAAACCCCTATAAGGTGTGCATATTCATTCTCAAATATTAGATGACATGCAAGGTTAGTGTTCAAGAAATTGAAAATTACTGACTAATGAACTGAAATTATAGATAATCATAGGATCTACTGATCTGAAAGCTAATCAGTCAATAATGCAAATTGTTGAAGTCATCTCGGAGCTTGAGAAGTATCCAAGGTAAGATGAATTATTTAATTTTACAACCATGTGCAAAATATTTGTTGATCTTTGTGTTTATGGTGTTTTACACCTTTACTACTGTAGGCTGATCAAACTTTTGGGTGAAGTGATGGATGGAAGCCGAATCCTCATATTTCTTGAAACAAAGAAAGGTTGTGACCAGGTTACTAGGCAGCTTAGGATGGATGGATGGCCTGCATTATCAATTCATGGTGATAAAGCTCAATCTGAAAGAGACTGGGTTCTAGCAGAGTTTAAAAGTGGCAGAAGTCCGATAATGACTGCCACTGATGTAGCCGCGCGTGGTCTTGGTAGGACCACTTTGTTTAAGGCCTCTTAGAATCTCTCTCATTTACTTCAAGCTGATGGCAAGTTGGCGGGCTGCTAACCAGTTTCTGAAAACTTGAACCGGTTCTGTGGGTGGTGTATGACGAGGTGCCTTCATGTCAAAGGTAGCAAATTTGTTCTATTGTTTACCTCATATGAGTGTAAGCACCATCGATACTGCCAGGGCACTTAGGAATTCCTTTTTCTTCCCATTTCATGGTCAACAGGATTAGGAATGGCAAGAGTCTGATAAATGGTCTTTATCATGTTACAAAAATATGTCAATACCTGTCGCGGCATAAGTCTTCTTAATTGGAACAGTATTAGTAAGGTATAGGTACATCATGCTACCAATTTCTTGGATAGGAGCGACCTAAACTTTTGCTGCCAATTAGAGTCACTTGTTCCCTGGACTTGCATGACAGGAAGGACATGCTTTAGGTTCATCTGTTCTCGTTTATTTTTTTAGCATTCTCACACATCATGCTCGTTCAATTTTATCCAATAGAAATAGAAGTCATAGCATATTGAGAAGATTCTGGGCACATGCTGTTTAATAATTTCTATGGGCATGTAGCATGCTTCTCAGCTATCACATAATTTTTTCCCCTGGTATTATAGTATTGTATAATTTTTCCTAGACATTCCTTTGAACAATATTATATTTATCTCTGGTTTTCGTCATTTCTTTTCCTTTTAGTTTAGTTGACTTTTCTGTTTCAAATTGTTTCGGGCTTTGTGGTTCAAACTGTTAGTTGCCCGTCCCTTGACAGCTGTGCCAACTTCACTGGTAGCTGAGAGTTGCTCTATGGCTTGCTTGAAGAGCTTCTTGTTTGTTTGGGCACCTGTACATTGCAGCCTTGTTTGCTGGACATGAAGCATTAAACTGGTTCTGGTTGTTGGTTAAAAGGATCCTGATTTTTTGGGAAAGGGATTGTTGATCATTATTGTATATTTTTCAAAGGTGTTGGTTAAAAAATGGAAAACATGAATACAAATAGCCAATGATTTCTTTCATTGGTATGCGCAAGTGTCCTGCCGTCTAGTATAACATGGCTGATGAAGTTATCACCACCCATCCACAGATGTGAAACTGGTTCATTTTGTTATGCAGCCCAGTCGACCCCATGAAGCATCAGATATTCTGCACTTGTTTTCTTGTTGAGGACAGTTGTGATTAGTTAGTGATTCAAAAATTTTATGCCTGATTAGAGTTAAGTATACTGAGATAAGGATAATGTGGTTGCATCCCTTCAGTAAAAGGCCTTCAGAGGGTTCAGAAAATGGGTGATTGTTTTATTCATAGTTGTAATAACCTTATCTTTATCTGTTGTCATGTGTTGCAGATGTGAAGGATATAAAATGTGTCGTCAATTTTGATTTTCCAACAAGCCTCGAGGATTATGTTCATAGAATTGGGCGTACTGGTCGGGCCGGCGCCAAAGGCACAGCATTCACCTTTTTCACTCAAGCAAATATACGGTTTGCGAGGGAGCTTGTTAAAATCCTACAGGATGCTGGTCAGAATGTAAGTCCAGCACTGGCTTCGATGGCCAGGTCGGGCGGAGGTATGCGTGATTTACTTTTAGACAACATTCAAGGAATGGGCGGATGTGTTGCTGATTTATCTGTTGGTTTTAGGTTCTGGAGGAAACTTCCGGTCAAGGGGGCGAGGCAATGGGAATCGATCCATATCTGGGTCCAACACTATTCCATTAGGAGGAAGAAGACCATGGTAAGCGAGGTGCTTTAAATGAAAAAAACCAATTCACGAAGTAGAGTTATATGGCTCAGACATTTCATCTTTCGTTGTATCCAATTCGCCAGTCTGTTGTGGTTGGTCATGCCTAGAAATAGAGTTTTTTTGTTTTTATAGACTTGCTTGTTGCAAGGGATGGAATCGATACTAATCACTTGGCAATAGATCAACCTTTTGCCCATATCATCTATTTGTCGGAAAATGATTTAAGAACATTGTAGCTGGATTTGCATGTTTCCCAACTGTAATAATCGGATTCTGGGTATAAACTTGTGACGAGTTATATTGGAAGGTGTATCTGTATGATGCACATGATGCTTGCCCACTCGTTGTAAGACCGTCTTATCATATGATTAGTAGTGAGTGTATCACAATTATATACAAGTTAGGAAGCATATGTTCTCGAGGTCAGTTGTATTGTTTGTTGTATGTAACCTTGCGGAGTGAATGTATGTGATCTTGTTCTTAAATAGAGTATTAGCTCACCGACATGATGGAAAGTAAAAAGAATTTGTAGCTCATGCAAGTCGATGGTATTAATTCACTATAAAGATTGGGAAACTGTGTTGGTGCAAGTTAGATTCGAGTAAATAAAAACGGTACTTTTGGATCGACAAAAGATCTAAAGCCCAACATTCCACTTGCAATGCGACAAAAGATCTAATGCTCGACAACCAAATGGTCAAGCGAACTTGTTCAGTATTTTAGAATGTGACTCGTATCGTCCTTCTCATTTCCTTTTTACATTTTTATGGTTCTAAAAACTGCCAAAAAGAGTTGACGATAAAACTCTGAATATCGAGTGCACCTTCTAACTGTGTCTCATGAATTGAATAATGGAGAAGAGGATATAACACCTTTGTGACACCATTGTTTCTGCATGAAAACAAGGAATGATAGATCCTTTGTCCTCTGTTTCTTGCTCCTCTCTTCCCAAAGTAAGCTCCCAACCTCGACCTCTATTTTTTTTCCTTGCTCATTTATTCTCACTGTTTTCTTTTCTCTCTATTGCCTCCCTTCCCAGAATCTTTATGACCGACAGAACTCCCGACAACACAATACACTTTGAGGAAATAGAAGAGCACACAGGATAAGAAAATAGGCACATTTAAGTGAACCATCTGTGCATTAAAGCCAAGCCATCAACACTGGGTCGACTCAAACCGAGACGAGAAGCTAAGCCATCACCATTGTGTTTGTGAATCAACCTCAGTAGCATCATGCATATATACTGTAGCATATGCCAATATGATCTACAAACCAATTGTCTTCACGTCACAGTCTGCTTACATGGATCAAATAGAGCAGCAGACAACCAGACTACCAGTGTTTAACATCTCCTTTAGCATAAAACAAGCCAATCGCATAACAAGCTTGGCAATTTTGTTTCTACACCAATGTGGTCAACTATCACTGCTACCATATCAGACCTTCAAAACTGACAAGCATACACAGAAAACCATGTCTGCCGACAAAATCTCAGACACATCAGAATGAGTAAACTGCATCTCCTTTCTGAGGCGTGTGTGCCGATCACTAAGGAAACTAGCTGCGGATTCAGATGCTTTCAACAAGAGATGGCACACCCAAGCAAGCAGTAGTGGTGCATCCTCTTTTTCTGCCAACGCCACCCATCTGATTGGATGTTCATACTTCATCAGCACCATATTTGGACGTCTCCTATGCTCCTGCACCAAACTGCCATGTTTATCTCCTTCGATGAACTGGCGTGGTAGATCTTGACCTCCTGCGACAGAAAAGAAAAAAAGAATGCAAGAGTCAATATAATATAAGCAACAGGTGAAACCTAAAGAATACTAATTCGGTGAAAAGTGGGCCCAAATATACTTTTCACCTTCACCTGGAGTGTAAATTGTTTTTAGGTGCAACACAATGTTAACCTCAGAAAAAAAAGAAGTTTCACCGCTTACCTCCTTTCAGAAGAATAGGGAGAATGCCTGCGATGAGAGTGCTTCCTATGTGGAGACCGCGAAACTTGTCTAGAAATTGAAACATAGATACTAATTTGGTAAGTAAAAGCATAAGAAACAAGTACTGTTTCTGAATGATTTACTCCCTGAAACCAACCTGCAAGCTACACAAATTATCTTATCCTCTAAAAAGTATTCTTTAAATAGATCAGTGTGGAAAAACAAAACACAACATAAAGATCGCCACGACCTAACGTTTAGCCAGCATGCTATATCTGACAAACATCAACGATTTTAAAGTGCTGCTAAAGGAAGCATTTGTAAGTGGCTTGTTTTCAAGTATGTTATTTGAAATTTCAATTATTTCATCCATAATTTATAGATAAAACATTTGTTAGAGCTCTAAAAGTAATATTGAAAGCATGCTAATGACAAAATACAAGTATAAGATGATGTGATGAATGAAGATCAAAAGAATGCAAGAGTCAATATAAGCAACAGGTGAAACCTAAAGAATACTAATTCGGTGAAAAGTGGGCCCAAATATACTTTTCACCTTCACCTGGAGTGTAAATTGTTTTTAGGTGCAACACAATGTTAACCTCAGAAAAAAAAGAAGTTTCACCGCTTACCTCCTTTCAGAAGAATAGGGAGAATGCCTGCGATGAGAGTGCTTCCTATGTGGAGACCGCGAAACTTGTCTAGAAATTGAAACATAGATTTATCCTCTAAAAAGATTCTTTAAATAGATCAGTGTGGAAAAACAAAACACAACATAAAGATCGCCACGACCTAACGTTTAGCCAGCATGCTATATCTGACAAACATCAACGATTTTAAAGTGCTGCTAAAGGAAGCATTTGTAAGTGGCTTGTTTTCAAGTATGTTATTTGAAATTTCAATTATTTCATCCATAATTTATAGATAAAACATTTGTTAGAGCTCTAAAAGTAATATTGAAAGCATGCTAATGACAAAATACAAGTATAAGATGATGTGATGAATGAAGATCAAAAGAATGCAACACACTGCAGGTGATGTTCTAGATTGCAATTTCAGATCATGCTTTCAGCAATACATTTTCCATGGAGCAACTGAAAAATGATGGCTGTGTGAAAAGTGTTGTTTATCATGATGTCACAGAAATACTAACAGATAAAGTAGCAGGATCCCTGATTGAGGTCCATAAATATTCTGTGATGATTTCTTTACCACCTCAACCAAGTTAAAAATGAGTTTTATTTTAAGAATCTAATGTTTTGGATTGGCTCCCAAACTGACATCAGTGTTGGGCAATAAGCAAAACAAATCCTTGCAAATACATGCCGAACTAAGAGAGCAAGTATCGGAACCAAAGGATGATGCTTCTACTCAAATGGTATTTGCACGGGTCATATCGGACATGTCACAAATGCCACCCCACCAAATAGCACAGCAACGAATTAATAGCAGTATATAGACTATATTAACAATAGAAAAAAGCGCAAGACTTCTATAGAAGATCTCTTTTTTCTGAAACACATGCAGTGAAAAACTATTTTCTGCCCTTGGTTCTTAAGACAATGAATGATACACCTGAAACTAGAATGCCTACAACTAGAAAACTTGATACGCTAATTGAATATGTATTTACTTTCCGGTCCTTTCATGAGGGTCCTTCATCCCTCTGGCTATCCCGGAATCTGTGCACCCATCAAATCTGCATGCAAGTCCTCTAAACACAATAGCCATAACCACATCAGGTCCAAAGATTGACAAATATAACCCTAGACCCTTCTTTTAGTAATGGCTTACCAGCTTAATGAAACTAAATGCAAAATAGACATCTAACATGAGATTTAGATGCTAACACTATTAGCATGTCTTGCCACATCCAAGAATGAAGAGCAGTTGAAAATGATTTAAGTTCCAACCTCTTGATGAAATACATAGTCCATCCTCATTATTAACTTATGCAGAAAGATTATCCTCAATATTATTCTACAATACCTGGTCCTAGACTTTGTAGGTGATGGTGACCGAGACTGCAGCCTCCTAAAACACAGAAAAAAATAATCAAGATAAACATAATAAGGGCAATATATTTTCGCTAAATAAAGGTATAGATATACCTCTTTTTTGAGATTTCAGAAGGCTCATCACTTGAAATACTGCCATGACCATGCAATGAATTTTCCTTGCTATTTCTACCTCTATGGTTAGGGGATGGTGACCTTCTACTGTTATGCCTTAGATCCTTTGTAAGCCGTCTGGAATTGCCTTCCTTTTCATCCCTTGCTTTCTCCTTTCTCCCTTCAGTATCCTCTTTGTCTCTTTCCTTCTTATCTTTTAAGCTCCCCATTCTATTGTCCCTAGCATTTACTCCACGTGTGATACCCCTCTCCTGAGATATCTCCCTTAAATTAATATTTTCCTTGAGTTTAATTTTATTTTCACGATTACCAGTATCAGTAGAATCAGAAGTTTTACTGTCTGTCTTATCTGTGCCAGTTGATCCCTTCTTAACTGATTCTTTGTTGTGGCTCCTGCCTTCTGGATGCTTATTACTACTGGTAACAATTTTGGAGTCTCTGATGAGATTCTCGTTACCGACTGATTCTCCATCTTTATTGTTGCCACATATATATTCTCTTCTCACTCCTCCCTTGCCAATTGTTTTAGCTTTAGACTCCGGAGAATTGGGATCATCTGAAGAAAATTCAGATGCCAGCCCACACTTGGCAGCTACATCATGTGAACTAATGCCAGATAAACTTTTATGTTCCCTTGCATGATTATGCAATTTACCATCAGGTATTGAAGCATCCAGGGACAGAGAATTCTCAACATGATTTCTTGCATTGGATTTTTGTGAGGTATGTTTGTCTACTCTGTCACCGTTACCATCATGTGAACCTCTAACAGGTTCCCCCCTGTCATTCAGTATAATCTCGTTTTCAACATTTTTTGGTTCATTTCCAGAAGACCTACCATTACTACTCTGAACCAATGAAGGTTTGGATATTTGAGGTCCATCAGCATCATCTTCTTCATCTGAAGCGTAACTAGCAAGACCAAGTATATCACCACCAGGAGAGTGCAGGCTAGTACTTTCATTAACACCTTTATTTTCTTGATTTTCTTTAATTGTTGTCAATACCTTCGCAGAAGCCTTGGGTTCTGAAACTATTGGAATAGGGATCTTATTGTTTCCAAGTTCTTTGTTCTCACCTACTGCAGAAGAAAGATGTGACAAACTATGGAACATCCAAAACTAGCTTAACCATCAAATAGAAATTTGTGGAATTTGAAGTTTTTAGAAACAAGATTCTTTACCCTCAGCAGTCGGGTCATCTTCATTAAGAACTTTGGTAGCAATTTCATCAAAAAGCTCATCTGTGACCTGTTGATTCAAAATGGAGAAGCATCAAATAAAGTAAACCAAAAAATAAAGGAAGTCCAGTGTGCAAACCATTAGGCAAACAGAACCTTCAACAAAACTTCAGTTAGCACACGCTTTATTTCCTGGTTTATTGCTGCAGATCTGGCAGCTTGAGTATCGTCCTACATAGACCATGGAGGTATATTGGTCACAAGAACAAGAAGCTTCTTGAATGCATCATATTCTGATTGTGGAATAAGCAATTTAAGCAATGAAAGGGAAACAGAGATGAGAAACTAGATGTGCAAAGCTAGAAGTACTTGTTAAAGCATCATTAAGATAGAATGTTGGAAACCTCAATAACTTGCTATACCTAAGACCACGAAAGACACTACAGAAAAAAGGTAGCATTACAAACAGACAGAAGAGGATCAGTCTGGCCATGGACTGGCACAGGTCTGGTACCTGAAATTGCATTCCTTGGATAGATATATTTGATATTTGAATATAAACAAAAAATTTAACACAATATTTTTATGTGTGAACATATTTTTATTGTTTTACTATTCTAATGCAATTTCATATTTGTAATCTTTAAATTACTTTTTCCACTTGGTTCCAAACCTATCAATCTCAAATCCCAACAAGACAGAAGGAGGCACTCAAAAGAAGAAAGTTGGAAAGGAGTCTAACTGCCTCCTATTTTATAATATCGAAGTATTGAAGCATCACGATCTTCTACACTCAAAAATCTCCAACATTCTTTTTAGGGCACTGCACAGAGCCCAGGGTCCTTCAAGTTAATATGGAACTGACACAAACTAGAGAAGTGTTCTAAAACTATTTTAAACAATAAAAGCAACAAACTGGGCAACAAAGTAAATGAAATACACTCTCCTACTAATTAGATATACATTACTAAGTAGAGATATGCAAGCCCAACCTCATTATTTTTCGATATGAAACTAACAAGGTATTGCACACAGGTATCACAGTACAACTGCAAAAGCAGTCACATGGTCCATATAGAGGCACCAGTAGCATAGACTGCATAGTCATTAGTAAACACTATTCCTGCAAAGGCAGTCACGCAATCCACATAGAGGCACCAGTGGCATAGTCATTGAAAGGCACTATACCGAAGGGCATTGAGCACATAAATTTGGTTCATATAATTGGATAGCAAACACAATTTATAATTAACCAAGCAAATAAGGAAGTTTGTCATGAGAAGGCATGTAATTAAGCTTAAGAATAACTTGAATGTAATCATACAAGGAAATACCTCATCATCTTCATCATCATCAGTTGATTTAGCTGAATCAACACTCTTGTCAGCCTGATCAGCCTTCCTATATGATTTATCATCATCTTCAGATCCCATGGAATTGTGAGAACTCCCACTTTGGTGGCTGGCATAGGTACTTGCGATCACAGATTTATTCTTTATAATTTCTTCTCGAAGCCAATTAGGTACTGCAGCCTGGTGTTTCAGAATCATGAATGTTGATGATTGTTAAATGAGGATAAAGAAATTAGAGGAAATAACTTAAGTTACCTTTTTTGGGCGTTCAGAAAGATTGAAAGGACCACTAGCATCTGCAGGGAACATTGGTGCTTGATTAAGTGATGTCCCAGTGACTAAGCCAAAAGGTGCAGTGGTAGGTGGTACACCAGGCCTAAAGTTGGGTCCAGGTAGCCTTCCATAAACTGGCGAAGGATGTGGCCCCAAAGAAGGCTGTGGTGCAAAAGGAGGTTCCAACTGTAAAGAGGAACAGCATATTAATGTCAGAAATTTGAATATACAAGAGACAAAAAATTTGGTGAAGCCAATATTTGCAACCTGTGTCACAGATTGTGCTAAAGAAACTTGGGGGAAAACCCCTGGAACAGTTGGAGTCCAAGCATTCACAGACATGGCAGTTGCATCACGATCCATCAACCCCATAGTCTGAGTTGGATCAGCAGGACCATAACTAACTTTTGTATGTGGTTCAAATTCAGAAGCAGGCCTAGGCTCAAAATCCAGAGGTTTGTTGCTGGCATCAGTTAGTGCTGCCTGTGGATGGATGAACCCTTCTTGCACAGATAATACAGGCAAAGGCAATTGATTTACAGCATCTCTGTTACCTGCTTTTACAATGAAAAGTCATTTGCAGTAAAATCAAGAAGCATTAGAAGCATAGAAATGCATCACATCTTCTGACACCGGGTGTAATGCCAGCACAGGGACCACTCCCATCATAACTATAGGTTTTTGTATTCTTAAAGTGACCACATATTCCTAACATATACAGATGGTGAAATAAAGATAAACAAATTCACAATCTGATTCATATGACCTCTTAAATCGTGGATAAGTGATCTGAAAGAGAAAGTCCTCTAGCCTTATTGAATCAAAATTCACAAATTTGAGATGTCATAGTTGTTAGGTTATTTTTTCAGACTTAAATCTCCAACAATTTTCATGTTCTGCATCACATTAAATACTTCCTAGTGGAAGCCTTTTCAAAGCCTCTTCTCGTATCAAATTAACAACAAAAGAAAAGAAATAGCAGATTAGCAATGAAATCAGATCCACAATCACTCATGATTGTCACAATGCTAACGCACTATACCACCCCCAACACCGGAAAATGAAAGAAAACCCATCCAAAACTAACCCAATAAAAGATGGAAAACTTGAGTTCACAGGAGAAACTCTCAGTGATGAATCATCTGCCATGTGTTGGCACCTGCATAAACTTTCCAAATTCACTAAAGTCTTATTGATCAAGAATGATATGAAATGAATGCCAACGAACATTGAACAATTAAAGAAAAGCATTGCTGACACTTTGTGCCAGTGATTTAAAAAGACACTCGAGCACTCACCTAGGCGCTTAGGTGAGGCTCGAGTGCCTCGTTTAAGGGTCACGTGGCATGCTTTAATGAAGCGTTGCCTGAGCACTCCCCCGAGCCCAGGCACCGGGTGCTTCGGGTGAGCGCCCAATTGATATAAGGCGATTAAACTACTTAAATTTGCATTATTTGGTTTGATTGAACCAACTAAAACACGCAATTATATCAGCGTTTGACCCCGACTCCTAACCCTATGCACGATTCTCTCTTTGTTTTCGCCACCGACGATTTCTCCCTCTACGTTCGTCGTCGACGATTTCCCCCGCTGCCTCCAAGTCTTCCTCTATCGTCGACTGAGTCTCCTCAGCTTCCACTATTGTCTGTTGTCGCTGTCCACTGCTTGTTGCTGTCCACAACACAACTCCGTTGTCGTCGTTGTTGTCCGCTACCTCTTGCTCTGCAACTCCGCTGCCATTTGCTACCTGCGACTCAGCTTCTCATCACAACTTCTTTGGTCTCTACTCTTCCCTACCAATGTTAATAGTAAATATATTATTAACAGTAGATTATTAATTATTATTCAAAATAATATTTATTTATTAGATTAATAATATAATATTTAGATTTTAACATTGCTAATCTTTGTTTTTAATTTAATATCATATTTTATTTAAATAATTATATTAATTATATTATATTATATATTATATATTTTAATATTTTAGAACACCTCGCTTTGCTCGGGCGAGCACCTCGAGCGTTTTGGGACTTTAGCGTCTTTTGACGCCTAACGCTTTTTAAATCACTGTTTTGTGCATATCTAACTTATTCTCACTTATGTGTCAATACTTTGACCCAACCGTAGGACTTTCAATCCCCTCCCCCTTTTATATATGCTTCAAACAACAAAGGAACAGTTGGCATGATATATCATCTTCCATCACAATTAAATAAACATGAAGATAAGAAACCATCTGTGTTCATTCAAACTTTTATACCGATTGGTAATCGTACCCCATTTGCAAGTCTCTGCCAATCAATTTCTATGGGTACTCGCAAGTTCCTATGTTTACCATACAGTTCACAATATCATGCAATTTTAGCTATGATCAAAACATATTAATATCATCCAAGGTTGCTCATATTTTAGTTCATTTCTTAGCATTATAGCAAAAAATTAGTAAAAACAAGCTAGAATGCATCAAACTCAACCTATCTTGCCCAATTTTCTCAATTCTAGCCAATTTCATAGAAAAAAGAAATGTGACAAGGCGGAGAAGAGTAAAAGGAAAGGTCAAGTTGGAATAAAACCAACAAAAGAAAACTATGACCGAGCCTGTGAAGAGGAAAAGATAACTAGTGTTTTCAAAAGGCACTTGGCCGCTTGCTTAGGCAACCAAGCGAAGCAAGGTGTGGCCTGAACGCCTTGAAGATGGTTCATGCAAGGCAATTTAAACGGGCATGGCTCAAGCACACACCTGAGCCAATTGAAGCCTTCATTCAGGTTTCACTCGCTTGACTTTTGTTGATGTGAGTTGGTTTGATAGATCTAATTAAAGTCTCGCACTCCACCACACCACCCCTTGTGCCTCGGTCCCCATCTACAAGCGAAAGAGAGAAACCCTACGTTGCCATTTGTTCCTCTACTATACACTGTCAGCTCTCTTCCTTCGCCATACATCATCGAACATGGCTTTCCTCCGCCCTATGCACCACCGCAATTGCACTCCAAGGCCAATTAGCGACCATTAGCCATGGCAGATAGCTTCCTCTCGCGGCAAACGCAACCCTCCAGTGACTGAGTGGCTTCCTCACACACAAGGACCCTCGAACAATGTCTTCTTCTTGTGGTAACTCTCTCTCCTTACCATCTCATGTTCTTCCTTTTTCTCCTTCCCCTCCTCCGTTGTCGCCACCCCCTCCTCTTATCGAGCCTCCTCAAACCCCAACAATCCACCTCTCCCTCCTACTTGATTCCTCCTCCCTCTTAATCCTCCTTACTATCACCTCCCTTCCCTCCCAATTCTTCCTTCTCCTCCTCCACTGATAACTCCCTTCACAACTTCCCTTCTTCCTTCTTCCTCCCCTTTGTTCCCCTTCTACCTGATTCCTCTTCCTCCCTCTTCTCGTTCTTTTTGTTTCTTCCCCCTCTCCTTCCTTCTCATTGTCCCCTCACTCTTTCTCCTCCTTCGTTGTCGCTCCCTCCACCTCCACCACCCTCATCCTCCTACTCCTTGATAGCTCCCTCCCAGCCGATAGCAGCCAAGCCTCCTCAAATCCCAATAGCCTCCTTTTTCCTCCTACCAAATTCCTCCTCCTCCCTCTTCTCATTATTTACATATATTAATTTTAATATTTGCAACCACCTAGTGTCTCATACATTTTGGCACCTTGGAGCCTTTTAGTGCCTGGTACTTTTCAAAACACTAGAGACAATGCTGTTACTGAAAAAGAACAAGACAGTGCAAGATGATCCCACCATGAAAATATGCAGATCATGTAGGGAGGATAAGTATTATGTGATATTGGTCATCCACCACAAGAAAGCAGAAAGAAAAAGAATTTGACAGCTGAAGCATCTAGATCAGGATTCACCCTTCTTGAGTTGGGAAATCCCAGTTTCATGGTCT
The DNA here is from genome assembly GCA_004837865.1 of Musa balbisiana. Taxonomy (NCBI): domain Eukaryota; kingdom Viridiplantae; phylum Streptophyta; class Magnoliopsida; order Zingiberales; family Musaceae; genus Musa; species Musa balbisiana. The sequence continues at coordinate 1,290,560 of CM017195.1, forward strand.
AGTTACCAAATCACCTTTAGAAATGTTTGGAATCAGTTGAAATATGATGGAATCTATAAAGAAATAGTCAAAATCAATCAAAACTAATTGAGATCATTCCATTAAGTAAACATTAGTTCTTATCAGGGAAGAGCAATAGCTGCTACTTGCAGTAGCCGGCAAAAGAGGAGACTTATCTTGCTGTTGCCCTCTTGTCATTGCTTATTTGCAGCCATAACTCACCTCCTCTATACTGCTAAGCTATAGATATGCCTCAAACACCAACGGTACCATTGCAAGTAAAAACAAGACATCATGCAAGTGATGAGCAACAGGTAAGTTATGGGCATGGCATTTATTGATTAATCCACAAGACAACATCTCCACAAAAGTGCTGGTTCTACAATTTTAAGTGATTATTTTTTTACAGGCAAACCAAATCACCTTAGCCACTTCATCTAATAGTTCAAACTTGAAGCCATAATAATATATTTTAAAAAGATTTTTTTACAATTATTTTGAATATAATTATATCATATCATATTCTCTCTCTCTGCTTTTTCGAACCAATGATACCAATAATCTTTGTGTCAATAAGGAACCAGATACAGTTCATCCAACAACATGTACTATACCAACCACTATTCAACACAGTTTACGCTAGCAGCACTTGAATCCTTAACATCCTCCAACATTTGTATTTTGAAAAGAAATAGCCCTCGGTAGGTTGCAGGTAGCTACACTTTTTCCTGTACAAGTGGTCACATACTCTTAAAGAGTTACATGTCTTGAATTAAACAAAGGACATCATCTCATAACCCAACATTCTCTAAAATAAATCCTGAAATGCACCTTTCGCTATATCTATTGTGGCATCTTAACTATGGACTAGAGGAATATTCCACACAGGAAACGCACAGGATTGCATGGAGAGAACCTTTCTTTACCAGCAATTTGGTTTTCAATAACATTCCAAGATGCAAATGCTATAAAATTTTTCATTTAAAAGATGGAAGAAAAATAATGAAAAAAGATACAAAAGAAACAGAAACATACAGCTTAATCACACTTACGAACTGAAATGAAACAAGTGATAATGTCCATCTGATACCAGCCTTAACTGAGCACTACTTTGGAAATCATAAATGATCACCAGAATGTTGGTCAATATAGAAAAAGGGATAACTAAAACTTAAACTACCTCTCATCTCTCTTCATTTCCACCTCATCTATCAGTGGCATAATATGTAAGGCGCATGGAATTTATTGTTCAGGAATTTTGTCTTCGTGTTCACTTCATATAGTCCTTAAGAACTCCAGAAGATAAAAATTTCAGTAACAAGGATGTCAAGACGAGATCCACTACAAGTTTGTGCACCAAAAGTTCTCTTTGCTGATTCCTCCATCAAGTACTATTCCTAGATTAATTTAGTTTCAAAATGAATCTCATAAGATGTGATTACACTCTATATCATCAATCTACTTTAGAAAATTTATCCACATCAATGCACCTTCCACCATAAGGACAAGTTAATTTTAACTGAATAAAGAGTTTTAATATAGTTGCCAACAATTCCAAGACCAACTAAAATCCCTCAATCCATCTACTAATTGTACATGCGGCAGCCAGGTAAAGGTGATATCTAGCGTATCATATCAGACTTTTAAGTTGGTGACGATATAGCGAACGTTTCAAAATTGCACATGCTTCATTTATATCAACAAGTGTAATATAAACAGAGCAGGCCAGAACTTATCTAAGTACCTGCACATGACCTTTCTGAAAATCACATAAGGAGATTTAATAAAAAAAACACACCTCTTTGCTTAAAGTTGGGATCTATAAAAAAAAGTACTACACAATTTATGACAAAGTAGTAATAAAGTTTTAATACCTAATTCCAGCAATATGATTATTTAACAGTAAGATGCCTTAGAATAGATTTTCAAGATAATCAATAAATTGGAAGTCCACTAGTTGTTAAGCGAAAGAAGAAAAAAAAGGTTGTGAAAAAGAAAATATGATCTCTTTTCTTATGATCAAAGAGGAAATGACAGAACTACATATATGCACATTGGTGTTTACGTCACACTGATAACATTTACCACATATCACTGACAACTATGAATAATTTGTTAGTTAAACTAAAACTGATTGCTTTCAGAGAACTGTCTCAATCTGACAACTGATACAAAAATGAGACTAAAATTTTCATAAAGATAACAGCTCAACTATCTTATAAAGTGCAAATAAAAACATTTTAGCTAAACTACAAAGAATTTTTTCTGAGATCATTAACAGGAAAAAGGCCATTTCCATTTATGATGGTACCAAAACTTGGCACTTCATTCACAGCCAAATAGAAATACTAAGTGAAACTTTACCTGGAACAGAAGAATAACTATAAGGTACCTCCTTCTCATAAATGGATGAAGTTGATCCAAAATTTCTTGCAGGCGAATTATGATCTTTGTGTGGCGCAACAGCTTCTTCTCCAGCATTATAATGCATATGTGAGTCTGCTACATATGGAGCAGGGAATGATGCATATCCATGTGAATGATTAACTTGTTTCTGTTGATCCAAGGCATAGTTGGGCAGCTGTTGGTTAATTGACTGAGAAAGTGATGATTGTTGAGCATCTAAAGGAGGACCAGTTGCATTGTGTATTTGATCATGATAGGTGTAACTATGCTCTTCCATTCTTCCAACAGGCATAACCTGTGAATGCACTTGATGATTATCTGTCGCTGACTTGGCAGCAGCCCATGCTTTAGCCCGTGTAGCCCAGTCATCCTCCGTGTTGTATGAAAGGTTTCTTTCTGTCGACAAATTGAAGGAATAACAAACCAGCATACAAGTCACAGAATACCTAAATGACTAAACATTCAAGTATTGGTTTTTAAGAGAAAAAAAAATACAGATTCACATAAATATTAATAGATCAAGATCAAGGTAATTTGTAAGGCTCCACTCATTTGCAGTATTACATATTATCGAAATGGACACCAAGCAGTAACACCCTGCAGTTCTTTTACTTGTAACATATATAGAAGGACAAAAAAAACGAGAATGATGTGTTTAACAATTATGAGAAGGATAAAAAGTTTAGAAGTTTCCATTATTCATAATTCCCCGGCTAGTTAGAAGGGCAGTGTAGTGCTGATTCGTGATCATCTCTCAAGAAATGAAAAGGTTTTAAAAGAAAATGAAGACAAGAATTCATTATGAATGGAATGTCTTGATTTTTTTTTTACTTTCTGCCCAAGAGAAAAGACTTCCATCAACAAAAATTGCATGTGATATGTAGCAAAACAGGAGAAGAGAAGAGAAAGAGTTATATCCATATAGATCCAAGTTGGTCAACTCTACATGAAAAAGAGCCTAAACCTAAGCCCAACCAAGTAACTTAGCTATTCAAGATGGTGTTTGGGAGAGAACGGCCCTGCTTCTTTGCCAAACTAACAGATAGAAATAATTTTACTTGAATAAACTTACATTTCTAAGAAATAATATCTTTGCTTATATTTTAATCACTCATAGTTTCTCATAAATAATAAGAAACTTTTGTTACACATAAAGGGCATCAAATGATAATCTTTATCCTTCATGTATTGGGATCACAGAATTCATTTCCAGGTAAATGAGCCACAACTTGTGTAGATGAACGGCTTGTGCTACTATACTAACAAGGCAAATCAAATAAAATTAGTGATGTAAAACATTATCATCCCCAATAAACAACACCTCCATCTAAAGAGTCTGGGGAAGCATCAATTCTGGAAAATGACAGATGCATTTCAACATCTAATTAGCTCATTATATGCAATTTGGATGGGTAGAGTATACTGGAGTTGAACACAAGGGAATTGTTCTTTGGTCAAGTAAAACAAGATACATGGGAAAAAGTGAAGAACAGCATGCCAAAGACAATACTGTAAAAGGCTCGCCAACCTCTATCTGACTGGATAAATTAAAACTAATTGATATTGAGATCCTAGCCAGTACGAGTTCAGCAAGAGAGAAACACAATGAAACAATGATGAGTAGTTAGCAACTTGAGATATCAAATTAAGCTAATGTGACAACTGATCAATCCTGGTAATAAACTCGTACACAGAAAGAAGAATGACATGTGTTGATTCAAAAACCCATAACATGAATGATTTTTCCCGACATAGTGCTACCACATATCTACATGCTAAAAGAATATTATTCTGCTAATGAACTCTTCTTGTGTATGTAAATGTCAAATGATCCAAGTATAGCTTCAATTCCGCAGAATGCTTGAACATTAAGCCTGACCTGGGTATTCCCATCCTTGATGTTGAGCCCACGATGGGCCTGTCCATTGCTGCAAAAAGTAATTGCAGAGAAATGTCAGAAAACCAGAACAAAGAAAAATGGCATGTGTGTAGCCAGCTCCATCAGGTTATTCTTCTAATACATGGATCATCTTGAGTGTATATTAGAATAGGATGATACGAAAGATAGTTTTAATCTTATCAATCATCTGCTCTTCTATCAACCAGGAGTACCAATAAGAAAAGGATACCAATGAAGTCATCAAATCATAGTTTTTCTATTACATCAAATGACATAACGCTCACACATGAACTCGAACCTGATATACCTATCCCTTTGTGCAACGACGCACTAACCAACTCGGATGTCTCAGCAGAGACATCGAATCACAGTAGTTTAGATACAAATACAACACTATACAAGTAGCCACAGCCCGGCTAACAACGACCATCACCGGTAGCCTTGCTAGTAGCACATCCAACCATACCCCACATGCTAAAGCTGTTCTAAAAGCAAAAACCCTTCCAACAAAAGAAGACCTAGGTGTTCTATAAGTTTCCTAATGAAACAATCGTCCGATTGATGATAGCATTAAATAAAAACCACAACTTACGATGACGAGAGGACAGAAGAGGCTCACCTGCTGAGGTGGTGGAGGGTAAGCTGTGGAGGGAGGCGGCGGGGACGGAAGGTGATGCTGGTGAGGCGGCAGCGGCACGTGGTGAGGCGCGGGAAGAGGGGGATGAGGAGGGTACTGGTTGTGGAACGGCGGCGTCGACTGCACGGCATACGGTGGCATGGGTTGGGGGTAAGGTGGGGGAAGAGGGGGAAGAGGGGGGTGGTGGTGCTGAAGGTGGCTCTCCGGGTGAACCCATTGCTGCTGCTGCTGCGGCTGATGCTGAGAGGGAATCGTAGGAGGGGGAGGAGGCGGAGATGGATAGTGGTGTGGATGGTGGTGAGGAGGAGGAGGAGGAGGAGGAGGGTAGGAATAATTAGTGGTGGGTTGGGGTGGATGATGGTAGGGATTAGGGTATGGGTTCTGTTGCGGCGGCTGATGCTGTTGATAGGGATCTCCACCACCTCCTCCTCCGGTGAAGTGGCGACCTTGAAACGAGTCCATCAACAAGAGAGAGAGAGAGAGAGAGAGAGAGAGAGAAGAAGGCCGGGAGATGATGACGGTGGGAATTAGGGATTGCGAGAGGCCATTTGAGACGAAACGACGGACGCGGATGTATATTCACGTATACTGTGGTTCGGTTTGAGCTGGGAGTTATACCATATTTCTCGGGCCATACTACTGCTTCAGCCCATCCAATAATTGGGCCTTTATTAAGCCCAATTAATTATCCTTGCCTAATCACAATCCTACTAATAAATCTCTCGTAGAATCATAATGGAGATTATGCCAATTTCATTGATGGATTTATTTATGGATTATGCCAATTTCATTTGATGGACTTTTGCATATATTCTTTACAATTTCCACCATTGTTTTTCTTCGCATATATTCTATCATTTAATAGGAATGATAGGATTTGTATTGTTGTACGTATCTTTCTTTGGTTTACGTTGTATTATTTTTTTCATGATAAAGGAATGATCTAATATATGTTATTTTAAAGAGTTAAAATAATCATGCATAATAATTTTTTTATTTTGATTTACATATTTACTTAATTAATATATTAAAATAAATCATTCCATAAGAGTACGATTATGCGTATCGATAAACCTTCGTTATATTTTATACAAGTCCCAATCATAATTGAAAATAAGCATAAGATTTTTTTTGTAATTATCATTATAAATATATATTTGTGACATTCTATTTCATAATATTAACTCTTTTATTTTCTTATATCATCACTAATTTTGTGAATCAAGACTCAACATAAAATATGGACATATACATCTTTTTTGGAAGTTGGCATGAGTAAATTGAATATTCTATACAAAATATAAACCCAGACTTATGAAACTCCAAAAAAAAAAAAATGTTCCTCTGGTAAGAAAATATGTATCAAATCTAAATCCATACCATAATAACTATAAATTCTTTTTCCCTCACCCAATGGATATTATAAACATTAATCAAGATAATATAAAGCATCATCTTTTTTTTTCATAATTTATGACAACAAAAAAGTCAATAATTCACCCACCATAATAGTAAAATCAAAAGTAATTTCTAAAATCATAGGAAACCCTATGTTGATCATGTTAACTATTGATCTAATATCCTAATCTTTTCTTCTGAGCTATTTCTTAATAATACGATTCAACGTCAATTGGCATATTAAGATTAATGAGATGAGTAACATTTTACATGAGTATATCTTTGTTTTGAATTCATTAAATAAATATTAAAAATAATTATGACTTTTTACACCCACAATAAACAAATATTGACTTGAACATTAGTGATGTTTTAATGGACTTAATATTAATATTTTTTTATAGAAATAGACTGAAATAAGATATATGGATATGTGTATTTTTTATAATAAAATAATATTTTTTACATTTCATCCTTGCAAGAAGAAATTTTTTTTATCATTTTAGACACGATTTTATTGTATCAAATAAATAACCAAAATTGACTATGTCATAATTCTAATAACTTAAGTCTAATTTAATGTAATTTATACATTACATTGCAAAATAACTCTCCATCATCTTCTCATTTTGTTGATATGATTTCGAAGTTGCAAGTAAGTCGTCTTGTTTTTCAATCTAAAAATGTAAGACCAATTTAATATAATAATAATAATAATGTTAAATATATAAATAATATAATATAAATATAATAGATTTGCGGCTTGAAGGCCTCCAAACCAAATGAACAATCTCTGTTAAGCTCATGCTTTCTGTCTCTTCATCAAATTGAAGATTCTCCAAGTAAAACATGACATCAGTCGGTGCTCGGAATTGATCGCCACTGACAACGACACAGGCATCGATTAATTTATGCATCTACCGAATCCAGTTCGATCTACGTAACCCACCGCAAGCTGGTTTCACTTGCAGCAATATGCCGATTGCGACGTCAACTTGCGTCGCATTAGTCAAACCCATGCATGGTTCTCATACTTCCCCCACAACGTCAGTCTCATCTAATAATATTATGATGGGTCCCAATTCACCGGATATATATCTGTATTCCATGACTTGTCCGCACGATTCGTGGCCTAAGTCGTCGAACGGTGCTCCCGGATCTCGGCTCCATGGTCGTCCGCTGCCGATCGTCTGTATTGCTCCAGCCAATGAACACGGTTCCTGACACCCTCGTCCACGGACATGCTGGGCCCCACCGTCGTTGCTGACTTCCCATCCAGCCAGATAGAGGTTCCTGTTGCGAACGACACAGATGATCTCGATTTCCTTTCTCGATGACACGATTTGGACTCGGCCCAGAAATGGCGTCAGCGGTCGACGGACGCCGATCAAATGTCACGCTTCGGTCAAGAAACACGGTTCCTCCACAGACATGATGCCCCACGTCGTCGCTCCCGACGTCCTGTCCGTCTTCTATGAGTCGGGATCGCGTTTCCTGCGTCGGAGAAAACAGTTGATCCCAATCACCTACTATAATGTTGTCAAATTTGGTGGCCGCCATAATTTGAAGCAATAATAGCTGATTCATGCATCCGTGCACAAACATACAAAGCAGGAGGGCTAATTTTTATAGTCGAACAACCATATATCGCCATAAGATGTGATATTTCAAGAATCTTTGACGGAAGCTTTTGCGCTTTCAAAGACGACGACACTTCGCAGTTCTACATGTCCCCTAATATATTAGCCTCTACTCTTAGTTGTCGGCAGCGCAGGGAATGGGCCTTACATTCTATTATATTTCAGTAATAAGAAGGTGATTTACCACAAAACCCCTCGTGTTTTCACTTTTTACCACACAGCCGCTAAGCAAAGCGCTAACGTGATTGCCTACCACTTCGTTACCCGTCTGCCATCCAAGACACAGATAAGGGCGATGTTTCTGGTGGGGTCCGCGTGACTTCTAATCACAAGTCTGGTAGATTTAGGATACGAACAAACTCGCAGGAAAAGTATGTCTTGAGGATGGAAAGCATCGCCTCCTTACCGACCGCGTTGAGAGTCGCAAGATGGCCCCGGATCGGAAGACGCTAGCCGTCTGATCGTCTCACCTCCGCCGCCGCCCACGTGTCCGCCTCCGTAACACAAAGCCGTCTCGCCGCAATCATGCCTTCGAGAACGTGCGGCGAAAGATCCACCACGTGTGATGATCAGGGACGATGACGTACGAAACTATCCGTCCTCCGTATTCCGTACTCCATCTAATTTAACCCTCAACAGTGAACAAAACATCACAAATACCACTAAGGGATTCTGTTACTGAAATACCCTCGTTGCTTATGGAGAACAACACGTAATTACTGTTAATATCTTGGTTTAGATCGGCCCAATTTTGGCATCCAGAAAAGAGGTAGCCGACAGAGGTCGGCAAACTGATAAATCGGAAGTATAAAGCGGCCATAAACGATACAAAGCCAAATAACGTTTGGAAATTTCATATGATATGCCACGATATCAATAAATGTCAGTATCGTATCGCTGCTCATAAATCAATGGTTATCGACTAACAAATCATTAAGGGAGTGATTAAGTTAATGGTGTAAATAAACGAGTCATTATTAAGTCCTATAAGAGAGATCTTGAAACCCTTTCTCGTGCTCTCTCGTTATCGCCTTCCTGCTTCGGTTCTCTGTTTCGTTCCTTCATTTGGGGGTTGACGATCAGGAAGGTAGAACACTTGCTCGACGTATCCTAAGTGGTAGGATTTGAGGCGACGGAATGCTTGCGCTTTTTAGGAACGAGATCTTTCTGTCCCCGGCGCTCTCTGATGAAACCCGTTGAGCGATTTGCTGGATTTTCGGCGTAGGTCACAGAACAGGGGAAGCATAAGGAACTTGTCCAAGTCTGGGGAAAGGTTAGGTTCTTCTTTTTCTTGTAGTAATTCATTTTCTCTGGTGGATTTTCTTTGAAGAAAACTGCTTTTTTGGAGTAAATCACAAAGTAATTTTTGACTTCTATTTGCTGTATGATGAAGATTTTTTTAATTTTCTTGCTTGGATTGGCTGTCAGTATTACTTGTTGGTTTGTTTTTTGCCTCTTTTTTTCTTCTTTTGGAATGGTTGGTAAGCAAGTGATCTGATATTCCATCTAAAAAAAAACCTTTTTTGATTCTGGTTCTCTGAATGTTATGTTGTTTTACGTGACAAAATCCTTAATTTTGTAACTCTGAACCAAATTACAGATTTTGTATATGTTTTTTCATTCTTTTGGGTTTCTTGCATGGTATTTAGTTCTCTGTTACTTGCTAAAGCATTGTGTCAGTTGTTTCATGCTTGGTCATTTATTCTCCTGGTGCCTCATGCAGTTTTGTTTTCTATGCCAGATAATTGGACTCTTGAGTTATAATCATGAATGCAGTTAAGATGGAAGAGAGAATGCTGGTAGTTGGTGATCCAAAGGTGCATACTTCAGTCTTCATCTCCATGCAACTTAACTTTGGTTGATCATTTCCAGCTTGAACATGACTATCGATTCATTGCAAATCGACCAAACAGACTTCCGGTCTCCTAAGTTGCATGTTGATAATCTTTTCGAACCATGAGTGCAAGCTTCATCTACGGTTGAACTGATAAATTTTGCATTACTTTTTGCTCATTTAATAATTCGAATTTTTTCCTGCTAAAATATTAAAGAAAAGTTTTCTTCTCTACATTTGCAAATGTAAAAATATTAATTTCCATGTTCGATACCTTTGTTAAAGATATTTAGGAGTGAGTTCTCTACATATGGTTCATGAACTTGCAACTTTAAAAGTATTTTATTCTATTTTTTATATTTTGAGCAATAGAATATGGAAGGATTATGCCTGAGGTGTTAGTTGGCCTATAGATATATCCATAATGGTTATTGGAGTGATGAGCAAAAAAACTTGTTGCAGTTGCATGGAGGAATGTTCAGAATGCTCTCCACAATTGTTTGTAAGGTTTTGGAGATCTTCCCATTCATAGAAGCCGCCAGACCTAGAAGTAAAACCGGAATACAGGCACTCTGCTCACTGCACGTGGCTCTTGACAAAGCCAAAGGACTACTACATCATTGCTCAGATTGTAGCAAGCTATATTTGGTAAGTTTAATTTTGAGCAAATATGTCATGGTGCACTGACCAGATGATGGCTAGACTTTAGAAGTTTTTCCTTTGTTCTTTCCCTTTCTTATCTTTTCTGAGACTATGACAAAATGACATAGTGAGCATACTCTTTCAATTGACAAGTTGTCATTTTCCATGATTACAAGAATTTGCACGTCTTGTGAGTGGTGTTCTGGAAACTTTCTGATGTAAATACAGCATTTATCTTGTGAAACTGTACATATAGTTCATTTTGACATTTACTTTCCCTGCATTATTAGAAAAGCTAGTTGATACTTCCAATGTGAAAAAGTTCTTGGTAATTGTACTTCAACCTGAGAACTTATGAGTCAATGATATGAATTTAAGGATTTCATGAAGTAATTTATTCTAGTTGTTCTTTTCATATCACCTATTCAATTTGTGTCATTCTGGATGAAACAAGTACCTCTCTGCCCCTGCTTTTGTTTTTCTTGTGACAACGAAACTTGTTTATAGCTTTTAGTATTGATGCATCTATATAATGCCACATGCCACTCCCCGCTTGGAGAACTAAACTAGAACTTGTTATCCTTTGTCACACAGTTGACATGTTGACTGGTTCATTATACTAGTTAGTGCTTAACGATGCTGTCATATTTGATGTGAAATTTTGATCTTTTAGGCTATAACTGGGGAATCCATACTCCACAAGTTTGAGAAGTCTAAAAGTGCTCTGCAAGAAAGCCTTAGATGTGTTGAAGGCATAGTGCCAGAAGCTATTGCATGCCAGGTATAGTACATTATAATTGCACAGATAAGGTTTGCTTTATTTATTTGTACATTCTTTTTATACCATAATCATCAATGAAACTAGATATTTGCGCTTCTACTGCATGCGATCCACGTTCTTATTCAAATTATACTTGATAAGGTAGCTTGTCAGTGGTATAACATGGAATTATCATCAGTAGTTCTTAATTATTTGCCTGATTTGTGAAAACACATCATTTTTCCAATTTTTCCACTTGGTTCTTTTATGAACTTCTCTTTGCATTTGATCTTTATCTTTTTTTGATCCACTTATGTTGTGCTTTTTGATCTTGCATATCCATATTTCATGTACTTAGCAGAAAAGCTCTTTTAATGTATTTATCCTTTATTCCAAGTTCCAAATAAGCTCTTTTGATATATTATTCATTTTTTCTATTTTAAGTACACCTATCCTGTCTCAGTTCCAACTTGGTTCAAAGTCACTCTCCACACATTAAGATGCTTATTATGCTTTACATAAAACGACCCGGTTGTAGGAATCCTTATGCTTCTGTTGTTGTTAAGATAGTGCAAGCTAATCAGGGACCCTTTGGTTTTCTGCAAATTTAGAGGTCAAAACACTTGTTTACAGGACAATTCTCCATTAGTTGTGATACATATGGACAAGCTGGCAAAGCTGCAGGAGAGTTATGTGTTACTTACAGATAGGCAAATTGACACTTATTGATTGCCATAGCACTCCTTTTACTTGTTTGTTTGTCTTTATAAGAAGCATAAATCATGTTTTTGTGCCATATTATTGCTGATTGCATGCTTAGATAAATATCCATCTGGTTAATATTCAACCTTTACCTAGTTCCCTAGCCATTTGTGCCACTTCCAGAATTAGAAGCTTTTCTGCAATGATGTTTGACACTTCACAATCTTGTTTTGAATGATTTTAACTTCCTGTAACACTTCTTGAACCGAGTTTTCTCGATTCATACTACAGTTTGAGCACTTGATGCATGTCACATATTTTCCCAGTTTTCTAATTCCATGGGTTTAGTGCCCAAAAATATGATCAATCAGAGACACATTTTAGTTAGTGCAAACAGTGCCACTTCTTAGATAGGCAAATTGATCCTGATTTATTTGGATTGCGGGGACACTTCGCATTGTAACTCTGTTCAAATAGTTTTATTCAATCTAATCATTAACTGTGTAATATTTTTCCCATCTTGATTGCTGTATAATTTTTATTTGGTTTCTCTTAGTTTTCAAGTATCGGCAAGCCTCCTTCCATTCTCAAATGATCTTAAGGAAGTTGAAGTAAAACTTAAATCTGTTCACTAATACTGGTTCTTTGACTGTCACATTCCAAAATGAAAGATGAAACCACTTTTTCCTTCAAATTTTTTTGTCTACTGCTGAGTTTGTTTATAATACTGCAAATTTTCAACATTTAAGTGATGGAAAGAACACGATCTGTTGATTAGGAGATGCATTCATGACAACATAAATACTTAAACCACAGCAGTATGTAACATTATGTCAATCTATGTCAATGCATCTCTCAAGGTTTATCATCTCTTCTGATCTCTTAAGGAATTTTTTTGCTGAAGTATCTTGCTTTTCATCTCTCATCTTAGATTATGGAGATTGTTGGTGAGCTGGAGACAACCAATTTCATATTGGATCACTCCGAGAAGCAGGCTGGTGACAAGATAATCACTTTGCTTAGGAAATACAGAAAATCCAACAGTAGTTCAGATGACAACGAAGAACTTGAATCATTCCATCAAGCTGCCTCAAGGCTGGGCATTACCTCTTCTCGAGCAGCAGTTGCTGAGAAAAGAGCTCTCAAGAAGCTTATGGAAAAAGTCCATACTGAGGAAGACAAACGAAAGGAAGCTGTTGTAGCTTACTTGTATCATCTCATGAGGAAGTACTCGAAGCTTTCCAGACCTGAGTTGGCAGATGATCTTGACTCTCAGGGATCAGCTCCATGTTCACCCGCTGTGCTATGTTCTGAAAAGGTCTCTGGTCCACATGGGAGCTGTCATGCCTTTGACAGACAGCTCTCCAAGCTTAGCTCTCTTAATCTCAACCGAAGTGGCACAGGAACAGCAAGCGTGCCCATCCCCCCAGAAGAATTCAGATGCCCCATCTCCTTGCAGCTCATGTATGATCCTGTCATCATCTCATCTGGTCAGACCTATGAGCGTGCCTGCATTGAGAAGTGGTTCAGTAATGGACATGTCACCTGCCCGAAAACTCAGCAGCATCTCTCCCACCTCTGTTTAACTCCCAACCAGTGTGTTAAGGGCCTGATTGCTATTTGGTGTGAGCAGCATGGAGTTCCTGTTCCAGATGGCGCACCAGATTCTGCTGATCATTGGAGGCTATCTTTGTCACAGTATGATACTGTGGATTCCAGATCCTTGGACAGTACCATATCTTGCAAGTGGAAGGGCATCAAGGAGGCTGGTTTGGATGACTGTGGCATTGCAGAGGAGATCAAAGATAGCCATGATGGTATCTTGGACAAGTGCTCTAACCAAGATCATGAGGTGGATGAACTTGAGAGATATCAGGGTTTACTGGCTGCATTAGAAGAGGATAAAGGTATGTGGAAGCAGTCGAAAGCAGTAGAGCAGATAGGATACCTGCTGAAGGACGATGAAGAAGCAAGGATCTTTATGGGTTCAAATGGGGCTATAAAGGCACTTGTTCAGTTCTTGAGATCAGCTATCCATGATAGGAATGACAAGGTTCAGGAGATTGGTGTAATGGCTCTTGTCAACCTTGCAGTCGACAATAACAGGTACTTGCATTTTTCTTCTGATTTTTCTATAGCATTATCCTTTTTATTTTCATATTTAGTTTATAATTGGCTAGGAAAGATATGAAATGAAATATTTTTATAGCTTAAAAATATTTTAGTAGAAATTATAAATGGGATATTACAGTTTTCTTGTTGTTACTGTAGATCATTTAGAATCAAGTTACTCCAGATCGTGATAACATCATGTCATGAATTATACCTATAAAATAATTGTTCATTTTCCTTTTTTTTTGAAATCCGGCTACTGATCATCTTCATTCTTTGTCAACTGTTATGTGTTTGACTTTGTCATCTGTTCTGTGTTTGACTCGATGATTTTCTCCCAAAAGTAGAAGAAATAAATGCATTCGTGGATCACTTTCTTGTCTGTAACCATTTCTTATAAGTTCATCTTGTCTCAGGAACAAGGTAATGCTCATAACAGCAGGAGTGATACCATTGCTGGAGCAGATGATCTCAAACTCTGACAACTGTGAAGAAGCTATAGCCCTGTACCTTGACCTCTCCTGTCTCGATGAGGCCAAGCCTGTGAGTGGCTTGACTGAGGTTGTCCCTTTGCTCGTTCAGCTTCTACGATCCAATAACAGCAGAAGTAGCTTCCGCAAGCTTGATGCCCTTTGTATTCTCCACAACCTCTCCATGCATCCACCAAACATCCCTGCCCTCCTATCATCAGGTGTAGTGGATTGTCTACATTCCCTCATTGGAGCCCCTTCAGGGCCTGAAGGTGCCAAATGGACCGAGAAAGCTCTCGCGGTCTTGGTAAACTTAGCATCCACCAAATCTGGTCGGGAAGAGATGGTATCGACCCGAGGCCTTGTTGGTGAACTTGCAGAGGTCTTGGACACCGGTGAGCCTGAAGAGCAAGAGAAGGCTGTGTCTTGCCTCTTGATCCTGTGCAATGACAACAATGAGTGCAGCCAAATGGTGTTGCAGGAAGGCGTCGTGCCATCCTTAGTATCGATCTCTCTAAATGGGACAAGTGCAGGGCAGGAGAAGGCAAGGAAGCTGCTGAAGTTGTTCAGAGAGCAGCGACAGCGCGAGCAGCAGCAGGGTGGTGAGCTGATAATGGAGGCAAGGCCATCATGTAAAGCAAGATCAAAGAAGCTGAATTCCATATGGAAGAACAAGAGTTTTGCACTGTTCCAATGCTAGGGATGTTGATCACTGGCTATATAATTTGCCATTGTATCTTAGGTTGTGTTCTTCTTTTTTTTACTTTGCCTTTGTGAAGTGGAAAGATGTACATTGTCATCGCTCTCTTGCTGCAAACCAGCTTCTGTTGAGATCCAATTTGCACCTTTTATAGACAATGTGGAGATCCATTTCATGTAATGATATAATGCATCAAAAGTTCAAGCTTCATAAAGAACATAATTGTATTTATCTAATTGACTACAAGACCAAAAAAAAAATGATGATATTAACAGTTCTCTTATTGGCATTTTTATCCTCTCAGAGGTTTCATCTGCCACCCTTCATCAAACAACACTAGCATGGCATCCCCCATCATCAGATCAGAATTCTCCTTCTGTGGCTCGGCACCATCAGCTCCCTTCATCCTCCCTGCTGCATCTTTTCCTCGATCATGATCTCTATCAGCACCTTCTCCTTCACGAGCATCAGCATTACCTCCTTCCTCCACCATTCCGATCTTCTTCAGGGCCCCCAGGATCTCCTCACAACTCTTCCCCACCTCCCTCGTATCCTCCTCCTCCTTGGCCCTCTTCCATTCATGGTCACCTTCACATCTACTCCTCTGTTTCGTTTCCTGTCCTTCATCCCGTTCCTCCTCCTCATTGCTCGATCTGGACATCGCCAGCAGTAGTTGATCGATCACGCCGTCGAACTTCTCGGGAAGAGAATCGACAAGGGGGGCAAGCTCATCAATCTTCGTGAAGACTGGTTCAACAGGCGGGAAGATGAACACCAATATCTTCTCCGTCGTCAGTATTATGCAGTCGAGGAAGGAGAGCCAAGACAGCCAACGCCGCTCCACCGGTCGCACGAAGGGGCCCGCCATGAAGGCCACCAGTCGAGCTAGCAAACCCACGTAGCCATCGAGTTCTTCGATTCGTCGGTAGGACTTGCGGGCGATGGAGACGAGTGAAGTGCCAGAGCTATGCAGCAAGCGCGGCCTGCCTCCGGTCATGGCGGATTCCTCTGATGAACTCTGTAAATTAGATGACGAAGCAATAAGGATTCATGGAAGCAACAAGATGGGAGAACAGCCTATACAAGCTTAATTACCAAGGAATTATTAGGCTCCTCTCCGATCTCCATCACAAGCAATCGTTGCTCTCTGTTACGACCAGGAAGAACTTGAATCGGACTCGATCAAATAGGAGGAAACAAAGACATTGGCGTAGGGAAGACTGGGTGGGAACAGATCGGGAGAGTCGGAGGCTGTGGTGTGGCTTCTTTTGTGGGGGAAGGTCGTCTTAAAGCAGTACAGATGTTGCGGAAGCGGTGGCCCCGGCCCCACCTCCTTTTCCTCCTCTGCCTGCGCGACACGTCTGCGTTGACAGGTGGGGGCCCCAGCTTGATGACACGGTCGGTATGTGGTTTAGATATCATCATCTTTTTGCGTAAAGCTTTGTATATAATATTTATACCATTCATTGCTCTTTTTTCTTATTTTTTTAATAAATATTATATTAATTATATACAAAAGTAAAAAAAAGAAGAGAAAATATAATCTAAAATGATATGAACATATGAAATCTACGAAATTAGTCGGTGAAATGATTATTTTTAGTGACATAAAATTATAAATAAAAATTTAAATATTTTTAATTCTTTATTTATTTTTCAAGATATATCAATCCTTTTATAAAAGCATTTACGGTGAATTTTTTTGATTTTTTTATGGGCTTATCAAGACACTTCAAGTGCATATATATATATATATTTAATGCAACAACAATAACATTATATACACAAGAATGAGACAAAGTTTCAAGCCTCCTCTTGCCTGCTTGTGCATATGCAATCTGCTTGTTCTCGTTTAAGTTTCTGCAAAAGCAAATGATGTCAGGAGAGGAGATTTGTGTATAATTTTGTGGGCTTATTGCTTTCGTGTGGTGATTAAACAAGCGAATATGCCACATTCAACATGGTATTATACCAAGTTAGATTCTTAATGATCTTCAGAAACCTAGTTGAACTGTTCATTCACTTAAATTAAGACTGAAATCTCTAATGCAAGTACTTCTAATGCAATGAATATGAGTGCACTTTGTTTCGATAGTATATATATATATTACTATTTAGGTAGGGAAGTTCTGCTGATCATGACATGCATAGTTAAGGTGATAACATCATCAACAAAGTGAAATGCATCATTCCCACAATTTCAATCCCTAATTTATAAGATGATCAAGAAAAAATATAGGAACAACTACAAGCCTCTTTTACATGCTCTTGCAAACACAAAAGCTTAAAGACCATTCTTCTGATCTTAATGCAACAACAATAACATTATATACACAAGAATGAGACAAAGTTTCAAGCCTCCTCTTGCCTGCTTGTGCATATGCAATCTGCTTGTTCTCGTTTAAGTTTCTGCAAAAGCAAATGATGTCAGGAGAGGAGATTTGTGTATAATTTTGTGGGCTTATTGCTTTCGTGTGGTGATTAAACAAGCGAATATGCCACATTCAACATGGTATTATACCAAGTTAGATTCTTAATGATCTTCAGAAACCTAGTTGAACTGTTCCCTTAAATTAAGACTGAAATCTCTAATGCAAGTACTTCTAATGCAATGAATATGAGTGCACTTTGTTTCGATAAGAAATAAGTCGAGTACAATCGATTTAATATCACTGGAGGCACACCTGGACTTGGCTTTGCAGTTCTTTGATGTACTGTATTGCCAACTCTAACATGTCTGATGTGCTTGTTTGCTGCAAAACATCAAGCAGCTCGAACAATCAGTAGTCTGCCTGTTATAGATGATAGTAACATGAGTTTTACTTCACCTGAAAGGTGTACAAATTTCTATTACCTTGTCCATATTGGGCACAAGATTGTGCAGCCTCTGCAATCTTTTGCTAATTCTTGTTCTCCTTTCCTATCAAGAGAAACAAGAACATTGAAACTGTGCACCAATGCAACTACCAACCACATGAACTGGAGAAAAGAAGATACTGGATGGTGGACTAGATGAACAAAGACTACATAGATGCTCTTTTGTGATTTCTCTACCAAGTTTGTAGATGATCAACTCATGTTAAATTTACGAAGAGCATAGTTGGTAGTCATGGAGAAAAAGAATTAGGTATTTGGATAAGTATGAGCTAACCCTCTCAGCAATGCTTCGGGGATGGGTTGCACAGCCACGCTTGGCTCGTACTCTACAAGGGACTGAGCCTTGCTGAAGCTGGAGGTACTTCTCGATGCTTGACACCTCTAATGAATTCTTTGATAGTTTAAACTGAAATCAATGAAATATATACTGAATAAGTGTTGAAGAAATTTTTAACAGACATCACATGTCCATAGAACCGAGAAAGTTAAAATAAGCTGGCTACACATTGAAGAATGTGCATTGAATAACCATTGACAACTACACTTTTTTACTTTCTGCTACCAAGAAAGATGTCCTTTTGGTCTTGACCTGATGCATGTTCTACTAAAACCAAATGGAAAGACTGATTTCTATAACTGGCATTGTTGTGTATATATGTTTTCTTAGCCTGAAACACTGCCTTGACAAAAGCTCATGCATTTCAGTATACCTGAGAGTCGGTGTTGCTCAAACTGGTGAGTATATCCCCGTTGTTGCCTTTAGTTCGCTTGTGAGGAGCAGAAAACATGATTGAATTGCTATCATCCCATGAGCTTAACTGAAAATTGCCAGAGATAAAAGATTGTTCGACATGTGCGGTTGCCTCGTCTGAGCTGCTGTCACAGTTGACATCCTCTCCTATCTCTGGAATGCTCATTTCAGAGATATGTGAGAGTGTGTCTGTCCTTGAAAAGCTCCACTGGGACCTCAACCTTCTACTTGCCACTGTGTGGGCACCACCATTGCCGGTCCGAGAGTAACTTCCAATTCCACTAGGGGAAGATAGCCCTATGAGTTAAAGATAAATCAGTGAATGATGAATTCTAAGAGATCCTTAGAATTGTAAGCCTCCTACATATAGAAGCATCACTAATATTTTCCTTCCCATGCAATTGCTGAAAGTCCAAAATAAAATAATTCATCAAAGCTCGGTATGATTCTCATCACACTTGCTTAAAAACAAGCTAAAAAAGCAATTAAACCTCTCTATGAGTAATTAACACAAACTGGAGTCTTTACTTGGAAATAAGAAATGCACCATATCCTCTGAAAAGAATGAACTGTGAATACAGATTTTTCCTTGTGGGCACACTACGAAGCATGAATTACTAATCCATGTTGGGTCTCTGCCTGACATGTTGCTCTTAGGGTACTTATTAGATGTGTCACGTAATTCCTCAAAGCATTCTATTCATTAAATAATTACAAAAATAGCATACTTTGAGATATTTGAGAGAAATAAACTTTGCTTTTTCTTGAATATCGATTCCCTGATACTTTAAGAGATGGCATTTTATGCTACTTATATTAAGCATCAAACTGCGATCAATGAAGTCCACAAAATGATCTAAGCTCAATATGAAAAGCTCTTGGTGTTTTTTCTGCATTCTTGAAGACCTATAGTAAAAACTACTTTCTTTCATGATGAATAAATAGGTTAGCAATGGCATTTAGTTGTTACTATCAACCAAGGAAACAAACTGTCCTAACACTACAGATTATTTGTCATAAACAAATGCCAAGCTCAATGTTCTATGGCATTGTATAATTCATTTTAGTTGATCTACCTGCACCCTATCATATTCTGTTATTTCAAGATTTTGAATATCAACACATCCATATTAATTTTCCATATGCAAATCCATGTTTCGATACAAGCATAGCAGCAAAATTAGATGTGTCAAGATATCCATATTGATTTGACATTTGAAAGGAAGATGCAAAATTTCAACAAGAAAAACCAAACGATCCAACTTTTAAAAAGATATAGCCACAGACATTAATCAACTTCAGAGGCTCAACAAAAAAATCAAATTAGTAAATGCTCGATAAATGAAAATGTAGAACTATTCAGAAAAGTTAACCATCATCCCTAATATGCTACTGTGCTCAAACATAGATTTCATGTGTTCAATGAATGTGCATTATCTAGATTGAAATAAGGTCGAACACTAAGTACACTTTTGATAGATATGCACGATTGTGCAGAAAAATCAACTGAACTATTAAATCATAATGGAATACCAGAAATACCTCATTACATGTTTGCTACCAAACATCATCGAATAACAAAAGATGAAGAAAAGGATCATTGATCATACAGAGCTTTACAAAATTATAGGTTTTTAAACTTCATCATACAAGAAGAGTAAATATGCCTCTTTGCACTCTTTTTAGTGAGCATCATCTATCACAACATTCCCTATCAAGTGACACTGCCGAACATGCATTTACTACTCGAAGCAATCAGATATTGCTAACTTGAAACTCAAGAGTTAATTGTAAGCATCGGTAAAGAAGTTAAATTACATCCACGGCTTAAAAACCTTCCACATTACATGTATCTTATTTCATCTTTAAAACTATATATCCAACCAGATATTTTGGCGATGTGTATCTGGGATCTCTTTCCTCAGGTTGAGGGTTCGAAACATCACACTAAGGTTTCATGCTCCCAGTGGCCTTTCGCCCTACGTCATAGTTGTCTCCCCAGTCATAAGTTAGAAACTAACTTCAAAATGACATCTGCATTCTATTACCACTACAAATTTTCGTGATCAAACAAATATGCGTTGTGCATCATATTTAACTAGTCCAAGATGATCATCACAAGAAACTCCATTTATTTAATGGAGGCTGAGCTCTGATACCATAATTTTATCCATCGCGATCAAGAGGATCGGTCACGAAAACAACCTCTTCATTTACTTACAACGATAAACTGAGTCTACCGGGATGTTCTTTCAATCATTAATTATCGTTTTCAGATCCCTGTAACATAATAGTGATGCAATCTGCCACCTTGTTCTTGTGTGACAGAAGCAATAAAAGGAGGAAAAGCTTAGCAAGCATAACAGGGTGATGACAGAATCAAATGATCCATTAATGGGGCAAGTGAACCTAACCATGTCGCCTTGCTGGGGTCCCAAAATAAGTAGCCCCCCTACCGCAACCTTGTTCTCATTTTTCCTGAGTTGTCTACGACTACCGTGCCTTCATTGCCATCGTTATCATGTCGCCATTGACGAAGTTTACTGCCCATCCCCAGCCATGTAGCCTACGTAGATCGAGTTCATTCGACCTGCACGGCCGGTCAACCTCGGCCTCACTAAAACCAACCGCAGCGGCAGAGACGGCGCCGTCACGGTGCAACGGAACGCCGTCTTCAGACCACTCTTTGCTTCCCGCATCTCTGCATCGAGACGGCGGTTTCCGGAGACAGGGAAACGGGCTCCCCGCCCGGCTCGCCACTAAATGGAAACGGGGAGGGAGGAAGGAGAGCGAAAGAGAGGGGGGGGTGGAGGATGCGAACCGTGATCCATTAAGAGACGAGAGAAGAACCCCGCGGGCGAGCTACTGTGGCGGACCAAGGCCGGCCCGCCGCCCACCTTCGCGGCGAGATCCACTGCCGCGTGGACCTCATCCGGCTCGTACGGTCCCCGCGGCCCCCGGTCCGAGCCGCGGCAGCTCGACGACGAGTCCTCCCCGGCGGGCGCGAACCGGCTGATCCCCCCTTCCGACGCGACCCCGGCGAGCAGCGACCCGGGATCCGAGCCGTACCGGGAGAGCCCGAGCCCCGACGCCTCCAGCTCGTTCCCGTCCGTCGGCGGCCGGTTCATCTCGCGCAATCGAAGCAAGCAAAGCGATCAAAACGCCGCCTTTGGTTTGCGCTTCGCTGAAGAAGAAGCAGCAGCAGCTGTAGTCGAAGCAATGAGCGAAGCAACGCGAGCAAAGGGAGGCTTATTTGTACGCCGGAACGAACCCAAAGAACACGGGTTATGTCTAAACACTCTGAAGTGGGGCCCAACCAACATGGGCTTTTGGTTGGCTGTTGCTTTCCGTGGGTAGGTAATCGGGGGACGGGGCGTTCCTCATTCTATATAGATTGCCTTCCATGTGAAGGATGAGGGCTATTAGGAATCTTGATTTGGGCTAATGGGGGCTTAACAGCAATAATTAAGTGTTTAATGACGTGTGTTTTGGGGGAGATCACATGCTCACACCCATGGCAATGTTGGGGACATCAAAATGGCCATTAAAATATTATTACAATATTTTATTTTTTGAGTTTAAGTTAGGATAGTAAAATCAAAATCTTACTTTCATGTAAAAGCTTAAGTGAATAAAAAAAATATTAAGATGCTGTCGGAATCTCTAAAGTCATGCATAATTAATTTCTAGATATTAGGATGAGTCATCTGTCACCCACTTGTGAGATGAGCTAAGGTCTTATGTCATGTCATTGATAGAAAATTAATATGTATTTTTTTAACCTTTTTATTGTTCAAATAAAAGAATTCTATATGTTTCTTATATATAACTTATTCAAACGTATATACTTTCTGCATTAGTATATTTATAATTCTAAAAGTTAAATTTTGAATGTTCAGAATATCATGATCAATAATAAATTATTTTCCATGGATCCAAACATGAAATTATAATATAATTTTGCATGTTATCATCCCATAAATGCTTTCATTGGATTAAGCTTTTGAGATTAATAGTCATCCAATCAAACTATTTATCATAGAATATATATTAAGAGTTTGAATCATGTATTTGTCCTTCTTTCCAAGTGTTTAAATAAAAATACTCGTATAATACTTAATTTTTTATTTGGGTTTGCACCATATACTTGAGTTTTGTTCGAAATCAATTAATTCAAATATCATAATGCATAATATAAATCTCATGATCTTTATAATTAATATTTTTACTAAATAAATTTTAATTAAAATATACTATGATCTATCGATCGATATGATTCAGTAGATACTCTTAGAAAATCTAAATTTCAGGAAGGACCATATTTTGAATTTATAACGACGGAAAGACTATATTCTAATAAATTATTAATTTAAAATTAATTTTTATCTATTATGAAGACCAATCACATGTTTTTTATCAGTAATGAATGTGATAATTCGTTTGTCTTCATCAATTAATTTTAAATTATTTCTTTAAATTATTATTAAATATAATAATAATAATATAAAGTTTTAGATTATCTATTAAATTATTATTAAATATCATAGTAATCTAAAGATTTTAGTGGGAGAGGGGATATTAAAGACTCCAAAATAAAGGAGATTAACGAATGAACTGCTTGACAATGAGGAGAATTGTATGTATCCAACAACGGTGTGCAGTCAACTCTCTCTTCCTTTATTAAACTATTTCTTTCAATATTATTATCTCATTACTGCGATGACTTAACCTTGAGAAAAAGATATAAAAAATCGAGTGAAGAACTATAGGGGTTATATTTCACGCCATAATCAACCATAATCATCCAGAAGAAGAAACATCGATGGGATGACAACTAATAATCTAATAACCTTGGCTAACCTCACTACTCAAATGGGAGTACTAACTGAGCATATGAAGATCATGATGGGCTAGAAGCAAGCCCAAACTAATTATTCTACAACAAAAGATGATTAAAGAACGTCGCAATAAAAGTCTCTATGAGATGCATAGCTACAAAGAAGATATTGTTAAGCAAAACATTACAGTGAGGACTAGACCCTTTCATATTGAGGCTCATATCGATATATTCACCTATGATAACTCGATCAATGATGAGATATTACACTCATGAATAGATTAACTTGATAATTATTTTGATCTATATGACTAACAATGAGGATAGGGTGATGCTTGCATGACTCAAGTTAATCAAACATATGCTTGTATGATGACAAGTCTAATTTCGAATCAATAACAATGAAAGGGACTAATCCATGCTTATCTTAAAGAAAGATAAAGGAAATGGCTCTACCTTAATTAAAGAAGGGACCAATTTGTGTAAGAAAACATCATTGAGTTTCGACGATAAGTAGAGGCACTTGAAATTTCCCTCGATAACGATGAGAATACCATCAAAATGGTGTGCGTAGATAGTATGGCTAGCCACAATACCATAGAAGAGAAGAAGCTTTAAAGTAAATCGGGACTATCTAAACACTATTCAACTAGTTTGGTTGATCTATATTCAAGAGCTTTTTAAAGACTTGAAGTCCTATTTAACCAATCAAAGTCCAAATTCTAACAATTCATTCACCTTAATTCAAATTCCTATGACTCAAATTAGGACAACCCATACACAAATAGGGACAGTCACCAACTAAGGGGGTACAATAGTCCTACAAGAAAAGTATTAGCTATCCGTATCCTATAAGATAAGTCCTTAAACCCTAAGGATTGGGCTATCTCTCCTCCTATAAAACAAGATGTGTATTCTAATAAGAGTCTAACTGGCCCTACCTATACCAACCTTACAAATACAGAAGAGAAGAGAGGAGAAAAAATAATGAAAATCCTACACGAAGCAACTCATCTTTCTCATCACAATATTTTCTCACGGGAGATTCTAGCAAAGAGAGAGGAGGAGACCGTAATGATACACGAACTATCAACAGCAGCTAAGTGCTATAAAAAACAATCTATATTGTTACACATATATAAGTTTAAGGCAACTTCTTTGGTTTGGCTTGTAAGATGTTGGGATTGCATCATGACAAAGGTGGTGATATTTGGTAGTGCATGCATGGGACATGCAAGCTCATAGCAGCACTTGTTTGGCTTGTGATTGGTCCAAATAAAGGTCTAAGATATTGTTCTTCGATCTTTCCTTTTTGCCTTTAATTAAGTGTAATCAAGAAAGCAACTTTTAGCATGTTTCTGACTTGGATTCAAAATATAATTATTAATTACTCTAAACTGAATCAAATCGATAAAGATACTCAAAAAAAGATCCAAAATTTGCAACCCAACTATTTCGCTTCTCCCTCTCTCTCTTAAGATAATAAATACATCACTATAGAATAACAAGAGTTCTAACCCTCCATCTATAAGAAAGAGATTCAGATATGGAGCTTTAGCATATTGCTAAGGTGAATCGTCTCGCTAGAGCTGTCATGGCCATTAAGATTTGAGATTTTTGTTAGCCTTTTTTGTATCTTGGATTAGAACAGTATGATGTTGCTAACCTTCAACAGCAAAATGGTTTAGTATGAACTGCTTTTGATGTAGATTGTTCCTGTCATCTTATTGTTGCTTCTGTTCCCTTGGTTTGACATCATAGGAACCAAGAGCAGCTCAGCTGTTCTGAAGTCCAATATCACTTGGTCGGGTAAGGAGGAGGAGGACATGCTCCATTGTCGGGAATATGATCTTTGGATTGTCTTCCTCTTCTGAATCCTATTCTTGACACAATCATAATGAGGTTAACCATTCTGTGTTACCAGAAAATATAGATGGAATTGCTAGCCATCTGTTTGATGCTCCCCGAGTTGTGATCATTGAATCAGCTAAGCGTTACGATCAAATCCGATGAGAGACAAAAAGTATAAACTTGGTTGGGCTTAATACTACTCGGTTCACAATCCAGTTTAATGAGATAGCTGATCCATAAACCTTATCACGTATGAAGTACTGACAGGTTAGGGGTGTTGCATAGACTGCTAATACTTGGATTCATTTGTGGCTTATACGTGATGAAATAAACAAAACCAATGCTGCTTAGCACTCCTTCTCATTGCTTTGATTTCTACTTCTATTGTTGCATTTGATTCTCTCTTCAAGTTTGAAGTTGTGAACACACTTCGATGACAAGAAATTGGAAGAAAAAATCACAAACTTGTGCTGAATTATCCAACAGCTATGAAATCCTTTTTCACTGTTTCCATGTTGATGTATCCATGGATTTCTCTGCTAAAACACAAGATCCATGTGAGCTTATGCTGTCAATGTCTGTGCTTTAGCAGAGTTCATGACTTCTCTCTAATCATACAAACAAAACTACAAGTTCTTGTTTATATAATATTTATTTATTTGGTGGAAAAATAAAAATAATTCTTAGTTCTGAAATCAAGGCAAGATATTAGCATAGTGTGTGTGTGTATATTTCATTGGGGAATTTTTTTGAAATAGATGGCTCGTTCTTCTTTCGATTTTCGTTGGATGAATAATTCAATAATACATTTTGGATTAATAAATATTGATACCTTATATCTGTTAATACGACGGATTATGAGAATTCCTACCATCCCAATATATCCTTTAGATGATTGCTCGAATAATGATGTAAAGAGTACAATTAACATTAAGGTCTATTATATTTTATGGCTATTATGTAGATCTAATCTTGTTTTAATGTAATACATTTTAACTCTAGATAAAATAAAATAAGGAGTAAAGATCTAAACTAATAAAGTTAGTTTAAATTTGAATGATTTAATCGAGTGTACCGAATTATACGAGGGCAAGAGTACTGAAATATTTTAGATACCTAAAAGCATGAAGTTAATATATGAGGTAATTATATTCGAGATCGTGACTAAATATCAGGATGATAATGCACTTACTATGGTCATTATCGTGATCACGTAACATCAAACCCGAAAGACGTGAGGGTAATGTTCAACTGAGTTAGCATTTTTAATCACGCAACATTGACTGACATATCAATCAGATAAGGGTTGTGGTGTTGACGGATGACATGTTAGCTCAACAATAATGACATGTTGACTAATCTCCACAAGATAAAACATTCACAAGTCATAATTCTCATATTAACATTATCTATCTATTTAACTAAAAAAATATTATCTTACATAGCTTAATGACCAAAAAAATCTATATAATTATTATATTTCAACACTTAAAAGCTATAGATGTGTAGCAAAAAACTTTAAATATATATATAAACTTTGTCCATTTTTTATCACATTAACAGTGGTCAATGGTTTAGGTGTCTCCATCAAAAAAAAATTACTTGGTGTGCGCCATTATTCATTTAGATGCATAGCCACGCCTCTTTGACTTCTTACTCTTCACCATGACTTTGCTTCCCTTATTGAGTGGCCATCCCTCCTTTGACAACCAAAGCTGAGTCAGATATGATAGTTATGCGTACACATAATATTATTTTTTTTTTAGAAAAAGAAAAGGAGAATTATCCTACCTTATGTTCTCATCATTAATAAATAATGACAACGGATTAATGATCAAACTAAGGTTGGAAGCAAGAGATTGACTTTGTTGATTAATGATCAAGGCTTCTCTCTCTTTCTCTCTCCTCTTCCTCAAAAATTGACCCAAATTTCTTAATGCGTGCATCGGTGGGAAGTGCGAGAACTCATCCTCTTTGTCTTCTTGTTCTTGGTGATTTAGTTTCTCGTGGTGACATCTAAGTTTGATCTAAAAGAATGATAATTACTTGCACGTAAGTTTTGCTTTTCTTTTTTGGTTGGTGATGTGAAGGGATTAGAGAAGTCAAATAAAAAAAATATGTGTCATTTCTTGATGCCATTGCTTATATCACATTCATGATATAAATTCTTTCGGTTTTTCGAGGAAAAAAAAAAGGAGGGTAAATGTTAGAGTTAAAAATGAAAAATAATATCTCGTATGATCAAAGTTTTGATATAATATACAATCAAGAGAAAGAAGACTCGAATGATATATTAAATATGTATGATATGAGAGGATTGAATGAAAAATAAAAATAAAAATGATATCTTAAAAAGAAAAAAAACAAAGGAGGTTTGCATATCAAACCCTTTGAATTGACTTGGTTTGGGTGTGAATTAGTGGCATGATGCTCACAACGCTGCAGCTCATCAATCGATTAGGGAATTAGATCCTCCAACAAAACCTTGACATGATTGACAGGACCAAAGGATCATATTCCTTTTTGAGTGCCACAATGTCAAAAAACACAAAAAAGAAAGCATATTCTATCCCATGTTTGATTTTATGGGTTTCAGTTCTTTGGTTGTTGTTTAGAGTTCAACTAGTAAAATAAATATATATATTATTTTTAATTAATTAGATTTATCGTGTATGCCATGTCAGCATTTTGAAAAATGATAAAAATCTTATTGGACAATACCATATTAATATGACACCTCTGAATAATTTTTTTATTAAAATGATAATTATAAAATTACAATCATTTTAGATGCATATCATTAAATAATTTTTTTTTTCGTTCATAAAGAATAAACATACATTGACTAAACTATCGGATGAATTCTACTGGACGTTCGAGGTATACTATTGTAGGATTGAATTAAATATGAATCATTTTTACCCTCAAGGTATGACCCTCGTATCGTATCCTCTAAACTTATTTATCACTTCCAAATACGATAATCAAAAACATATTATGTTACATTAATTTCATCCTATTAAGTTTACGATGAAGATTATATCAAAATTAATATATGTCATCCTAAAGAGACTATTTTCATAATTAAAACTACGATAACCTAATCATAAAGAAATAATCTTACCATAAAATATCAATATACACAATCTTCAACCTGGAGCAAGAAGATTGGTTGTATCACTCGATCACTACTCACCTAGATGGGAAAGGAACAATGTTACGAATTCTCCGGCTGTCAACGTTCATCAAGGAAAGAACAGATAGGGTTTCGATCGATCAGGCCCACTCAGATTTGAGCGGTCTTAATCCAGGCCATGTCATGTCATTGTGAAAGATAAGCATGCATGAACCTGTTCTAAGATAGCTTGTCATCTTCATTCATTCTCTCTTCTGGTTGACCAGCATTTTCATGGAGAACAGAAGCTGTGACCACTTCAGCTCTTCTTTGCTAGTGGTTTAGGTGCTGATGCATCTTTGATGGCATTTTCTCAGGCACATTGGATTCTCCATGATTCCCACACTGCGTCGATGGATGATTGATGAACAAGTGCTAATTCTTGTGCTTGTTTTATGATCTCAACTACTTATGGTTCAATGTTTCTTTAAACAAGTGTTCCCTATTTTCCATAAAATAATGGAAACTTTATCGTATGAGAAAATATTATATATATATATATATATATATATATATATATATATATATATATAGGGAGAGAGAGAGAGAGAATAAATAATATCAATATATTTACTGGTGTTGAGAGGTTTTGGGGGATACATATATGTAAAATTAACTTTTTTATGTGGATATATGTCCAATTAAATATGAACTAAATAAGATAAAATCATATTTAAAATAATATAAAAATTATTATCGATTCATAAATAATAATAATAATAATAATAATAATAATAATAATAATAATAATATAAAAACAAATCGGCACGCATCCAATTCCTAAGATTTGACAGCCTACCAACCTGTCACATCGGCTGATGTGGA
This sequence comes from Musa balbisiana, assembly GCA_004837865.1. Lineage (NCBI taxonomy): Eukaryota > Viridiplantae > Streptophyta > Magnoliopsida > Zingiberales > Musaceae > Musa > Musa balbisiana. The sequence continues at coordinate 1,320,077 of CM017195.1, forward strand.
CCTCCGGCAGAGGCCCAACAGGCCCAACTAGGCCCATCATGGATCCGCCTCCCTCGTGCCACCCTGGCTGCACCAATCATGCCGGTGCACGCGAGATACGGGTTGGTGGCACCAAAGCAAAGGAGAAAAGAAGGGTAAGAGTTTGGGTAAAGAATGCAATCGGGAGTGACACCGATCGATCGCTTAGCTATTCTGCAAGTGGCCTAACTAACTTTAGTGCAGCAAAGTCGTGTCACCTCCAACCCCCCCCCCCCCTCCTCCTTTTCTCCCTTAGCTTTTTTGATCTTTGACTGCGGGCACCCACCACCAGGTTGGTGGCGGAAGAGCCCCCATTGGCTTCTTCAATGCCAAGGGAAGCAGATGAGACTCAGAGCCGCAACATCTGACTGCACTGTTCTCAGTCGCAGGGAAGAGAACTCTTCTGCGTTCGATCGGAGGTCATCCTTTTGCGCACATGGCGAGAGTTGGATCAGAATTATTTTTCGATATAATTTCATGGAAATACTACTATTTGCATTTTGCATGCTATGCTTTTGGGTCTCTGTAAGCATTATTTATTCATCATGCTGTGCAAATGTTGATGGAGGATTCAGTTTCCGTGTGGGACCCACCCACCATCATCTTGAAAATTCCCACATTTTTATCGAGCAAAATTTACCGACTCAAAAACAAAAACAAACTCGGAAATAAAAAAGGCCGAAGAGTGGGTTGGGAAGGGGAGATTGGGAAGAAGAGAGAGGAGGGTGGGTGGTTGTTCTGAGAAGAATAAAGAGGGTGGTTTAGTTCCCAAAGGGGGCCTTCTTTCCTCTTTTTTCTCCGCTTCATATGCTTCCTCCTTCCCCAAAACCAATCGAATCGTAAGTTCCCATCTTTCCTTCCTTCTCCCTGTTTGAGATCTCCATCTCCTGTCCTCCTATTTGCTGTGTAGTTTTTCCCTCGGTCGATAGAAAATGAGTTTTGTCTCGGTCGAAGGATGCTAAAGAAGCGGTATATCTTTTGCAATTGGTCGCAGGGGGTCAGGTCCGACGGAGAAGAAACGAGTTAGCGAGTAAAGTTTGTATCTTTCATCCGGGATCTTCGTTCGATGGGCTGAATTTTTGGATCGGGTTCTTGATTTCTTTTCTGATCTTCTAATAGAAGATTCATGAAGTCGGTGCGATGAGATTGGTGGATTGCATTTTTCGTCATGCGGATCGATGATTCGTCGATTTTGGCTCTTTAGCATAGCGGAAGAGAGCCAAAGATCCGACCCTTGTGGGTTTTATGCCGATCCATGCATTCGATTTTTAAGCATCGATTCTGGATCTCGTTTCGGCGGAATAGCACAAAAAAATTGCCTCTTTACCGGTTGGAAGGGGTGTAATTTTAGTCCTAGTCCTGTTTCGGGTATGGATTATCCCTTGTAAGGGTAAATAGGGATCTCGAGTTATTCCCTGTTCGAAATATTAGGGTTTCTCGTTTGGTTCGTGATTTGGAGCTATGTTGGAAGACCGCCCTTATTTGATCTCCAGGGTGTTCGAAAGCACCTCTGACCAAGAATCCAATTGGCGTTTCTTGGCATGCCATTTCCACGAGTCCTTGGACAGCAAGAAACGCCTACTAGATGAGGAATTGGAAGAAGAACTAGAGAATCGAGCTAAGAGGAAGAAGTCACTGCAGCAATCCAATACCTCTGATACCAAAGGTACGAAGCGGCCTCTTGATGATTCTAATGGTTCCAGCAACTTCGACCGGCTCACCAGGGATATAATCATTAACTGTCTTCTGCATCTCTCTCGGTCCAATTACGGTGCTGTTGCATCTGTCAACCATGTCTTCCGCTCGTTAATTCGGAGCGGAGAGGTCTACCAGGCGCGCCGCCAGCTGGGAGTCACCGAGCATTGGGTCTATTTCTCATGCAGCGCCCTCGAATGGGAGGCATACGATCCCTTCCGTGGACATTGGATTAGGGTTCCAAAGATGCCCGGTAGTCCTACTGAAAACTTCATGCTCTCAGATAAGGAGTCGCTTGCCGTGGGCACTGAGCTGCTTGTTTTTGGCCAGGAGTTGAACTCATACATCGTACAGAGATACAGCATTCTGACAAATTCTTGGTCACCTGGAGTTGTAATGAATTCACCTAGATGTTTATTTGGATCTGCTAGTCTTGATGGGAAAGCTATTGTAGCCGGTGGCACCCATGGTCGCACTATTTTGAGCACCGCAGAACTCTACAATTCGGAGACTCAAACCTGGGAGACGTTGCCTAATATGAGTATAGCACGGAAGATGTGTTCGGGGGTATTCATGGATGGAAAATTTTATGTAATTGGCGGAATAGATAGTGATAACAAGGTGTTGACATGTGGGGAGGAGTATGATCTGAAGCGATGCTCGTGGCGGTTAATTCCAAACATGTCCGCTGGTCTCAATGGTGCGAGTGGTGCACCTCCACTCGTAGCTGTCGTGAACAATGAGCTTTATGCAGCTCATTATGCCAATAAGGTGGTGTTGAAGTACAACAAGGAGAATAACACATGGGTAACGTTGGGAAAGTTGCCTGAGAGATCTGTCTCGATGAATGGTTGGGGTCTTGCATTCCGAGCATGTGGTGAGCAGCTAATAGTAATTGGTGGCCAGCGAGGATGTCATGGAGGAATGATCGAGCTAAATTCTTGGGTTCCAAATGGAGGGCCACCTGAGTGGGACATTATTGCTAGCAAGCATTCGGGTAGCTTTGTTTATAACTGTGCCGTGATGGGCTGCTGATTTCTCTAATTCATGGTGACCATACTGTACTTCTTGCAAGAAGAATGCATGGCACTGGCTTGTAAGAGTATGTAGCATAAAATGCTAATTCTGCAGTTGTTTCTTCCCTTTTCTGAAATTTCAACTGAAATGATAGTTCAACAGAGTTCTGTCATCAATGTAATCCCTGATTTTGTCATTTTTATATTCAGTCATTACTCCTTCCATTTGTTTTAATTTTGAAACCATTTTAGTCATTTTAAGATGTAGGATCATGCAGGGGAATGTCAGACTAATAATTTGATGCTGTTATTTTTTTAGATTTCTTTTGATCTGAGATGGGGTTCTTTTTTGATTTCATATAGTATGGTTAAATGGTTCCAAGTGATAGCTTTTGGCTTGAGGAAAATAACAGAATTCTTATGGTCTTTGGTATTTTATGGCTAGCAAACTGTTTCTATCTTCTTTGCATTGAACAGTAACTTTTGTATAAACCGAATACTGATGCCACTATTCTTTCATTGTGATTGATCATTACTGCATCACCATGATCCATTGGAACTTGTAAAACCTGTGTTCTAATCTAGTGCTAGAAAGTCACATCTGTTGTTAATCTCCCATTTTTATCAAATAGATGCACTGATGGGTCAAAATCAGCAATCAAGCCTCTGATCTTTGCTTTGTTTCTGTTCTGAAATTTGAAAAAAAAAAAAATGGTGTCAAGTTTGACGTGCCACAAATGAGTTACGGTGATCGAAAAAGTGATCAAATTACAGACTAGACATAATTTGGCAACTGAGTTGGTTCTTTGAAACTGCAGAATCTAATATATTAGTAACTGCATTTTGTCTTTGAGATAGTCACACTCGAATCTGTTTTCCTGTCTTGTTTAAGAAACTAAATTAAGTATGTCAAATATATTATTACATTACCTCTTCATGTGTATTGATGCAATCTTTGGATATGTAGTGCCACTAGAGCTCTGGAGCTTATTAATCTTAGCAATTGTCTGAAATAACGAACCGACATATTTGTAGCATTGTTTCCTTGTATAGCTTTATATAATTAATAGAATGCTTTGATATGATAATTTAATCTTTGTTTTTTTTTCTCCATATCTCTCTTCTGACTACTACTTCATGCATGATACATGTGTATCTTCGCATGGTTCACAGAAGCGACAAACAATTTCACCATGGATGACTGCTTGTCAGATTCCAAAAGCACATACTTGCATCTCCTTTTTACAAGTTTTCCACTTTTGAAGATGCTTCTTCCTTTTCTCTTGCCAACCCTTTCCCATGACCCAATGTGTCTGTAGCATCAATTTGAGTTCCTATTTTTATCGCTGAGCTAATTTTTTTAACCCTTTGCAACTTTATCATCATTTGTTTGACATCAGCCATTAACTGACATTCCATTTGTACATAATGGCTCTGCTTGAACCCATAAACTGATGAAATTTGTTATCTCAAGAAACAACTTCTAAAGTCTGCCCTCAACATTCTTGGTCATGGAAGTACTCACTTTTCTGTAGGTTGATTTATCTGTGATTATATTTATCTAAAAATGGTTTACGATGCTTTTTGCAAAATTTGCTTTTGTTTGATAATTATCTGCAGTGTTCATAAACCCAGTGATTTTTAACTTTATATTCTATCTTTTGGTAAACTTGTCATAACTCTTTAACTTCTTTGATCCTGTAATTTGTCTGCACCTGAGTTTTTCATCTTATCTTAGATTCATGAAGTTGTAAATTTGTGTGATTTTGTTAGATTGAAATTCCATTATAGAAATGGAGAAGCATGTAAATGGAATAGCAATGTGGAATGAAGGCATAGTAATTAGCAGTCATGTTTGCTTATGGATTTAAGAAACATGAAACTTTGTAGATAAATTTGATGTGGTTGGCATCTCATGAATTATACTTCTACGTTGCTGTCTTAAGTAATAATTAGCAGACCTATGCAAATCCATATTCCTATTGTGCAAATCACAAGGATGAATTTCTGCATGAGATAGTATCGGAAGCTTGTAATTTACTCTGCTCACAGGCAAAAGAAAGCTCTTGGTGAGCATGCATGTGTCACAAACATAATCTAATTATACATTTGTTGTTACTTGTGTTTATTTTACTTGATTCCAATTTGGATTGACATTGACTTCTTAATATGTTTAGAATGTACACTTCCTCTGCAAGATTCTCTCTGTTGACAATTTCCATTTCCAAATGTCATTTTGCATTCGTCTAAATGCTAACCTTTTCCTAACCTCATCTATTCTTTTACTTGATGTTCTCTTGAAGTTTTTTGCAATACCAAATGCTGTATTGTCCATCTGTTGCTTCTAATTTTGCAGTTAAAGCTTAAATTGGAAGATCTATGACAAAGATCAAGGTATGAATGAGTTGCATGTATGATTGCAGTAACCTTTTTTCACTGGTAACATTGGAACTTTGTGGAGACAAAGGTTGTCCTATGTGAGTTCAGTGTAGCAAAACAGTACAAATCCCAGGAATATAAATGTGAATATAATTGACACAAGTCAGGATATTAACTTCTTTTTTTCTAATTTCATGAGTGTTAATAAGATTATAGTATATCAGGATTTAAATCACCCAAATAATCTCTTTGTACTGTATACATTAATCACTCTCGAATCCTGCATCCATGTCTCATGTTTTAAATTTTATTTTTCAGATGAGCAATTTTCAATGATTTTAAAATATTATAATTGAATCCATCGAAGGGTGTCGAGATCGATTTGCAGCGATCGATATGATGCAATTAGGCATCTGATTTAGTTATCTTATCAGTAAAATATCAAAAGATTTATGAGAAATATACACACAAAAAAAAGGTGTCCTTCAGTGTTTGTTGTTCTACGTTCCGACATGTATTTGCTGTGTTATATCCACAAGGTACGGTGGTAAGGTCCTCGGTATGGGTGCCCCGTGCGCGTGCAGCAGAGGAGAAAGGCTCAGTGACTGGACCATCTTAGAACGCGCGGGTACAGTTCAGAGCAGTATACGTAGCAGTATCAGAGACAGCACCTGATGCTCGGAAAGTGCAAACATGACGGCCACGCACGTCGTGGAAAATTGGCAAGCTTTTCCTTTCCATGCACGTACGTAAGTTTACTGGGATGGCGGATCCCACCCTTCCCTCGATCTAGGCCGTTCGATTTACCGATGGCCTTTTGATGGCTCAGTCCCATGTACGATGCACGGAAACACCGACCCTCATTCATTGGGATACAGTTACAGAGTCCTCCCCTTCTTCGTTGGAATATTGGGTATCGATTGGGACTATGTAAAATATAGTTTATGTTGTTTTTCCACTATGTATAAATGTTATTACAAGAAAAGAGGTTTCTTATTTATCAGCAATCGCTGCAATAAATATATAAGTAGAATACAAAACGAATGTTTTAGTTGGAATCCAAGGAAGGCATCGATTCATCAGCTCTTGAGTTTGATTGGCCGGGCTTCGAAACCTCCCTCCTTCCTCCTCTCGAGCGAGTAGGGCATGTAGGTCCCCAGAATCTTGTCCCACATCACAAAGAAGGGCTGCGAGAAGTTGTACTTGCTGCCGTAGAGCTGATGGTGGACGTCATGGTAGGCGCTGTTGTTGCTGAAGAACACGTGGAGCAGGTTCCCCGGCAGCCACAGCCCGCAGTGGTCGTCGACGGTCTTCACGGTGGCGAAGGAGAAGAAGAAGATGCCGGTCCGCGGCGTCATGCCGGAGACGAGGAAGGCGAGCGCTCCGCCGATGGTGTCGAGCAGTAGCCCCTCCAGCGGATGGTTGTACAGCGCGCCGAAGGCGTAGGGAACGACGAGGGTGTGGTGTTTGGAGTGGACGTGCTTGTACAGGAACTTGTTGACGTGCATGTACCTGTGCATGAAGTACTGCCATGTGTCCAGCACAAACATGGCGACGATGAACTGGGCGATGATCGCCGGCACTGAGGGTTGGGGCTTTTCTGCTCCGCTTTCGTCCTTGATGACCTGCACACGAAGAGATCGGTCAGTTCTGTCCATGCAGTGCGTACAACGATGGGATATGACAACGGTGAGGAGAATAGTGATTACGGTGAACAGGAGAAGGGAAACGGCGATCTGGAAAGCCTGCTGAAGGAGGACGCCTTTGACGACGGTCCATTTGGAGACGATGTTCTTCGCGTTCTCTTCGGCTTTGGTGTGCAGTCTGTAGTTCTCGAGATCGCCGAGCAAGACGTAGATGCCGGAGTACACCCAGTAGACTGCAACGGGGACGAACGTGCCCAACAACTCATCCGACGCAGCGAAAGCCATGGCGGTAGATTGAGAAACTGAATGAGTTAATGCTGTGCCATGATCAAGGATTGGCTTCCTTCTTATAGGGGGAATTGACTTCAGATCGTCTCCATAGCCGGCAGAGGACAGGCACAGCACAGAGGTTTGACTGCTTTTGCGTGGTTTGGACGCTGCATGAACGCAAGAATTCATGAACGGACGAAGTCAAGCTGCTCACATTTGGTGACCCAATGCCTCAAACATTAGGACCGTTGACCCTTGGGATCATAATTGCATGAGCTCGATAAGTCAACTGGCTGGCACGATTCGTCATAGTTTCAGCATATCGATCTGGACTTAGATCTCACACCCCTCGACTTTACGGTGAAGATTAGAGAAGGAGATTGATATTGCCAGACCTTTACTTAATATAATTCTATAAAATAATAACTAAAATATAATTCTATAATCCTGAATTATAAATAATAAAATAATATTTTTATTATTTTAAAAATATTAATAGTAAAAGAGTTGTCGATAGTAAAGAGGGGATTGTGAATAGTAAAATTTTAAAAATATTAAAAATTATTAAAATGAGATTGTAAAAAAAAAATAGTCAAATCTTTAAGAGGAAGGCAGAAAACGTCAGTGACATCAGTAATCCGCCACGTCTACAGACTGTTTGACCGTTGACCTTTCAGGAATATGGAGTCACGTCTCTTGTTTGAGTCGTTCAATTTAGGCTGTGGCCTCAGCGTCAACCCAGTAGACTACATCGACTCGTGTATCGTACGCAGCGTGAATGGTACGTCGGTCACCCGGGCTATTGACCAAATCTCCACGGTATGATTCGTGGTTCGCCTGTGGGTCCCATATCTAATGGGCTGTATGAGCTACGACTCGTGGGCCTTCAGATCTGACGTACATAATTCTTCACAGCAGCAGTGGCAGTAACAATGGCGTCAAGAGTTCAGACATGCATTGAAGGGGTGAAGATTGCATGCATGCATGCAGCTTAAAATCCCTCAGTCATTCATGATGGAAACAACACCATGCACGGCCATAAAGAGAAGCACCTGTTGCTGTCTCTTTCAATGAAGCTTCCTTTCCGATAACAGTGCGAGCAGGCAATGGAGCAGCTGCTTCGCCCCATGGATCCCATGCGTGGCACACTAAATGCATTGCCTCCCAATTGAAGTCTGCTATATGCCACCTTATCTTCCTCTTAGCTGATAACAGCGAGGCCACTCACATGTGGTGTTGGGTGTAAAATCTCACTGCATTCAATGGAGTGAAAGCTTCTGTACAGCATTCAAGTCGCTTGATATTATTGATACTTAAAGAGGAAGAAGGCCCACCATGGTATCATGGCATCCATGAGAGTTCCTTCCATGCTTTTGCTTTGACAGTTCTGGATTTGGGTGGCTGGTAAAGATCAACCAACTGCAGTTGTGCGTAGAATAGAGGAGGAAGAAAAGTACAAGACACTTCACATGTGTTGCATTTAAGACCCACTTATTTCCAAGACTGATCTTTACCTAGATCTTTTTGTCTTCCTCCCTCCTGAATAGTTGTACATCTTCTCGAAGGGCTGTAAAGTTGCAGCAACCCAATCCGCACAAGATGATTGATTCACCATCCAGAAACACAATCCCATGATTTATCTCTCTTTTTTTGTTCAAGACACAGCAATTACTTCTTTGTTATTTCAAAATCTCACTCCTGTATTGCTAAGATTTAGAGTCATTGTGTTCATGGTTTATGTGTGACTGTGTCCTACTTGTAATCTATTCTCACATGAGTTTTTCTCCATAAAAATAGACAAAGAGTGTCAAACTATATCAATTATTTTTCTGAATTTGTATTTTTTTTTATGGAATATTCTTTGGACTATTTTTTTTTCCCTAATATGTATGTCTTGCTGATTAAGAAAGGGTTATTTGAGGAGAGTATAATTACTTGTTGCTCTTCTAGAAGTGCAATTAATCTAATGGGACAACTCATCAGTTGCTGAAGAGTCATCATCAAACCCAGTTAGACAATCCAAATTGGTCTTAGTTTGGGACACCCCACTCCACACAATGACAATGAGATCTCCAACAGAGGTGATCACCTCTGAGTGTGGACATTGATCATGCACGGTGCTAATTAGCACCTCAAAGTATGGACATGGACGTTGTCTCAGCTTCTGAACACGGAGAAAAAAACTGCATCCACATCTCCTATCTCTAATCTGTCAAAAGAAATTTAGGACAATCAATAGTGTTTATTTCCTGAAACTTAGTAGAGACGAACATTGGAGATTTGCTGCTCAGAGCAAAGCAAATTTACACCTTTGGCTACTAAACAAACTCTGTTTCCGATCAAAACATCAGAAGAATTAGTGTCATCAGTAGAAGGTCTAGCGAAGAAGATCGAGGTAGTAAAAGCTCGCCCTCTCAGAACATTTCGCCTGTACCATCGATTGCTACGTCGAGAAAGCTCTCTTGCCCGTTCCCGACGCTCTCGACGTCAAGCAGCCATGACTCCAGCAACGAGAAGGGTGGCTCGGACGATGACTCACGCGCTGAATCGCCGAGTCCGAACAGCGACTCTAGCGGCTCCAGCGACGACGTGATGCAGCGGGAAGTGCTCGCGCTCCCCTGGCTCGACGCCGAACTCGCCGGAGCGATGCCCCATCCTTCGAGAAGCCGAGATATGTTCTCGGTGCTCGACGCGTAGGCCGAAGGCCTGGTGATGGAGCTGCGTCCATCACACTCCTCTACGGACAAAGCCTCGCACAGAGCTCGCTTCGCCACGTGGATGTCGGTCTGGAGACACAGTTCCCACTGGCCTTTGGAGATGGAGCGGTAGCTTTGTTGCCTGCCGCTGCTCTTCTGGCAATCGGCGCCGCCTTCGAGCTTCTTCTTCAGATGCGTGTTCCAGTAATTCTTGATGTCGTTGTCCGTCCTCGCAGGTAGATAAGAAGCGATAGCTGCCCATCTGCGTTCAGATAACGCCGGTTTATGGTTACGTTCAGGCTTCAAAGGACATAAACAGAGATCTTTTGGGCTTTACCTGTTGCCTAGAAGAGCTTGAAGGTGGATTATAAGCTTCTCCTCCTGATCAGTGAAGTTGCCACGCTTGATTCCCGGCCGAAGGTAGTTTGTCCACCTGAGCCTGCAGCTCTTGCTGCATCTCATTAAGCCTGTCAAGGAAATTAAAGAGACTGATATGAGTAAAGCTTCCATGGATCGATCTTTTCGGTAGACAGCCACCAAAAGGACAAGAAGGCTCACCAGTGTTGGTAGGAACAGCTTTCCAGTTCCCTGGACCATGTTCTTGGATGTAGGACACCAAGACTATGTCCTCCTCTGGTGTCCAAGGTCCTTTCTTCACGCCATCTTTGTCGCAGCACGGTGGTCTTCCCATCTCTGACACAAAGCGAGAGAGAACAAGATCAGAGAGAGAAGGTCCAGTTTTCTCCGATCTCAGAAAGCAAAGACCAGCGTCCAAGTCTATCTTTCCCGAGCTTCCCACGGGTATATATATATATACAACAGACCCGCTGACCCTCGCAAACCAAAGCTTTCGGCTGCATGAAGCGTGTCAGAAGAAGAGATGATGCATTAACTCGGAGGCCGCACCCACAAAAGTCAACGTGAGGAACCGCGTGTATTCAATGTGGTCGCGCCCTAACCCGACCTCTCTTCGTGCTTGGATGAAGCTGTAGCTTCTGCTACCGTATAGAGCTCGGACTTCGACGACTACGCAGCATTCAGATGCCTATCTCTTCTTTAGTATAACTCTGTATGATAGCGCAGGAACAGAGATGTGGTGAGTCTCCACTGACACTTCCCTGACCTATCTCCGCGACGAAGCAAGAGCACAAGTCAACGCACGAGTCAAAATCAAGTTAATGGCTTCAACCCCTTCTCCCCTTGAATGATCCTTTTTCTTCTTTTGTTTAAAGAAGCTATAAAACCGAGGCACAGAACACATCCTTTCCATCAATACAACAGAGAACTGATTGAGCTGTGTAAGTTGTCTGTGCTATTGGGCATGAGATTAATTAGACGGAATTGTCCTATATAGCCGACACAAAGCTTAAGCTGTCGGGAAGAGGTCCGTGCGAGCTGAATTAAGCTCGACACGCGAAAATAAACCTAAATATATTGGAGACTAAGTGGTCATTGCACGCGGACTGCATCATGTTGGTGATGGATGTTGGGCAGTAGAGTTCGACAGATGCTGAAACTAGTGTTCATATCTGATGTTGTTAGAACTCCAAGGCCACATGACTCTTCACTACTTCTCCTATTAGCAGGTCAACATGCACAAGGATCAGATGATGAGCTATGGAATCATCTCTTGCTTGTGTGAATCAGTTTACTTGAAGCTCAAGCTAAGAACTTAAAAGTGGTGTTGATGTGACAGGGATGGACAGATCGTGAAACAGCAAGGCATCTATCAACCTCCAGCGATATTCAACGCCATTGGACTTTTGGATGGTTTTGCACCCGCCTGAAGTCCCAATGAATGAGTTCATGAGAGCAACCTCTCAAGGCTGCTCGGCTGATGGTGGAGAAGGCTGAGAGGCGGCTCCTCAGCTGTGTTCACGGGAGTCAGGAGGCGTACAAAAGATGTACTCTTTGGCCTCGGTGATGGATGGCGAAAGCTTTCGATTCACAGTTCCATCAAGCTGCGCAAGCAAAGTCAATGAATCGAGAGAGCCTGTTCTTACTTCCCACCGCGCAGCACTGATGAGGTCGTCTCGGTCACTGCCATTGCAGGGTTGAAACATGAGCTTATATCATGTGACGTGTGTTATGGCTTCACCAATGCACAATATTAGGGCGGAAAAAGGGTGCCATCTCAATTCTTTTGTTTCATTTTTATTAGCACGCGATGCCACAAGCTGATTTTTAGCTACATGCATTTATCAGGGAATAATATCTCACATGATAAGATTGTTACTTTAGTAATTAGCATTAAGAATCATTGAATTTGATTCGTGTGCTGCATATTTTGGATCTGAACACTCATCTCGTCCCAATCTACATTCATTCGTTTGACTTTTCTCTCCACGTAGAGCCCACCAATTAAATTAAATTAAATATAATGTTACATCACAGTCCGTGTCACTGTGGGGATCACAAATTTTTTTGTTTCTTATATATATATATATATATATATGCTTATATGAGCAAATATTTTGAGCAAATGTATCTATATCATGCTATATCTCATCCAGCTTTAATTTTTTTTTCCATTTGATAGGAAAAGTAATTACACTACTAACTCATCCCTTCATATTAGCACCTAGGTGATGACATTGGTGAAAGAATTCATGCCCCTCTCCCGTGGGTGTCAACAAGAGCACGATTCATTGGCCCTACCTATCTCAATCTCGGAAAGGGCAGCACGAGCCAGTCGCAGGGTGCATTAATCCCCAACAGCAAGGCTCATCCCTCCTTCTCTCCTTCTCTCCTTTTTGGGTTATTTATCGCAAGTGATCGTCACCCCTTGTCAACCATGATTCCTGAAAGGCCCATGTGCCTGACAACAAAGAGCATTAATCCTAGGTGGCATGACATAATTCCACTTTTCCCTCTTTCCAAATGCCTAACATAGGGGACCATCTCCTGTCTATTATAAATAGGCTCCAACCATGACAAACGATACCCCCGCAGCTATCCTTTCCTGACGCCACCTATAGAGAGGTGTGCCCACCAATCGTCGGTATACATGAGCCCTTGGAGGATGTAAGGGGCACCCTAACTAGTAGTCGGCATCACTTCGTCAATCGCTCAAGTATAAAAGCCAATCCTTAAAGCCTAAAGGGATAGGCATCTCTATCATTTTTCATCTCCCAACTAACTTTACCATTGGAGGGGTCGGGTTGAGAACATCCCCCCGATGCTGATCGCTTATACAGGGACCTCGGTGAGGCTAATGCGCACATAGGGATGGCACCAAATTCGTCTTTAGCAAACAAGTAACTCCTCAAGATCACTGTTAATCGGATCTGCTCCTGGTTCTAACCTCATGTGACCCTCCATGGGTCCCAAGGACAAGTTTTTACCTTCGGGACCAAACCAAGCTGTGTCGACCTCACGATCAATAACATCTATGCAACAACATTTTGGCATTAAAAGGAAAACCTGTATGTCATAAGAATGTCCATCTATAAACCCTCTCAACTAATACTCCATCGAGGAGGCGCCACCACCTGCATACAACATCTTTAGGCAAGGAGGACAGCTACCCTCCTTACTGCAAATGGATGCCTCCACTTGAGCGCAAACTCGGGGACGCTATTGGTGTCTATTCAACGACCTCGACCTTTCCCCTCTGGGTCGAGCGCAGGGCATTTGCTCATCCCCGTCAACACCTTCCTAAGCCTAACTCATCAACAGACACTTAACAGGATGATACAAGCCATTGCCCCCCCCTTGCCCCAACTGATTCAATAGGCATCCCAGATGCTATGATCGATGGTCCAACCCTCGCTTTCCCCCACACCCATGGGTATCCTCGATAGATCATCTATCGACTCTCCCAAAATTCCCTAATGATGGAATTTAGTGCGCCACCATGCCCCGGGACAATCATATCTGATTCGGAAACCCAATCTGTTGACTCGACAAAGGATTTACTTAGAGCTCAACTGCAGATGATGAATCAATGTTTGGATGAGATGCAGCGAGAGTTCCAGCACTCGAAGGGGGAGGCTGACGGCCTTGCCTCATGTTCCTCGGCAATCCTAGCCTCTACAATCTCTGGTGCCAACCCCTTCTCTAGCGTCACAACTTTTGCATGGAGGTCTTTGTTGACGCAAGGCAGTTGGTCGACCATCATCCCAATGTTCTGCATTTGATTAATCAGGCCCATCACATAATGGTGGTGCTACAAGAATCAAGTTAATATCATAAATCAATAAAGAAGAAAAACAAGTACAAAGACTTACCAAGACCTTGTTGCAAAAGTAGTGATTGATCGAAGCTTTCGAAAGGGAGTGGTACACTAGCTTGGCTAGTAGGGGCAAGAGTGACCCCTGGTAGTATTCCTCCATGGTCGAGGCTTGCCCCCACACCCTCTCATCCTAGGTGAGCCCCTCCTAATGAGCCTCCAAAGGGGCACTAGGGATCGGAGCAGGTTGGTCAGCCATCTTGAAGGCCATAAATGTCCTCGACTGACAAGAGTACAAGTCATGCATGGACTTGGGTCAGGACATCCCTGAACGCCACGAGGTACTATGGCATGCTTCAATGGTCGGCATAAGCACCTCCTCCCAAGCCGACCTCGTGGTCACAGACCCTCCGCCTTATGTTGGGCTCCTCGATCCCCCAATTGGTCCCTCAACATGTGTTGGGTTATCCTTAGGGCCCTCCTTAGTGGGCAAGGACATTTTGGAGAAGGGTATTTTCTTCCTGGTGAACTTGTGCCTCTTTCGAGGTCACAACGAGTCCCCACGACTCCACCAGGGTGAGTCATTAGCCCCTACTGATGGTTCTTGAGCAGGCTCTATAGATGATCCTTGAGGGTGCTTAGTGGATGATCCTAGGGCGGCCTCTACTGGTGGCTCCTAGGCAGCCTCTCGAGCACCTAAAGACACGAAAGTAGACGTTGAAGGATTGTGCCCTATCAAATCTCAAAATTCTATACCTACAAGACGAAAGACACCCAAAAATGTCAGCAACATAAAAAAGCAAGTAGAAGAAGACCGGATCATACCCTCCAGGGCTAGGCTAAGGCCGACTTCAGCCCACTAATCTCATCCAGCTGTCTTATGGTGTTAGAAGAAGAAAGTACCTCCCTCAAGTAATGGACACTAGTAGCCTCCTCCAATAGCAAGTGGGGGGGTGGGTCGGTATTATCGATGACCCACGTCGACCAAGCGAGGGAAAAACTCCACTCTTGGCAAGCATTAATAAAAAAGAACCTCACCCTCCAACCTTTATTGTTGGAGAGGGCTCTGCTCACCAGACGAAAGCAAGAGATAAATAGGGTGCGGGTAGGGATCATCCTCACACCCTTACACTCATTAATAAAGGCTACTAAATAGCGCCATGAGTTGGGTGCCATTTGCAAAGGATAGATATGCCACTGCTCATGGTAGAACACAATAATATAATGGAAGGGGAAGCATAACCCCACCTCCAAAACATCACACGATAAGCAAAAACCCCAAGGGGTCAAGTGGTAGGTGCATTGCTCGGGCTCAAGGACAGCGTATACTCGTCAAGATGCTGTAACGAGACCGCAACCACTCTAGTTGGAGCACGGTCATGACCACCCTAGAAGACGAGAAGCTGACCTGCACCACCCTTTGAGGCAGAGCAAAGACCCTAACAGACCGATGACATGACAAACTAGAACTAGAAGAAGAAAGGGAAGACATCCCAACGTGCTTTAGACATTGGATGGTCGACAAAGGAAGGGAAAGAGCATATAGACCCTCAAAGACAACAGTGAAAAACCAAGCAAGGACTCAATGAACATGAGGATGTAGGTGCAAGGGGAACGACAAAGGGCACAATACAAGCCCTTCCCTAGGAAGAGCCTAAAGGGACCACTGTCCCCTCGCCTACCGCACATCGACAGTTGTCCACACACTGACGTGACGAGATGCTTGAGATCACCTCAAGGCAGCCCTCAAGTAACAACGAGATTTGGGCCTAACCACAATAGGGCAAAAATTCTAAAGGTATATAAGGAAGGTGTCAGCCTAAAGACTAGCAGAAAACCCACAAAGTGGCGAAAGAGATCCTATCACCATTAGACTGAGCGAGAAAAAGCCCGCCTCGATTCAAGGCGAGCAGTTGTTCCAATGACACCCCCATGACGCGACACGAGTAGGTGAAAGGCTCACTATGGCGAAAGCTGCTATGACAAAAACCACTACTGCAGATGACCAAGGCTCGCTATGGTGGAAGCAACTACAACAGAACAAGACCCACTACGATGGAGGTTGTTACGACAGAACAAGACCCGCTATGGCGGAGCCTTGAAACCTACTACGACTAATGACCAAGGCCCGTTACAATGGAACGATACCCACTATGGTGGAAGTTGCTATGATGGAAGCCACTACGGCGAAAGCCCACTACGACGGAGCCCAAAACTTGCTATGACGGACAACCAAGGCTTGCTATGGCGGAAGCCACTACAATGAAGCCCACTATAGTTGAGCCCTAAACCCACTACAACGAACAACCAAAGCCCACTACTGTGGAACAAGACATGCTATGGTAGAGCCCTAAAATCCGCTATGACGGTAGTTGCTATAGTAGAAGCCCAATGGGCAAACAAAGAGCCATGCGCCCCAAGTGAATATGTCGAGAAACTTGACCTACACTGCCACTAACCATGACATTCCAATGTGAGTAGGTCATGAAACCCAACCCATGAAACTCGACCTGAGAAAACGAAACGGCCGAATGATGTGCCTCGAACCCCTTATCAATGCCCTGAAGCACACCTTCTGTGGGGGGCATGAATAATAGAGAAAGTAATAATGTAAGCATTAAACTATCGACTCACCCAATCGGGGACTGCTACATGGGCGATGATGTGGGTGGAAGAACCTGCACTCCTCTCCTATGGGTGTCATTAGGAGGATGATCCACCAGCCTCTACCCACCTCGATCTCCGATAGGGCCACATAAGCTAGCCACATGGTGCATTAATCCCCAACAACATGACCCATCCCCCCTTCTCCCCTTTCTGGGTTACTTGTCACAAGCAACTTGTCACCCCCTATCAACCATGATTTTAAGAAGGCCCATGCTCTCGACGGTAGAGGACATTAATCCCAAGCGGCATGGCTCAGTTCACCTTTCTCTCTTTCCAAATGTCTAGCATAGGGGACCACCTCTTGCTCAACCCAGACAGGCTCCAGCCTTGACAAATGGTACCCTCACAGTCATTCTTCCCTAATGCCACCCACAGAGATGTGTGCCCATCAATCATCAACATAAATGAGCCCCTAGAGGACGTAAGAGGCACTCTAACTAGTAATCGACCTCACTCTATCGATCGCTCAAGTATAAAAGTCAACCCCTAAAGCCTAAGAGGAAGGCATCTCTATCATTTTTTATCTCCCAACTAACTTTACCATAGGAGGGATCGAGTCAGGAACATCCCCCTAACGTCGACCGCTTGTGCATGGACCTCGGCGAGACTAAAGCACACCTCGGGATGACACCAAATCCACCTCTAACAAACAACCAACTCCTTGGGATCGCCATAGGTCTGATTTGCTATTCACTCCAACCTCCTCCCGTGACCCCCCGTGGGTCCCCAGGACGAGTTTGCACCTTCGAGACTGATCCAAGCTGTGTCGACTCCACAATTAATGGCATCCAAACAATAACACCATTATTTAGCTTGTAGCATGACTTAGGTTTAGTTTAATTCTTGCATCAAACCTAAATCGATTTATATATACGAGAAAAATGTCACAACTCAAGTTTGATGGGTTAATTGGCCTATCAAAATGCTTAGACTAAAGTTGATAATAATAAATTCATTAAATACTTATAAGTCGATCTTAGCCTTGTCCACTTCCAATGTGTGACTACTTAAAGTGTTACAATTTTTTTCACTCAAAGCTTGATGTCCTCGTCAAGGCTCAACATAGCCCATATCAAACCTTAGCATAGTGTATGTGAGGCGTAGCCCAGTAATAGCTCTACATTATGATGAGTCCTCTAACTCTATCAAACTATCACGATCCGGGTCTGATGGACTTAATTAACCTATCAACTTAGTTTGACCCAAACTATTAACCAAAATATTTAAGTTAAAATTGATAGTTGTACATTCATCGAAAACTTATAATTCAATCTTAGTCTTGTCCACTTCCAATAAGAGATCAATCAAAATATTATAAAAATATTTAATTTTAATATAGATCCATTAAGACACTTTAGGACTAAGAGAGGGTTCAAAAATTAATTAATAAATAATATATCAAAAAAATAGATGTAAGATCTTACATAATTCGATGACTTTCATCTGTATTATCCATGAAGCAAATTAAAATTTTTATTCTATGAGAAAATCTAATATAAGAAATCATTCTCATATAAGTTAACTCATGCCTAAGCTACAGTTAAATCATTCTCATATAAGAAATCTTTTCTAGATCTACTAAAAAAAACTTTATAGAATAAATATTAATTCTCTTAATATTATTATTTTTACTTAAATCCTTAATATAAATTATATTTTTAAATCATAAAGATTGAATTTAATTTAGACTATTGTCAAAGTCTTACTTAGGACTCCATGTTACTCATCAATCCTGACGGCGTGTCATCCGCAGGGCCATGAAAGTGTCAATTCTCTTTCTCAAATAGTATGATAAGGTAACAAAACAGAGACAATGCAAAACAAAACAAACAATGGCAGCTGCACTTGAGCTGTATTGACAACAACGTGATGGAACAAGTTTCCATGGTTAGTCAATCAGAAAACAATAGTCAAAGTCCAATATTTGGTTCCTCTCCCTTAGGTAGACTCTCGATCTTTCGGTCTTTCTCACCTTAAAATTGGTTTCCATGAATATACATTGATTCTTAAAACTTGACTCCTATAAATATGTCAAAGTTTTAATTAAAAAAAAGATAAAACATTTTGAATGCTTGTAAGGATGATACATGAAATTTCTAGATATAGTTGAAAGAATTCTTGAGATTTATGTGAAAGGTGAAAAAGAAAAATCATACTTGAACGGAGATAACTCAAGAGTTATTATAATTAATCTTATATATTGAATAATTTAATTTTATCAAATCAGATATGTTCTTTTGATTATTAATCTATGGTGAATCACTCTTTTGGTTTTGGTTTTTGGTTTCTTTCTCTTTCATCCAACAAAGTGGCATCATAGCTAAAAAAATTAATGATTAGAGATTTAATAAGGATGTCATTGGTTATTTTTATGGGCTTTATTATGAAAAAAAATGATGGAATAAATAATTTCACTATGATAGAGAAGGATAAAAGATCTTATTCAATAAGGTTGAGCAAGAACATTAAAAGGACGAGCAAGCAAACTAAGAAAAAGGGCGATGAATATTGGGGAAAGCTTGAGGTAACGTGTGTGAGTACTATTCGTCTTTGTATCATTGATAATATTATCAATTGTATTTTTGATGATGACTCCACCGTAATTATCTAAGATAAGTTAGAAAAACTTTATCTAGTAAAAAGCTTAACTAACAAGTTGTACTTGAAGCAAAAATTATATAAGCAGAGGCTTAATAGAGCGTATGAACATATTTAAAGGAATATTAGATCAACAAAAGAAATTTGATGTAAATATTGATGAAGAAGATAAGGTATTATTGCTTCTTATATGGTTTATTGACTCCTTTAACAACTTTATGGAGATGATATTGTGTGGGAAGGATACAATAACTCATGAATAAGTTGAAGAAGTTTTAGTATCTCATGCTACTAAAAAAAATGATAAATATGAGAATATAAATAGTGAGGCTTTAATTGCCCAGTGTGAAGATCGACGAGGGGGGCTTTTTGATAGGGGTAGATCTTAATGCGACAGGTCGAGATCTAGAGTCATGTCTTTAGATAATGTTCAGTGTTATAAAGGTAAAGAGTATGAACTTATCAAGTGGAACTCTTCGGAGAAAAAAAAGGAAGAAGAGACTGAAGAGTACTCTTTTATAATGGATGGTGATAAATATGTCCTCACGATCTCCAAAGGTATCTTTTTAGAAAACTTAGTTTTTAGATCTTACTTATATTTCTTATGTTTATTCTTAGAAGGGTTATTTTGATTCACCAAATGACAAGATGTCTAGTAAGTTGTATTAGGGTGATAACTCAATGGTGGAGGTCATGGGTGTTAAAGAATATAATTTTATTAAGTCTTTTAGATTCTTAAGGTTATGACTATAAGGCTAGAAGTGAAATTCTAAAAATTACTCAGGGTTGCATGGTCCTAATGAAAAGAAGATTATATCAAGATTTGCATCATTCAGAAGAACATATAGTAAAGACTTTAAAGGGTTAAAAATAAATTGTACACGCAGGGGATGATAAGTATCTATCACAATGAGCTTCATTTGCAATGTAGAAAATAATTGGTGATATTTATGGTTTCAGGATATAAATGGTCGTGAGAAGAAAAATCCTACTTGTGATATGAATATCTCTTTTTAGAATCAAGTGGTGTCACTGATTCGATTCCAGTTACATATGATACATTGGTAAGCTTATTAGAATTAGACGATGGACCATGAATTGATTCAATTTGTATGGATATGGTGAATTCTTCAAGTCAATGATTTAATTTCTACAAAAGGTACAAAGTAAAAAAATACTCACCAACATCAAGATTATTATGGTTGATAAGTATTTTTAGGAGTCCTAATTATATTTAAAATAGTTGACAGAGTCATAATTAAATTAAAACTCCTTAGTGAATTAGGATTATTTTGATAAGAGTGAGATAAGCATTTTGTATTATCCTAAAGACAATATATAAGGATTTTAAAGAGGATATTCTTAGAGAGATAAACAAGGAAAATTATAACGAAGATAACACAAAGATCTTATAATTGATCTTATATATTGAAAAACATAGTGTTCTCATGAATGCAGATAAGATTTGTCAAGCCTCGTTAATCTTACATCGATTTTTCGATATATTCTTTTATAAGAATTTGTCTAACTATATTAATATTACATTAATTAATTGATATATACTTTTGATAGTTAATCTATAATACATTTCTCTTTTTGATTTTTTTGTTTTTCTTCAACGAGCTAATAATTCTTGAACAGCTCGCAGTTGTGTGCCATCAGAACCAGTCCTGCAACAGCTCGGAGTTGTCGTTGTCCAGCCTCGCATCGTCCTCTCCTCGTCGTCGCAGGGCGCGCTGGGAGCCATTGCCGTCGGAGGAAGTGCTATCGTGAGATAAAGACCTCTTTGCTGAAACCGGTTTCTGTGCGTCTGTATTAGCCGCTGCGACGGGTTCAGAAGGACGTCGATCGAATGATCTGCTGGAGGCTGACTTGGTGTGTATACGGCACAAGGTGAACTCGCTGCGAGACTGCAGAAGAAGAAGAAGAAGAAGAAGGTTGAAGTGGATAGGCTGCATGCTCGTAGAACAACACCATTATCGAGGTAATGATTACCTTCGGTGCTGCGCTCGAGTGAATGGTGGAGGTGGCACTTTCCTCGAGTGCTCGATACTCGTTCATCTTCCAGTGGGTCTTGGTTCCATTGGGAGCCCTTCCCAGGTAGAAGACCATGGTCCTCTTCACACCCATGACGCGGTTCATGGAGGAGTACACGTGGGTGGGAGAGCCGGTGGCCTTCCAGTACCCCGAAGCCGTGATACGGGTCGGTCGCCCTCCGTGGGCCTCTCTCTCCTGCCTCGGGCAGAAGAAGAACCATTGTTCCTCGTCTCGTCTGCATGGCTCTCCCGACATCGCTGCAGGTCACGATACATCAGCCATGGATATGCAAATGAACAAGAAGCCGACGGAGTAGGAGAAGGAGCTTACTGGGAAGCTGCCATGGATCGAAGCGGTGCACATGAGCCACGGGGACGACCTGCTCCATCTTGTCTTCTCCCCGGTGCTCCAGCTTGTTCCGAAGATAGAAACCGATCAATTCTTCTTCGGTTGGGTAGAAACGATACCCCGGCGGGAGACTGCTCATCTCTGCTGCTGCTGCTGCTGCTGCTTCTGCGGGCTCAAATGCCTCCAGTGCTTCAACTTCAAATCTGGAACACTATGCTGCTCTGCAGGTGCTTTCCATTGGGGATGGCGTAATCCACATATATATAGGAGGATTTTGATGCAGCACAGTAAAAAGGGTAGTGGTGGTGGGGCAGCTGCTGTGGAAGTCAGATAGAATGGTGGGGCTTTGTGGAAACTAAGGGTGATAGAGAGCAACGACTGGGTCAAATTCCTCCTCAATTTCCTGTACACAAGATCTAGTACGATTCTGTGTCTATTACGTGTTTGACACAGGCATGGCAAGTCAATCTTTACCTTGAAGAATCTATTGTCTGAAGTACTGGAATGATTTTATGCCTGATGTGCCTTTTATGGGATCTTTGACACTATCCTTTGTTTAACTTGTACAAGAATTTGTAGTTGTGTCTCATTTCTGGAGTACTTTGGACCAGCCGTCGAATTCAACAAAAGAAAATTCTACTTCATTAAAAGAATTGTTAGATATGATTTATGACACGAGAAAAATATTTTAAAAAGAAGATATTGAGAGGATGAGAAAAAAAAATAATTTTCTCGTTAGGAATGCAAAGAAAGAGTCTCCAATCATATAAATCTTATATTTATTATTTTTTAATTTTTGTAATTAATTTTTCATATTATTCTTTATGATTGTATACACGTCGCGTCGCGGTATGTAAATTTTGTGCATGGATGCATAGAAGGAACTAATTATTTGGTAGGAAGGAAATGTTCTCCTTGATTTGATGATGAAACACATGCTGTTCCACACCAAACTCAGATTTTCGATCAAGAACAGTCAACCTTTATGATACATAGGTTTGGTTTTGGTGAGTGATGGATAAAGTCAGGCATGAGCGAAGTATAAGAGAAGAGCATAAAGCGTCGGGTTGATTGGAGGGGGGAAAGAGGAGAGAAGGGAGTGGATGCTCTTTCGTGCTTGGTTTTCGACAACCGCGTGTGTTGATCGCTTCAACGCTGCCTTCTTCTTCTCGCTCGAATGGCATGTCAACGCGCGATCGACGATGGTTGGATTTTGGTTGAGGTGGATACTAATCACTCACATCGCATGATGGGACGTTAACGCGGCTGCCCAGGCTGGCGATGGATTGGATCTGCTTGACGCACACACACCATGACCTGCTCTGCCTTTGTCTTTTTCCTATGGAGATGGTGGCGAGGTTAAGCGTTCTCGGCACTCCCAACCAAGTCCATGTTGCTGTAGATCGATCCTCGTGGAGCTGTGATAGAAAATATTTTTGACAGCCAGCGTTGAGGGGACGTGAAACACAACTTGACATCTAGCTAACACAAGAACCAGATGGGCCAATCCGCACCATATGGGGCATATGGGTTGATCGCTCGTGCAACCACATCACAGGAGACACTAGCGATATGGGTTGAGGGCAATGCTCCCTCGCTCCGCCACACCACCTTAGCCTTTCTTGAGTCAGACACTTAGTCGACGGATTTCATGGACGACTTGCTCAGGGCATAGTTGCGGTGAACTAGTGCCTCAACGAGGTACATCAGGAGTTTCAACAGTCAATAGGGGTTTCATGCAGCTCCCCCTTCATCCAAGATATCCAGGAGGAGCCCCTCCCGAACAATTTTTGCCTCCCGATGCTAGAGGCTTTTGATGATAGTTCTGATTTGGGAGAGCACATGGTCACCTTCTAAGCTCAGATGGCACTATATGGCACATCGGACGCTTTGATGTACTGCATGTTCCCAACCACGCTGAGGGGGCTAGCTTGGGAATGGTATAGTCGCCTAAAGCCTCTCTCAATATCATCCTTTGCCTAGCTAGCGAAGGAGTTTGAGCTTTATTTTCTAGCAAATGTGTGCTCAAAACTCTCGATGATGGTGCTTCTCAGACCAAGGCAAATGGAAGATGAGCCCATTTCCCACTTCGTCACCTAGTTTGCTAGTGAGATTCAAGGAGTTCTTGATGCTCACCCCTAGTCATCCAGGCCTTCATGATGGGCCTAAAGCTCTCATAATTCTTCTGATCGTTGGTTGAAAGTACTAGTTATAGATGTTCTGTAAGCCAATCATGTGCTGGTTGGCACATATGATATGACATGTAATCCTTTTGCTTATTATTATTATGATATTTACTTACTTTATATTGATTGTTGCATAAATATATTGTGATATCTATGGATCTGTGCAATGGGAATCAGATCGTGATGAGATCACGATAATGAGACTGATTCACCTTTAAACACAAACCCCAAATAATTCTAATCATAGGTTACTCGAGAAGGACATCAAGATAACTGGACAAATTGGTGTGTTGTATACTCGTCCATATGATGGCGGCGGCTGGTACTCGTGTGGAGACACTATGGCTACAATGCAAGTGCTCATTGGAGAATGAGTTCACTGATTGATCCACTCACGGAATACTGGATGGTTGATAATACCTCATTTCCAAACAACGATTTCATCGTCCCAGTGGTATACCTGGTCTTTAGACTTGAGATACTAAGAATATCCTGTTTCAGTACTCCACTCTTTGATACCGAACTTATAGGTTTGAAAGTTTTAGATTTAGCATAGTCGGTCATCGAGCATGGTAGCCAACTTTTTGAATAATATTGAGTGTCGATAGAGGATCATCTACTCTTGGTATTATGAGAGGAATATTTTGTGTGTTCTTGCTCAAACAAATCCTTAACCAAGGTTATTTGAATTGAGAGAAAAAAAGTTCTCTAAGAGAATCCGATTAAAACGAGACTCGAGTAGAAACCATATGAGCTTGACAATACTATGCCTAGTATATGATTTCTAGGATATTATATAGATGAGAGACTAAAGGTACATAGTATGGATAGGTTCAAAAGATTGGATTCCCCTGAATCGTTTGGGGACTATGGCGTAGTATCTTAGTACATCCGCAGTCGATAAGTTAAGTGTATTATTATGAAGATAATAATTCAGTAAGCCAGAAGGAGTTCTGATAGAAATGACATATGGCCAGCTTGATATTAGGCCTAGAAGGTCATATATATATGGTGAATGACTAGATGACGTGACAAATAAAGAATTGAATATGTGATATCTGTTAGGAAAGGGTTGACACTAAGAGAGAGGGGGGGTTTGAATTAGTGTAGCGGTAAAAATTACGTCGGTTCAAAACTTCATTACAATTGAATCTGATTCTGATGAAAATCGTTTCAGAAAGAGGTTAACTTGAAAGCGTATGCAAGCGTAGGAGTAGTAAAAGCACAGTAAGAAGGAAAGGCAATTTGCTATAAAAGTAAATTTCTTAATATAAATGCAAACCAGATTTTAGAGTGGTTCGATCATCGTGACCTACATTCACTTCGTCGATTCCTCTTCCATCTAGGCCATCGGCATCTACTATTAGTCTTATTTCAATGGGCAAAGACCAACTACCCTTTTACACCCCTTTTCTCCTTTTTCATAGGTTTAGGAGACAACCTTTTACAACCCTCTTTTACAAGGTATCCCTCTCACACCTCCCTTAGAACTCTCTCTAAGCTTTGGGAGGAGGGAATTCAACTTTCTAAGGTTTACATTTTTAGAATCACAGGGTTTGCTCAATATTTCTTGCTAATCTATGTAGGAATAGCTTGGGTATTTATAAGCCCGAAATGAATTCAAATTTGGAGCCCAAAATTCAAACCCCCGAAATTTCAGGGTACGAGCGGTACCACCGCATGTAGTCTGACACTAGGCGGTACCACCACCCAGTTTGGTGGTACCATCACCTAGAAGACTGTGCTGGGTGGTACCACTGTCCAGACTGGCGGTACCACTGCCTGACATAGTCTCGGAGACTGTACCACAACGGTTTCACTTGTTTGGTCATTGTTTGATCCTTTCTCTTAGCCCAATCAGCCCAAACTTGGGCCCAACTGTCCCCTAATTAGGTTGGCCCAATTCTAATCTCAATTATGTACTAACTACGAATTTTAAGATATTTAATAAGCTAAACAGAGTCCGTAAGTCAAGTTTTCTTCCGACGAGCTTTCGGCGAACTTCCGATGATCTCTCGACAATGTTCCAGTGAACTCCCGGCAAGCTCTTGGACTTCACGATGATCTTCTTGGCGAGTTTTGATGAGCTTCTTTGGCAAGCTCCAAGACTTCTTAGTTGGTTCTGGCAGAACTTCCGACGAATGTCCGGACTTCCGATGAACTCTCGAACTCCCAACGAAATCATGTTCTTGACTCCGGGACTTCATTTTGCTTTATGCCTTGCTATCATAGTTAATCCTGCACATGTAAAAATATACTTCGATCTAGACAATTAATACTAAGCATGAATTATATTGTCTGGCATGTTATTGGTCCATCGACACTTCGTTCGATTTTTCGGCATATCGTCCTCTCTTGCGGCCTATTGCTCAATCGACCAGTTGACTCTACAAATCCGATATCCTTGACGCAAATCCGCTCTTCTTGGCCCGATGCCCGAACTCATGGCTCGAAGCTTCTATCGATACGTCGATCGATCCTTTGACTCGACGTCCAATCTTCTAACATGTTCCACCGGCCCAACATGATTCTTCTTGCTTTAATTGTCTTAACCTGATCAAAGCATCCTACCATTTAGCCACCAGCTTCCTAACCTCCCCCTTCTTCCTCCAACGATCTACCCCCTCTCTAGTATGAGAGGACAACAGGAGAGCCACCCCTTTGCTACTACCCTTGTTTGCATGGCGGTACACAAAAGCGAGGAAAGAATGCCTTACGCGAGGAGGTGCGTCGTTGCTTCATCCATTATGTGGATCACTGCTACAGAGGAGCATGCGGGAGCTCCTTCATCTATGGACTTGGATTTGTAGTTTTGGAGATATACAATCTCCCTTATGTGAGAGCATCTCACAAATCTTATATAGTTTTTAGTTTCACAAGTTTTTCGCTCTCAATCATCACACGCGATTCGATATAAATATGTTTTTAGGAAACTGATTTTTGTTTTATTTTTTCACTATGCATGTGATGCTCTACCAAGGCTTACCAATAGGTGTCTCCCCACCCCCCTCCCCAACAACACTTGAGTGAGGAACTAAAAGAGGGGAGCTATGCCATTCACCCTTTGTCATTAAGGTGGCCATCCTATTCGACGTGATCCTTGGGCTCCCCAGGGGTAAAAACATCCAATCCTCCATAATGGCACCTTGAAGACACCCTCGGAAAGCTAAAAAATTCAAGCCTCATCATGATAGAGCGACACTTCGAGTTATGTGGAAACGACACAAACCCCCGGGACTACACCACAAAAAAAAAAAAACTTTCAATGTCAATTTCAGAAGCCTAAGGCCTACTATAATGAAGTTGTGAAGCAGAATGTGCTCGAGGTGTGCAGATCGGGAGAAGAGGAAGGCCTGCTATGGTGAGGCCATGAAGTGGAATACGCCTGCCGATCGAGAGAAGAAGAAGGCCCACTACAACGAGGCCACGAAACAAAATATGCTCGAGATGTGCAAATCGAGAAAAGAGGAAAGTCGGCCATGGTGAGGCCACGAACTAGAATGTGCTTGAGGTGTGCTAATTAAGAAAAGAAAAAGGCTCACCATGATGAGGCCATGAAGCAGATATGCTCTAGATGTGTAAATTGGGAAAAGAAGAAGGCTCGCCACAGTGAGGCCATGAAGCAGAATGTGCCCTGAGTTGCGTAGATTGGGAAAAGAAGAAGACCCGTCACGGTGAAGCCATGAAGCAAAATACGCCCGAGGTATGCAGATCAGGAGAAGAGGAAGGCTAGCTATGGCAAGGCCATGAAGCAAAATGAGCCCAAGGTGTGCTGATCAAGAAAAGAAGGATGGTCACTGCGAGGCCATGAAGTAGAGTGTGCTCAGGGTGTGTAGGTTAGGAGAAAGAAGAGACTCAATGAGGCCACCAAGCAAATAGGCCCGATGTGTGTAAGTCGGGAGGAGCCAACCATGAAGAAGTTACTAGGCAAGATATGCCCAAGGCGTATGAATCGAGACAACAAGATCCATGTCAGGGCATCTGTTACGATAACAACATCGAAGAATGGCGCTCGAGACACCTGAATCAATAGGACCCGACCTAAGCCATGTATCGAGAAGCGGAGATCCCGACCGATGGAAGCATCAGATGACATACCTCGAACCTTTATGAGACTCTCAGAGCGTGACATCAACATGTTGTGCTGGATCTTGATGTAGGTCGAGTGAAATTTGGCTCCACCTCAAGATGTCCTTGAAGGCACGGTCATTGTCTCGGAGCCGACCTCCCAGCCCAACCTCGCTCTCATATTCATCTTTCCGTCGAAGAATTCTTAAATGACCTTATGGTTTCAAGATTGAACCAAATCGTATCAACTCTAAGACCACAGTATAAAGATGTGTGTCAAACCATCGTCTCAAGAATTTTACATCTCAAATCCTCTCTCTCTCTCTCTCTCTCTCTCTCTCTCTCTCTCTCTCTCTCTCTCACGTTTTTAGTGCATTCATTCTGACATAAATTGGATGGCATTATTGTTGTCCTAACCAATGCCAACCATGTTGATCCCACAGCTCCGGATAGTTCCGGTGAGCTGCATAAATCCGAGTATCAAATTTATACACAATAATCTAGTTAGTAATCAGAAGTGCGTTCAAGGAAACATTCAAATGTCTAAAATAATCACTTCAGTTGATTTTATGGCCATAAAAGATGTTGTCAAGCCTCGGTCTCACGGAGACGTGATCGGAGGAGTAAGCTTTCTTTTACTTCGTGCAACGTTTAATGTCATCATACAACATGTACATTAACGACTGGGACATGACCAGGGCGAACATGAGATAGAGCAAGCAGCTTCATGATAGAGAGAACAAATCGAACCGATGCAGCGACTGCACAGGTATATCCGAATACAAGTACGATGATGTTGTAAGGACGCAGATTTTGCCCAGCCATATAACACATCCTTCGAAATTATTAGTTGCAAAGGATGAATTAGTAAGGGCCATTTTCCTAGAAAATATTTTTAATATATATATATATATATGTCTTTTCTTAAATAGTATTTTTTTAATTTAAATAATATCAAAAATATTTCTTGAAAATTTTCTTATCAAATTATCTTACTTATTTTTATTATCAATTTTAAAATATTATAGCATTTTTATTTGGCTCATTTGTAGTTTATAGTATTTTTTATTGAGATACTAAAAATATTAAAATGCTATTAAAAAACCCTATAAGTGACATCATATTTGTTAGTGAACGAATCTGTCATGACTGATGAATCAGTATGGCTCGATCCACAGGTCGATGTCGGAAGCCTCCCTTCGGTTGAGCTGGGTGTCGAGGCCGAATAGATCCTCGAGCCTGGGGCGTTGGTCGATGGCTCGCTGCGGGAATGTCGGTTCGTGACCTCTGAGGCCGGGTTGCTTTCCTACAAAAATGGCCTTCGTCGAGTGATCCGCGACTTTGGCCCCCTCCAACGAGCAAATTAATAATGGGTTGAATTGTTTTCTGTTCTTTTTTCCCCGGCTTTTATACCATTGTATGTGAGTCGAACAGCGCCTCGGTACGGATTCTGACTTAACGTGTGTCGGACAGCGCTTTGGTACGGATCTTGATTTGGCGTGCGTCGAACAACGCTTTGGTACGAACTCTGATTTAGCGTGTGGCATTGTCTGTGGCGTGTCTTGGGCCCAAAACATATCTTATCAATATTATACCTCTTTGATTATGATTACTCCCATTACGATATTATATTTTTAGGCTTGAGATTGATTTGATTGAATTTAGGAGTTCATTTGGATCATTTACAATGTTTTTAAATAGATTTTATAGTGTTTTCGTTGTGATGGTCAAAACATTGTAACAAGTTATTATTATTATTTTTTGGTATTTGAGTGATGTTATTCTTATACTATTATAAATAATTTAAATCATATCATACAGTTTTCACTATGTTTTGATTTATCATATTTTCAAATAGATTTTATAGTATTTTTATTGCGATAATCCAAAAATATAATAAGTTAAAAATATTATAACAGATGAAAAAATTCATAAGAAACAATTTGGATATCTTTCAAATTAGAGACACTGTTTAAAAAAATATAAAAGAGATTATCAATTAGAAAATTAAAATGTGGATTTCTTTTTTAGGGGAATCACTCAATTACTGACTAATAGAAATTAATAGTACTAAAACATGTGGATTTTATTGCATAATCGAAGAAAAAAGTTTTAAAATTCATCAGCTTCAAGACAAAAAAAAAGAAAAAAGAAGACAAATAAACAAAGATCCGAAGGATGCCTCTGGGCTGAGGTGGCTGAGCAGCTGGGAGGATGAACTTGAATCAGCACCCAATGAATCCACGGTTTGATAAAATAAGATGAGCGAGAATTTTCTCTATCGTACGAAATCGTACACCAATCCACTCATGACTTCAATCGTTCATCCTCTCTCTCTCTCTCTCTCTCTCTCTCTCTCTCTCTCTCGATCACAGAGGGAAAGGCATCCATCACCTTTACAACGTGTGGTAGGTACAAAGCCTGGACGAAGTGGCGTGGGAATCGTGGTTTCTGGGTGTAGAGAGGCGGTGGCGGTGGCGGCATCCATTTCTTTATGTTATTATCTTCATCTCCTTTCTTAAAAAGAACAGTGAAAGATCTTCACGGTGGCAGCAATGGAAAAAATGAAGCCTCGACTTCTCTTCCTCCTCCTCGTCATCTATTTTGTCTGCCAGCTACAGTCCGGCGAACCCATCGACTTCGGTAGTTTGCCTGACGCATTGGCTTTCTTTGGTTGTTTCTTGCCACTATTCTTCTTGGGGCTTGTGGAGTCGATGTTTGCAAATGTGTTGTGGCTGTTCTCATAGGAAGATGTGGCAAACATTTGGCTCTAAGATATAATTTAGATGAGAATTTAGGATAGTTAAGAGCTTTATTCGGGTACGATGAAGGATTACAATACCTTGAAACTTTGCAGCGGCAGCAGCAGAGACAGGAGGTGGTGGCAGAGGAAGCAGATTATCCCGTGGTGGTGGTGGTGGTAGTGGTGGCGGCGGCGGCAGCAGCGGTGGCCGAGGGCATGGCGGTGGCGATTCAAGTACCGGAGCCGATTCAGGTATCGGAGCAGTGATTCCGATTCTTGGAGCTGCAGCAGCAGGCCACCCAAGGAACAACGGCGGTGGTCGCAACCATCGCCACAATGCTGCAAGCAGCAACAGCATCCCCTTTCCCGTCATGCTTACTGCTACTGCTTTCTCAGCTGCCATTCTTGTTTACTAGCAGTCGTTGCCTCTCTTCCTGTAACTACAGACATAAGCGAGTTGGGTTGTGCAATGCTTTGTGTGGAGAAGAGTTGTTTTTCTTGAGATCTTTAACCACTGTAATATCAGAAGTCGTGTTTGAACTAATATCCATATCATTTGCATCTCTAAATTCCTTCTTCTAACCCATTTATTCCATGTTTCTCGATTTTATTCATGTCTGGATTACCTCGGAGTGCACCAAGAGGTAGCTTGATAAAGAATGAAGTGCTCTGAAGGTCATGCCACTTTATTCCAAGCTGATGATGATTCCGACACCGTCAACATCTCTTCCTCTTTCTGTCTTCAGTATGCCTGCGAAGATGATGCTCTACAACTGACTCTTTTTGCAGAAGGGATGTTAGGATTCAGTGTTATCAAAATCTAGTTGGAAGGAACAACCTGGTGGCTCCTCTGCTGCTTTTGTTCTCTTGTGATTATTTCACCATTGGGCTTGTGACCAGCGTCAAGAACCTTAAAACCATAAGAGAAAGCAAAACTGTTCGATAATATGTACAGACAAAGTCATCAGCTAAAAGGAACAGAATATCGTAAGCAAGATCCTTCAGGCAGTGCAAAGATCAAGAATATCGGCAACGAAACTGAGAAAGAAAGGAACTACTAAGTTTGAACCATGACATTCACCTCCTCGATCCCATTCGCCTACTGTTCTACGGCCAGGAAGCCTTTGATTCTAGGAATTGTGGCAGCATATTATCAAGCTTGGAGCTCCTAACGACGGGTGCAGGCAAGCCCAGGCGCGCTGATGGGGCTGGTCCAATTCAAACCTTGCATTGGGATGCTGCAAATGAGTTGAGAGGATGATCAAATATAGATAGAAGGGACCAACAAGACCTAAAGCCACCAAAAACAATGACTTACCACAAGTCTAAATTCAGCAATTGGGTTCAAGCATATGTCCCAGCAACCTCTACATTCGAGGGGAGACTTTCCGATTATCTGCAAGTTTGAAACCAATAATGAGAGAGCAACTTTGTGGAGTTCCAGTTGCTGCTTTGTATTTATAGTTCCACAATTCAGTGCAAAACAAACATGGAAAACTGAAATCCTCACCATCAAGTTTAAACTTTTTGTTCATGCTACAGGGAAACAATAAATTGAAAAATCAGATGGTGATCAAAATCTTGATTTTATTTCTTTTCATTCTTACAGAATGTAAAGCGTTCACCATTGATGAAATCTAGCTCTTTTCATTCAAGCCATCATAGGAGAATTCTTCTACCATATCATTTCTAAAAATATGTTGAAGATTTATCCTGACATATCATCATGACAGTCCATTAATGGTATTAGAAACAAGAGTAGTTCACAACTTATGTGGCAAGCACATGCCCTTGCGGTATACGGTGCGCACATATATAGATATTGATATAGATGAAGAGAGAGCAAATACCACATTGAATTAGCGAAAAAAGAAAAAAGAAGACAAAAGAAAGAGGAAGAAAACCTGTACAGAAGTTTGAATGTGTAAATTAGGATGAGGGAAAGACATTCCAGGATATGGAGGCACCGAAGATCAAGATGAGTGCACATAGACTGATGTGGAGTGATCATGAACTTCCAAAGGACCATAGTTGACTGCAGTAGGTGCTGAAGGCAATAGCTGAAGTCCATGTAGGTGAGAGCATAGACCAAGTTTAGAGGTCCACAGGAATTTGAGCTTTGTGACCTGATTCAAGCTGCGGAAACTCTGTGTTGTAACTAACAGCTGGGGAAAATAATGGCTGCATGGTGTAAAGCCCACTATTGAGTCCAACCCCAGTATCTAATCTTTGCATCCATCTGAAAACAGGTAACATACCCAAATGATCAAGTTATAAGTATATGCAACACAGCAACAGATAAATTGACTTTAGAAAGTGACCAATCATTGCTCTTGCAAGAAGGATTCACAGACAAGTAAAATGTATACCATGCCAAACAGCTTTCAGAATGAAGACTTAAAGGGGGAAAAAATTAAAGCTTAGTGGTAATCATTTTTTTTATACTTCATGCAATAATAAAGTTTTGTTCAGTGCCACAAGTCAGCAGCATCACCATACTGTTTTTCTGACAAAAATTAGAACTTCAGAAAGGGAAATCACATAAAGCGCTACCAAAGACAAAAAGGAAAAAGATATTGATCATGCTTAAATCTATGATGCCATAGAAAAGGCTGCACAAAAGAATATCTAGTTTTAGTTAAAAGATCTTCTGTTCTTATTGTATGCTTTAAGATCTTCTTTTCTTTTCAAAATCCTGATTGTATGCATGCATCACTTGTAGATGAGGGTTACAACTGGGTCAAATTAAACATACTCATACATAAAACAAATACTATGGTTTTTGATACATCATCACCTTGGCACGGCCCTGCTCGAGTTCATCCTTTCTTCACTGTCAAATTTATCCCTTCAACCGACACAAATCATCCTGTTTTTTCTTTCTAAAGTTTTTGCATTGTTTGTCAAACAAGTATTACTCATCGTACACTAGTAGCACATATGTTTTCCTTCCAATTATATTCTTAAGAAGCCATTTAATAGGATACAAAGGATTGAACAAAGACCTTTCCTCTAATAACTTGTCAAACAACCTTATCTTATACTACTTAATCCAACTATTCTAATGGATATACTTAGCCAGTCCAGGGGTTTAACCAACAGAATTGTCTACTACAATCGAAGTAGTAGTCATTGCATAAATCTATACGCTTACTTATCCTGTTAGAAGGAAAAAAATATGTATTGTTTTTTCTTGATAGTTAGGGAATTACCATCTAGGAATAACTTAATTTTTCTCATAATATTTATTCTTAAACCAAACATTCCATACTGATTTATACCCTGAGGTGACAAAATGAATTCAAGTGCATACAAAAATCTATTCTACTTATTTACCTCGTATTTGATCTAACAAGCATCTTTATACCAACTGCGGTAGTCCAATCAGAATGGCATTCCTTCAAAGGCAGATGACTGGCCAATCTAAGCAGACGATCGTTCAGGATTTCAACAACACAAACCCGAACAAGAGAGTTCGATTCAAGAATCAGGGGGAAAGTGACAACAACGAAAAATATGCTTACCCGCCAGTCGCTCCAGGGGCATCTCCAGATCCTCCCGGAGGAAATGATCCACGTGACTCACAACATCAATCGTGGTCGCCTCCTCCTCGACGGCGCCGGACGGGGGGGCAACGAGACGGAGATCTTCGGTGGAGTCGAGGAGGAGCCGGCCCATGCTAGCGTCGAGATCCAATTCCCACCCCGCGGGGATCGTCCGCCAAACCCTCCATGTCGAGGGAACGGCAGGAAGCACCTCTCAATCGGCGTGTATATTTATTTTATGTAAGTTTCGATTTTATAGTATATAAAATTAAAGGAATAAATATGAAAATGATTGCCATGAAGGGGCGTATATGTCATTTTAGCGAGCCGGCTCAAACGGTGAGTCATTCTCACACACGCCCTCCGTGATCCAGCAATCAACGGCAGAGATGTGCGACCGAAAGCTTCGATGGGTCTTCTCCCCTGCTTTAAATTGACTCGTGGATCCCGCAAAACCCTAAATCGTTACTCCGCTCGCCAGTTGCTTCGCGCGCCCCTCTCATCCCGGCATCCCCGTTTCCCATCGCCATGGAGTTCTGGGGTAATCTGCCTCGACTTCCCTTCCTTCTTGTTGTATCCGTCCCTGTTCGACTATGGATTTGGATATCTGCCCTCCGACCGCTCATTTTGCCTCGTAACCGTTGATGACCTTGTAGATCATGAGATTTTTTGTATCTTGTTTTGTGGCACTGCGTCCCAGATAGTTACTTTCACTACCTATTCTGAAGCACCGTGAACTATTCTTCCAGATTTTCGCATCTTGATACTGTGAAATAGTTTCTCTCTTTCATACTCGAGGTCCGAATTTTCTGCATGCCACTCTTGGCGGTGGACTTAGACGAATTATGTGATGCTTCGAATGAACGCAGAAAGAGGTCCGCACGGGAAAGCTATATGCATCAAAGATATATCATAAAGCATTTCTGATGAATCCGCTCAAGAATATAGCTTTTTTTGGGAACATTCTCGGCGATGATCAATAGCAATGTGATAGTATCCATTACATGGTCGACGTTTATGTATCTCGTGCAGTTTAGTCTTGCTGTGGGTTATTGTAAATTGGTTACAAAAGATAGTTTACAGTCACATTTTTGTTTTGTATATACCTAATGAAATGGTAGTAGTGTCCCTTGGATACTGGAGGGAAAATGAGGGAGGTTCTTATCTTTAGTTTCGTGATGGGGGATTTATAAGGTGTTTCTTCCTTTTTTTTTTTCTTTTGTTTCGTTTGTTTGAAAAAAAAAAGTTGGTGTTCTAATTGCGATAAGCAGTCACAAGCACTCGGCAGCAACTAGTTACATCTGGCTGGATAGTACTTTGTGAATGTACTGGTGAAACCAATGCGGAACCTACTTTTTATAAACTTTCTTGATGTCATGATAGGTTCATAATTGTTTTATTTTTAGCATCGAGTGGAAAAAAAAAAAGAGAATAAACTCAGCTAAAAGTTTCTTGGCTAGAACTTGAATGATTGTTGTTCTCTGAATCCCCTTTGGTTTTTTATGATATTCTCTTCAAGTCCTAGCTTTGTTTTCAATTCAGCCAATGTTCTCGTTCCATTTCCATTATTAATCGTGTTTGTCATTTTATGCAATATTTTGTTCTTAGTCTAACATTGGTAAGTTGTGACTTGTATGCTGCCTTGGCTATTAAGTTGCTATAAGTTTCCCCCTTTAAAAAAGATCCTACCTTATATTTTCTCGATGTTTCTCACCTGTAGCCTTGTTTTCATTCATCTAATTTTGCTGCAAATTTTCAGGTGTGGAGATTAAGCCTGAAGAGATTGTCAAGGTTGATCCTGGAGAGGATAAATATCTGCATCTTTCTCAGGTTTTTCCATGGCCACATATTGGTGTATAGTTCTCAGTACTATTAAGCGATGCTGCTAAGTATTATCTACTATTATGCAGGCTTCATTAGGTGAGACTAAGAAGGACAAGGGAAATGAGAACATATTGATCTATGTGAAGTTTAACAACCAAAAGTTAGTACTTGGAACACTCTCTGCAGACAAATGTGCTCAAATTCAATATGATTTGGTATTTGAGAAAGAATTTGAGATATCTCACAACTCAAAGAATGCAAGTGTCTACTTATGCGGCTACAGAACTGTTGCATTGGGGGGAGATGAATATCCTTTTTTATTTTCCCTTGGGAAGCTAATATACCTACTACTTCAGTCCAATGCTCATATGTCTTGCACTTTATAAACATATTCTTGCTGCTATTGATTTCCTTGACTTGGATTTTGATTTTTGGCCCACATTTCCTGACTTTGATGGTAACAACTTGTTATGCTAATCTCAGTTGTACTTTTCACCATTTTACGTCTCCTAACAAAAGCATTTGCTACTCTGTTTGACTTCTAGAGAGCGACTCGGATGCTGATGAAGATATTCGACTTGAGCATATTGTAAATGGTGTGATTTTGAGTTTACTTCTTAAATTCTTTTATATTAATTTCGTTTGTGTTCCATATCTCAATGGTTTTGATGGTGTTTCTTTTTACATTTTCAGGCAAGACTAATGTAAAGGATGAGCAACCCAAGTCCACAGCAGGAAAGCCAAATGTCTCTGCTGCCAAGGTAAAGCCTAAAGTAGACGAACTGAAGAAGGCTGATAAGCAAAAGGCAAATAAGGAGGATGATGAAGATGAGGAAGAGTCCGAGGAAGATGAATCCGATGATGATGAGGTCTCTGTGTGTCTGTCAAAACATTATTATCTTCTTTGATAAGTTTGTTTGACCCAGTATATTAGAGGAAATTTATTTGTTCTGCCTGTTCTGTTTGTTTGGTGTCTTACTACTGTAGGTACTTTGCATTTTGTTGGCAAATTTCAAGTGAAGAAAAATATTTTATAATATTTTATTTTAGGGCTGTTGGTAAGTATTTTTTGTTACTGTTTGCTTAATATTTCTTTTTTCAGGATACGGCCAAAGCTGAAGCTGAAGACGATAGCGATAGTGAAGATGAGGATGAGGATGAAAGCTCTGATGAGGACGAAGCTACCTTTAAAAAGGTAAATAAATCTTTTGCAAGTTTATTTAGTCATAAGTAATTTGGGTGAAACATATTCTTTGCCTATTTATCGAGTTAGTTATTTGGCTGGAATTCTAGTAACCATGGAAAAAATGAAATCTTCATTGCCTGATCTGCAGGCTGAGCCTTCTAATAAAAGACCAGCTGGTTCTGCTTTAAAAACTCCTGTTTCAGAAAAGAAAGCAAAGTTAAGAGTATCTCAAGGACCAGGAGGGAGTCAGAAAAAAGGTAAATCGTTCGCCATATCTTATCTATGTATCGTTCTATCTTGTATGTAACCAAAAATGAGATCGCAGGTGGTGTTGGTAAGAAAGATGGCCAACCCGCTACCCCTAACGCTGCAAAACGAAGCGGAAAAACACCTGCTACCAATGACAAGTCCAAACAGCAGACTCCTAAATCCGCCGGCTCAATCAATTGCAAGTCATGTGGCAAGTATGTTTCTAATTCTTCTTCCATTCCAGAATCTACTCGTCAGATATGACCAAGCATATAACTCCAATAATTCGCTCTAGGAAATTCAACTCTGAAAATGGTCTCCAAGCTCATACAAAAGCAAAGCATGGCGGTGCCAAATGAGGCGTTTTCAACAAGAAGCATGGATTTCATTATCAGGAGGAGGATGAGGCTTGGATGAACCATGGGAAGTGATGGATTTCATTATCATATGGTGTTTTGGGCTTTAACAAACTTTTCGACTTTGGCTTTAAATCAGTGTAATATTTGGAAAATTTTCGAGTATTTTTGAAGTCTAATGTTGTGATAAAGTGCCAGATGGGAGTTATAACTATTGTTTGGTCTGTAATGGTAGAATTTGGAGATTTGGGTGCTGATCCTGTATTCGGGGCTCAATAGTTGACTATGATACGATATATTTTGGCAACCTAAATATGTCACGACACCCCATGCCAAGTCAGAGCCTCACGTCGCACGTCTCATTCATGTACATAGAGGAAGCATTACATGTTCCATCCCGGAAGACCGGGGTGACATCGTTCTGTACGCCTCAAAACGGTTCTCGATCAGAAAGGTCATCCGGCCCTCGGGTACAACGACGGCGTCAAAGTGGTGTGCACTCGAACCTCGCGCCACAGTATAAAACCCTCGGTCGGCCTCTGGTCAAGAGGGAGGTCAAAAAAGAGAAAACAAAAATCGATTCCCCTGGTTACTAACTTGTGCGTCGGAGAGGCCACGGTTGGGTACCACTCGACGGGGGCTTTTTTGCAGGAAGACGACCACTCAACATCAAGATCAAGGGATCCGGTATAGGGGGACGACCCGCTAGGCCCCGAGGAGTCACCAACCTACCCGACCCCGGCCAACTTCAATTGACACCTCTTCCCGAAAGCTAGGCCACCTCATCATCCAGACCATCGGCCTGTGGACCTAGCTGTGCTGACTCACCGTCCACGATATATCTGTTCTCTAACAGATTGGCGCTAGAAGAAGGGCCGATGTCGTAGGAGCATCCGACTGGAGCTCTCCCCGAAGGAGAACAACCTACCGACCTCCCGTCCGGTGAATTCGAAGGCCGGGCCCCTCTCATTCTCGGAGATGGCAGGATTCCGGCCTTGACACCAGATCGCTACTAGCACCTGTTCAACGACCCGGGGTTGTCGCCCCCCAGACTCGCCATAGGACCTTCAGCCGTGACTCCCGAGGCATTCCTCGGGTTGTCCAAACAGGTGCAGGCCATGGCAAGCATGATGCAGATGCTCGCTTTGCTCATTCCGCAAATCGTACGGTTAGCGACTCCCCCGACCGACCCGACTCGAGAGGGATCAAACGGGGAGCGGGTCAGGACTGGGGAAGCCCGAGAGCAGGCGACGGACCTGAGGAGTCTGCCTAGGATGAACGCGGTTGCAACCTACCGAGTTGCCCTGCCCTGCTCCAAGCCTGACACCGTATCATCCGATTCAACGAACGACTCGCTTAGGGTCCAACTATCTTGGGTCAGTCAGCACTTGGATGAATTCCAGTGCGAGTTCCGAAAATCACGGGGCAAGTCTAGCGAAAACGGCTCAAGCGGGTCTCCTTTCACTCAGGAGGTACAAGACAAGTCGGTGCCCCTCAACTTCAGGCTACCAGCGTTAGAGACATACGATGGCGGCTCCGATCCCGCGGAGCACGTCTCCGCATTCCGGGCTCAAATGACCCTCTATGGCACCTCCAATGCATTAATGTGCAGGGTATTCCCGACCACCCTGAGGGGACCGACGCGGGTCTGGTTCTGTCGATTGCGTCAATCCTCGGTCTCGTCTTTTGACCAGCTCACCAAGGAGTTCGAGCAAAACTTTCTCGCCAGCATGCGGTCCAGGCCTTCCATGGCCACCCTGCTCGCGTTGTCCCAACGCGAAGATGAGCCACTTTCTCAATTTGTGGCATGCTTTGCCACTGAAATCCGGGGATTCCCGGACACTCACCCCTCTCTAATTATGCAGGCGTTCTTGATGGGTTTGAAGCCTTCAAGGTTTTTCTGGTCCCTAATTGAGAAGCCGCCGACGAGCGTGTTTGAGACGCTCCAGCGCACCAACCAATATATCATCGCCGAAGCACTGGTGGCAGGAAAGCGTATGGAGGGCAAGAGGCCAAGGACATAACAACTCCAGGGGACGACCACAGCAATCCCGGTGCCACCCCGCCGGGGGCCTGAGTGACAAGAACCACTCCCGAGGCCCCCGCCTCTTCCCTTGAAAACTTCCCGTACCGAGATTTTCCTCCAAATTAGGGAAAATGGTCTTTTGCGACATCCTTGCCCCATGAGGGCTACTCATAAGGATCGGTCTAAATATTACAGGTTCCACCGGGACTACGGCCATGACACGAAGGATTGCCACGACCTCCGGAATCAAATAGAGGGACTTATCCGAAGAGGCCACCTCGGACACTATCTCGGGGAACCTGGAGAAGCAACTCCAAGCCCCAATGAACCCATTGAAAGACAAATTGATGTTATCTCTCGAGGATCGGCAGCTGGCGGCAACAGCTCTACAGCAAGGAAAGCCTATGCTCGCAGCACGGTCAAGAAATGTCCTTGGCCCGAGCTTGAGCCGGAAATCACTTCGGGGCCAAAGAAACGAAACACTCCCACCACGATGACGCCCTGGTAATCTACGTCCAGGTCGCCAATGCTCAAGTAAAAAGAGTGATGATCGACACCGGAAGCTCCGCCGACATCTTGTACTTTGACGCCTTCAAGAGGCTCGACTTGACCAAGGAGGATCTCACCCCCATGGCGTCTGCACTCACAGGATTCACCGGGGATTTTATATCTCTACTTGGGACTATCGCCCTCCTCGTAACCATCGAAGAGGAGTCGAGAATGAAGACGATGGTAGCCACGTTTATGGTGGTCGATCTGCCCTCGGCTTATAACATCATCCTCGGTCGACCGACACTAAACAAATTAAAGGTGGTGGTTTCCACCTATCACCGGGCTATCAAGTTTTCGACTTCGGCAGTGATCGGAGATGCCCGCAACGACCCAAGGGAGTCGAGGCGATGCTACCTCATGGCGGTTACTCTCCCTGGAAGATTGCTCCCCGCTCAGGTCCCTGACCCCCGCGAAGGACCCGCGACACAAATGCCATTCGAGCCCCCCGAATGGCTCATCGAGGTACCCTTGAAGAGGAGCCGACCCGACCAAACTGTCAAGGTCGGAACCATACTCCCCGAAGTAGACCAGCTCCACCTCATCGACTTCTTGAGGAGAAACATGGATATGTTCGTGTGGTCCCCTAAGGAGATGCCCGAGATCAGTCCGGAAGTAGCCTGACACTAGCTCAACATCAACCCTGAAGCTCGCCCAATGAGACAAAGACCGAGGAAGTTTGCACTCGACCGATTGAAAGCAATCAGTGATGAGGTCGACCGCCTCAGGAAGGCTGGGTTTATTACCGAGGTCCAATACCTCCAATGGTTGTCGAATGTGGTCCTCGTTAAGAAATCTAATGGAAGATGGAGGATGTGTGTTGACTACACCGATCTCAATCAGGTGTGCCCTAAAGATTGTTATCCGCTCCCCAGGGTGGATCAACTAGTCGACGCCACCGCGGACTACGAGCTTCATACATTCATGGATGCATTCTCAGGCTACAACCAAATCCGAATGGCAACTCAAGACCAAGAGATTATGACCTTCGTCACCCACCGAGGAACGTACTATTACAGAGTAATGCCCTTCGGCCTGAAAAATGCTAGTGCAACCTACCAAAGGATGGTCAACGAACTCTTTAAACACCAGCTCGGGAGGAATATGGAAGTATATGTGAACGACATGATCGTAAAAAGTAAGACCGCAAGTGCACGCCTAACCGACCTAGCGGAGACATTCCAGACGCTCCAGTAGTTCAACATGCGTCTAAATCCTGAAAAGTGTGCCTTCAGAGTCAGCTCGGGGAGGTTCCTTAGTTTCATCATCCACCGAAGGGGAATAGACACCAACCCATAGAAAGTGCGGGCCATAGTGGAGATGCACTCCCCCCGCTCGATCAAGGAGGTACAACGACTTGCCGGGAAGATAGCGGCACTCAACAAGTTCATATCGCGATCGGGCGACAAATGCCTCCCCTTTTTTAGGGCTTTGCGGTGGACTGACGATTTCTTATGGACCCCAGAGTGCGAGGAAGCCTTCCAGAAGCTAAAGGCGTGCCTCACCCGAGCCGGGCGAAACCCTCAGTCTCTACTTGGTGGCCTCACCGCGAGCAATCGGCTCGGTGTTAGTCCGAGAGGTACCTCCAACTCAGCAACCCATATATTATGTCAGCCACATTCTCGTTGGGCCCAAGGCACGATACTCCCCGATCGAAAGACTAGCTCTCACTCTCATAAAGACAGCGCGAAAGTTTTGACCCTACTTCCAAGCCCACGTGATCAAAGTGGTCAATGACTAGCCGCTCCGACAAGTCCTCTCTAACTTCGACGTGGCGGGTCGTATGCTGCGGTGGTCGATCGAACTCAACGAATTCGACATCCAGTATTCTCCCAGGACCGCCATCAAAACTCAGTTACTGGTTGATTTCATTTCTGAGCTAACACCTGAAGACCTTGACGTAGGTCAGCACAACAACCAGAGCCCGTGGACCCTGTATGTGGATGGGTCGTCTACAATTGAGGCGGCCGGGATCAGGCTTATCCTCAAGGACTCGTCGGGAGAAACTTACGAGAGGTCGCTTCAGTTGCAGTTCCGAGCTACCAATAATGAGGCCGAGTACGAGGCGCTACTCCATGGCTTACGTTTTGCTTTGGAAATGCATGTGGACGATCTCAAAGCCTTCAGCGATTCCCAATTAGTCACAGGACACGTCAACGGGAGCTATAAGGCTCGTGACCCAACAATGGCGATGTACCTCATGGAAGCAAAGCGGCTCGCCCAACGCTCAGCCGCCTCTTGATTGCCAGAATACCTCGGGCACAGAACGTGCAAGCCGATGCACTAGCTAGGTTGGCCTCCGCCTTGTAGCACAACGTTGGTCCCACCAATTGAATCCATAACGATGCCGACGGTATCGGCTCACGAGGTTGCCGACACGAGCCGGCTACCCAATTGGGTGGAGGAGATCCTCTGCTTTAAGACGGACGGAAAGGAACCCGACGACCCGACAACGGCGAGAAGGCTGAGGCGAACCCAAGCCTAGTATTGTGTCATCAGTGGGAGACTGTACCGAAGGGCCTTCTCCCAACCTCTCCTATGATGCCTCACGCCCTCAGAGGCCTAGACGGTCCTCGCCGAGCTTCATGAAGGGATTTGTGGGGAGCACATCGGGGGACGAACCCTGGCCTTCAAGACCCTTCAGCAGGGATACTACTGGCCAACCATGCACTAGGATGCCCTATCATATGTACAACAGTGCCCGCAATGCCAAAGGCACGCCCGACTACCACACCAACTGATGGTTCCCCTCACCCCAATGGATGCGGCCTGGCCCTTCGCCCAATAGGGGCTAGACCTTCTCGGGCCTTTCCCCCCAACGTTAGGACAACGGCGCTTTCTGATAGTTAGCGTCGACTACTTCACAAAGTGGGTCGAGGCCAAACCCTTAGCATCCATCACCCAGAAGCAAGTCCAAAACTTTACATGGAGGAACATAATCACTCAATTCGGGATCCTGAGGGCTATCGTCACTGACAACGGAGCCCAGTTTAACAATGCCAGGTTTAAGACCTACTGCCAATCGTATGGGATCCAACTAAAGTTCAGCTCGGTAGCGCACCCTCAGACCAATGGCCAAACTGAGGTGATGAACCGGACGATCTTGGAAGGCCTCAAATGAAGGATCTCGGGCACAAACGGAGCATGGGTAGAGGAGCTCCCCAGCTTCTTATGGGCAATACGAACGACTCCCAAAACCGTCTCGGGGGAATCCCCGTTCAGACTCGCATATGGAACCGAGGCGGTCCTTCCCCCCGAGATGGTGTTCCCAACCCTACGCATCTCCAGTTACAACCAAAAAAATTCTGAGGAGGACCTCTGAGCAAACTTGGATCTCCTCGAAGAAAAAAGAACCAAAGGACACCTACGTGCCTTGGTATACAAGAAGGCGACGACCCTAGTGTACAACCGCAAGGTCCACCCACGACCAATCAAGGTCAGAGACCTCGTCCTCCGAAGGGCGGAGGTAAGTGACCCGACCTAGGCCAAAGGGAAGCTCGCGCCCAACTGGGAAGGCCCCTATCGGGTCCATGACGTGGTCCGAGAGAGAACCTACCGATTGAAAACTATGGAGGGAAGCCCCCTGCCAAGGACTTGGAATGAGGCGAACCTAAAAAAGTTTTACACATGAAAGAGACAAATTGGGATGAGGAGAAGACATGTGGAGCGCACACACATACAACCAAGAAGAAACCGAGGCAAAATTTCAAAACAAAATATTTCTTCACAAAAGGGGCGTTCCATGAAGAGGTCGGATAGGACAACCCCAGACCCGACCAGAAAAAGGAGGGAATAGCATGG
This sequence comes from Musa balbisiana, assembly GCA_004837865.1. Taxonomy (NCBI): domain Eukaryota; kingdom Viridiplantae; phylum Streptophyta; class Magnoliopsida; order Zingiberales; family Musaceae; genus Musa; species Musa balbisiana. The sequence goes on from CM017195.1 coordinate 1,364,151, forward strand.
CCCCTAGCTCGAGGGGGAGAGTCTCGGGCCCGTCATCGAAGGGGATGTTCGCTGGCATGTCGACGTTTTGATCCATCAGGTTGTCGGCAAAGGGATCCAACTCCAGTTCCAGGTCCGGGTACCTCGCCCGGAAACGAGCGCAAGCCACCCGATACCCATATTCGTACGTAGCCCGTCCCGACCACACCAGACCCCGTTTGAACCCGGCATACGCCTTGTACTCGGCGACCACCTCATCGATCTTCCTGGGCAAGCCTAGCTATTCTTCCTTGAGCGCTTCCTCGGTGCCCCAAGCAGTGGACCTGGCGATCTCAACATCGTGGGATAGGGTCAGCAGCTCGTCATCCAGCAACTGGATGCGTGACCAGCTCTCCTCCAGCTCGGTCTTCAAACGAGCCACCTCTTCACCTAACATCGAAGCATGCTCCTCGGCTGCAGCAACGACCTCCGGCCCCCCCCGGGCCCTCAGCTCCAGGTTCTCCTGGGTAGTGGCCCCATTGCCCCAGACGCAACTGTCGACCCACAGGGTTGACCACCAGGCAATATAGGGAAGGGGTCCCCTCCTCGTCACCAGGACCTACCTCGTCCCTGGATAGGGGCGTCACAGCCTTTACATGGCCTGTCTTCTTCACGAAGCGAAGGTCCACCATCTCTACAAAAGGAAAGCCGCTCAGTCAGACGAGTCGAAATAAACAAGCCAGCCACTATAGGCGAATGGCCATACCCCTGGTGGAGGGGTTCACCTCTGCTTCGACCATTCCCTCCTCGGTCATCTTCTTGATCGCGCGATAAGAGGACAGGATAACTCTCAACCAATCCACAACGGCTGCTTCACCCCCAGAGAGCAGTGGGGCAGTGTTATCAATATTCGAAAGGGTCCACTCGGTGCCAAAGCCCCACTCTCGGCTACAACTGACGAAGAAGAAGTATTTCTTCCAACCCTTATTATTGGAAGGTGCGCCACTAATCTTAAAACCGCTACGGGTGGTCAAGTAATATCCCCCCGACCCCCTAACCAGGCGGAAGCAAGACAGGAGGAGGACCCGGGACGGCTCGATCCCAGCCCTTCGACACTCTCAGATGAAGGCCACCAGGTACCGCCAAGAGTTGGGCGATACCTGGGATGACGAGATCCCCCAGAAGCGGAGACAGTGCTGGATGACAGGGTGAACCGGGAACTGCAGCCGCGCCTCAAACGCCCCTATGGCCAGCCCGAACCCATCGGGAAACCGATCATACGATCGCTACTCAGACCTAGGGACATGCAGAACATAACACTCCGGGACGCGATAGCCCTCCCGGAGCAATCTCAGGAGGTCCTCTGTCACCACTGAGTCCACATCGTGCCACGACATGAGAGCCTTAAGAGCGGCCGAACCCCCTGAAGCCTCTGAAGAGGCACTACCCGAAGACACATAGACCACTTTATTTCGGGAACCCTCGGAAGAAGAAGGGGAAGAAGATGGGGAAGGAGATAAGGACAGCGACGAAGACGATGACGGAGACATCCCGACCTCAAAATCACGGGAAAGAAACCAGGGCACGGGATGTAAGATCAAAGCAGAAAGGTCGGCGAAGTCGCAAGAAAGGAGACGAGGCGATGATGGCAGATGCGGTGATGACCGCCCAGAAAAGGGCTTATGAAGGGATGGATTGCCCATTGTAAGACAGCAGTTGGGGTTTCCCAAGGAGGGGAGCGGCCATTGCATTTAAGGCTCGTCACATCCTCTCGTATCCTTTAGATTCACGCGCTTCGGAGCCCGTCACCAATGGCCGCTCGAATAAAACTTCTTGCCAGCTGGAAGCAAGGTCTTGGAGGGTGCGTACACATGGGGGATCGCCCGCCACATGGCACGTCGGCATCAAGACCGCAGATCGAGCACAATCGCTCGGCCCACAGGTCTGGCGCTTGCCCGGTCGTCCTCGATAGGCGACCTAACGAAACCAAAGCCCGAGCCCGAGTGCGGGTACTCGGCTCCCGATTCCAGCTTCTTACCCAAGTCGCTCCAGATCGCCTCCGACAAGCGACCCACCGGCATCAAGACCGCAGACCAAGCACAATCACTCGGCCCACAGGTCTGGCTCTTGCCCGATCGTCCTCGACAGGCGACCCGACGGCACCAAAGCCCGAGCCCGAGTGTGGGCACTTGGCTCCCGATTCCAACTTCTTGCCCGGGTCGCTCCAGATCGCCCCCGACCAACGACCCGTCGACATCAAGACTGTAGACCGAGCACAATCGCTCGGCCTATAGGTTTGGCGCTTGCCCGATCATCCTCAACAGGCGACCCGACGGCACCAAAGCCCGAGCCCAAGTACAAGCGCGACCCAAACTTCAAATCCGAGCCAATTCCACATTCCATTCCCAAGCTATCAACCTCCACCTAACCAAGCATGCCTCCCAGCCCGTCAAGAACCCCTCAGCACGCCTTAGAGAGGGGGAGAAGTGATACAGTATATCCTGGCAACCTAAACATGTCACGACACCCCAGCTCTGCAGTACGCCTCAAAACGATTCCCGGTCAGAAGGGTTGTCCGACCCTCGGGTACAATGAGGGAGCCAAAGTGGCACACCCTCAGACCTCGCACCACGGTATAAAACCCGACGACCCGCCAGGCCCCGAGGAGTCACCAACCCGAGAGCTAGACCACCTCATCATCCATACCATCCAGCGGAAAGCTCCCAACCATTGGCCCGTGAACCTAACCGTGCTGACTCACAGTCCACGACATATTTGTTCTCTAACATACTAGAATCGAATTCACCTCGAAAAACATGCGTTAACATACTAGAATCGAATTCACCTCGAAAAACATGCGTGAGTAAAGATGATACCGTATCACAGAAAAGGTCAAATAGGAAATTTGCCGGATTCTTCATCGCAAAACACGAAACATTGTCATCAAGTTTACAACGAACAAAGACTCAGGTTATTGAATGAAAGCAAATCTCCACTGGTTACAAGTTATTGCGGCGGACGATGAGTTAACTAAACCGGACTGCAAACCCTAAGAACGCTGTTGACTCAAAAGCAAAGACTGATGCGAACATGGATCGATGGATGGATTACCCTCAGTTTCTTCGTGCCACCTCGATGTCGGTATCATCGTTGACGAATCTGGACCAGAACCAGTGCTTCTTCCACACCAGAGTCATCTCTTCGATAGGCATGTTCTTGGTCTCGGGAAGGAAGAAGGCGATGAAGATGGTCATGGCCACCTCCCATGCAGCAAAGAAGTAGAAGAGCCCAAACTTGAGGTGGCAGAGCAATGGCAGGAAGATCTGGGCCACCACGAAGGTGAAAAACATGTTCACCGACACATTGATACTTTGCGCGGCTGATCTGATCTCCAGCGGGAAGATCTCGCTGGGCACCAGCCATCCCAGGGGACCCCAAGACCAGGCGAAGGCTGAGACAAAGACGCAGATGCAGACAACCACGAAGATGGCGGACGTCTTCGTTATCTCTCCCTGCCCGTTTGCGCCGAACTTGATCCCAATCAAAGTGCCCACAAGGATCTGATCCACAACACCGCCATGTAAGTATCACAAGGCTGATCACAGGTAGCTCGAAAACAAGGTTGCCTTACCTGAGAGATCACCATCTGAACACCACCCTGGAGAAAGAGAGCACGGCGGCCAACTTTGTCAACGGTGATGATCGAAACGAAAGTGGCAACGACGTTGACCAATCCCGTGATGACGGCGGACATCAAGGAGGCGTCGTCGCCGAAACCGAGGGTCTTGAACAAGACGGGAGCGTAGAACATGACGACGTTGATGCCAGTGAGCTGCTGGAAGGTGGGGATTAATAAGGACATGCACAGCTGCGGCCTGTATTTTTTCTGCAACAGGGTGCTCCATGGATGCTTGACGACTTGGGAGTCTTCGCTGGCCACGACGAGGTCGTCGTACTCGGCTTTGATGTCATCGGTTCCACGGATCTTTCGAAGCATGGACATGGCTTGCTCGTTGTGGCCACGCTCGATCAGCGAGTTGGGGGTATCGGGGAGGAAGAGGGAGCCGACGGTGATGATGATGGCTGGTACGGCGGCAAGACCCAGGCCGAGGCGCCAACCCCACCCGCCCTCGATCTTGTTGGTGAAATAGTTCACCAAGTTGGCGATGAAGATGCCGATGGTGATCATAAGCTGGAAGGCAATGTTGAGCATGCCGCGGAGCTTTGCCGGAGCCATCTCCGAGAGGTAGAGCGGAACGGACTGTTCCAAGAAGTAGCAAGATCAGAGCAGAACAGATTCATTATTAGTTTGATCGATCAAGAAAGCTTACCTGGCTGGCGAATCCAACGCCAATACCAAGAAGGATGCGACCTATGATAAGCATAGCCACGTCCTTAGCGCCGCCATTGATTGCGGCGCCGCCAAGGAAGATGATTCCTCCGCCCAACATGGAGATCCTTCTTCCGAAGGTCCTCGTTACGGCGGAGGCGAAGAAGGAGGCGACCAACGCGGCCAGGTAGAGCGAAGACGTGAAGGTCGTCAGGAGCTGGCTGTCGAACTCGCAGTACTGGTTGCTGCTCAGTGTATGCTTCTCCTTATAGTACACCTTGGGGAAGAATTTCTGCAGGAACGTATTCATCGACGTGATCCCCCCTGTCCTCGAGGAAGAAGAAGAAGAAGTTGTAAGTCGTTACGCTAGATTGGAAGCGATGCAGAGTCGATATATCGAGGGATGAACAAGATGTTACCGGAGATTCCAATATCGTAACCAAAGATGAGGCCACCAGAGGAGGCCACAAGGCAGGTGACGAAGACGTAGAGAGTCATCTTCCCGGGGTAAGCCTTCGACGCACCGGGCGCCATGACTGCACCGCCCGCCATTGTTTCGAAACCAGAGGTTTCTGTTGGTACTAACAAGGTGGGAAGGAGGAGAATGTACGAGAGAGGGGAGGGGAAGGGGAGGAAGCTTGGGATCAAAGACACATGAAATCATAGTGTATTTATAGAGATTCTCCACTTAGATTTGATGAGATGTTTAGGATAAGATAGAGTGATCTTTCTAAAACAGAATTCGCAACAAACACAGACGTTGGAAATTCTTGCGGATTCATTGGGAACATATAAAACTCCCATCTCATTTTCTCTCTCTATCATTTGATCAAATCAACTTTCAAATATTTAGAATGGATATAAGCCGCCATTTGAAATTTTAGATTTGCTGATCGCAAGACAGCATTGCAAAATCTAACATAAAGAATTCAATATTCAAAAACATGTATTTTATTATCTAATTATTAATTTTCTGTTCCTTTTCATAAAACATTGAGTCTGATGAGAGATTATGAGCACACACACATAAATTACACACACTGAGCTCCTCGAGGAGGAGGAGGAGAAGCGTTAAGTACTGGGCTCATCAAGCCACTTGAACGTCTCAAGAGCTTCCCTCATGGCCTTCCCTGAGCCTTCCATGAGCTCGGGGCTCAACCTGAACATGAGCACGCAGAACTCCATCTGGTCCAAGGCTCCGTCCCCGTTCAGGTCCCCCTGACTCACCATGTCCACAAGGTCCTCGTCGCCGAGCCCCGCCACCCCCATCGCCGCCGAGTTCCTCTTCAGGCTCTCGACGGTGATCACCCGCTTCGCTGGATCCATCAGTAGCCGGAACCCCTTGCACAGTTCCTCGATCAGCCCCGCCGTCCCCAGCCGCGCCGCCATCGTCGGAAGGAAGTCCTGGAAGCTATCTGGATCCTCATGATCGGCCATGTTCCTGCTTTCTACAGGGAAGGAAGCTGCCATGGTTGCCGGCTAAATAAGGCACCGTGAGCAAGACGTAAGCTTTTGGAAGGCGGGTGCATGGCTGGTTTGGCTGGATCACGAGGAGCTAACGGAGGCCATGCATGTCGTCTTCCTGGAAACCGCACCTACGTGAATGCGACCTTAAGACACGTCATGGATCACGAGAAGCTCATCCCCGGGGTTGACTTTCAAGTATCCGAAATGGTTCCCGCGTGACTAGTCATCCAATGACTGCATGACGCGTCAGCAGGTCGTTCCTCCTCGTACATATATATGTATTGCCAAGAAAACAATATAGGTAGAGGGTAGCAGTGATGGTGGCAGCATATATCATCATACATATACTAGACTTGGATGCTGTGCTTGTAGGATGCAATAGCGAGTATATTCTAATGTGTGTTCTGTAATATGTACAGAGAATACGAGAAATGAATGGTATGAGAATATGACGTCTTCCATCATTAAAGATGGTGAGGTTTCCAAAGGGGGTGGTCCAGTTTTAGCTGTATGATGTTCACTGGGCAAAGAAACAGCCTCCATGAGGAGGAATGCACGTAGACATCGATCGTTTGAGTGATTGCAGACACATACAAAGACAGATGCTGTGCCCAGCCAACCATGGAGGATGTGGCCTTTCTCTCATAGATGTACCCCTCATGTATAGCTGGTGAGCTAAAGCCAAGAGACTGCGTGGTTCAGATCTGGGAATGATTGATAAGAAAAGGGATCTGGTCATCTCACAATGCTTTCATAGTTCAAGAAAAAGATAATACCATAATTGAACAGAATCTCTCTCTCTCTCTCTCTCTCTCTCTCTCTCTCTCTCTCTCTCTCTCTGTATATATATATACATACAATACATGCGAACAATCATTGTTATGTGCAGCTCAGGCTTTGTTATCGGAGCTTCTCTTCCTGGTGACGCGAATATAAGCGAAGATGGCACCGAAGACTACAGTAGCAAACCCTCCAAGAATAACTTCAGCTCCTGCGATCGACTTATCCGACGTCCGGTGGTGCTGCGCGAGCCGAAGCGCCGTGGGCGAAAGTAGCCTCGGATCTCCTCCATCTGGACTCACGCTAGAGGACGGTGTATCCGCCTGCGTCAGCCGAGCCGCTGCCAGACCGAGAAAGAGCTCAAGAACGAAGATGAAGAGCAGAAGCGATCGAGCCATGGATGGCCAAGGGAGCTCGAAACTACTGATCGGGTGGCTTTTAGAATATTGGAGTGGTGGCCTTATATAAAGGTGGGAATCAGTAGGGTTCTTCACGTCGTGGAAGAGGACAGTGGTACGACTGGTGGCATTCGGCGATTATCGGTGAGCGATCCGAGTAGATTCGAGGTCACGAGAGAAAGCGAACGCAGTGTCTCTGTCAATGACGTGAGAATACAACTGGATTTAGCATTTGGAAATGTCAGAAAAAAGAAACAAAAGACTATGGAGATGCGAAGACATAGGAAAGAACTCGTGACAGAAAAAAGAAAGGGAATTCGGGATTTCCTTCTTGTCGCAAGTCGATGTCTGCATAATTGAGATAAGATGAAAGAATGGTATCTGATCATTAGCTTACGATTCCTCAATCCGTTGGCTGTACCCATCGATCTGTGTGCATGTTACTACTACTCCATGACCAAATAGCTTAACCGTGCTGTCACATCTCACCATCCATCATCACGTATGACCCACTGTGTAATGGGTCCTCCGATGCACGTAACAGGTGCTGTGCATAGGTAGTACTCCAAACTGTTGTCTCAGCAACTACAGATGCAGTCATTTTCATCTGCAGAAGATGTGGCGTGAAAACCAACAAGAAGGTTACTTGATCGGCTTAAGTTTTGGAGACGAAACCCTCATCCGATGATTCAAAAACTTTTTTTATCTCGATATGAGGAGTTCTATCCGTCTCGATGTGCAACAACAGCTGGGCACTGCTTGCAGAGAGCGCGTCGCAACATCGACCACTGGCGTTTCAATCAAGTTTTCCTCGAGCTCGCATGGCATGGCATGGCATGGCATGGCATCGATCGTGTGGATTCCAACTCATCATCAGGAGTAGACATTTCGATAGCCACACGATTGGGACCGAAAAAGTCGGCAATGAAATATATACCTCTTGTTCTTCGATGGGGGGGGGGGGGAAGAACTTCTTTGACGATATAGTGATGGTCATAATTGATGTGGGACACTTAGACAGGTTGTCAATCAAAATGATTGATCAAAATTAGATGAAAAGGACCAGATGCAGACCTTGTGATCATTGTAGGTTGTGTTCGGTCCTTAATCACGTCACGTCCTGTCACAAGAGCTTGCTCGCTTGCTGCAAAGATGGAAAAATGGAAGATGCCAACAAAATATATTTCCTTAACTCACAAGAGCTTCATGATCATCCTTTGCAAGTAAACAAGTGAAGATTTACTTGAGGAGCTACTGCAATTTAAGAAGACAAGACAGAATTAACAGTTAGCAAACTCTGGTACAATCAGTTATTGGAACAACTAAGATGCTAATTTTTTTTCTTTGTAACAAAAAATAAACAAGTAATTAGTCTGCTAGTACACCAGAAAGAAAATTTCATCATCAATTTATCTAACTTGCACTAGGAAACAGAGTTTAGCCAAACCCATTTGTATGAATCTTATCCTGCTTGCTTTATTATTTGTTAGCTCCGTGAGTACTGTCATGTAGACCCCAACGCTCTTTGTATGATAGCGCGGACTGGACTGGACTCGACTGGAGCACCATCTTTAACCAAAACAAAAGAAAACTCAGCTGCCGATGAACTCAATGTCATCCTCTGATATGTGCATTTTCCCTTTATTGATGTTGCTGTTCCTCCGACTTGAACTTGGCTGACCTCTCTGCAAAAGAGTCACCCTAATAATGTGATCCAATGTGAACCAAAAGTAAACATTGTTGGTTACCTTCCTCAACACAAACGACAAGTAGAGGTACGCTACATCCCACTCGTCCTGAGATAATGTGCCTGCATGTTTCAATGTTTAGCCAAGGGACATAAGCATGAGGTCTAATTAACTTCATAGAATAAAAGATCTTACTTTGATCCTGATTTCCATCGCCTAGAGCACCGAGTCTTCGCATGAGGTCAACAAACTCAGGCTTTTTTAAAAACTCATTAACAAACTCATGTGAGTTTTTCACAAAAATGAGCTCCAGATCATACTGTGCAATAAAAAGAAACTAAAGAATTTGAGAATCAGTTGCAAAGAACAAAACTATGCTTGTTATAGGTGGTGTCATAGAAGATCATGAATGTCCAAAAACAGATGCTAACACAAGAAGATAAGCATGGTTGAACAAAACATTGTCAGCACTCGTCGGTTGACAACCAAAAAATAGCTGAATAATGAATTTTAAAGACATAATTTTACATTGTACTTTAGACGTGGAGACAAAAAATATGGACTGATTGTGCAGACAAGCATGCAAATGGAACCATAATCTCACCTGCTCTCTGGTCCTTGCCACCGTGGTCCCACTTCGCTCATTCATCAACATAAAACAAGGGGGAATGTTTCTTGCGGAAAGTCTAGGTTGGTTACACATAAACAAAAGGTGCCATGTAGAACAAATTACAAAATAGATGAGTCATTTTATGTAACTAACAAAAATGAAGTAATCAACTACTGTATCATCAGGTTAAATTAACAAGACCCATGTGGTATGTGTAACTTCAGGATGAGGATATGTCAAATATACAGTACATGTTCACAGGTCAAATTAAAATAGATATGTCAAATATACAGCACATGTTCACAGGTTTACTTTTTGTTAAACGCTGACAACTTAATAAGCATATAAATGATGTAAATTTGGCATATGCAAACAAACATTAAACAAAATGCACTAGTGACTCCTATTCTGAAATAAACAAAGTCGTAGAAATAGAAGTGATTGCCAATTTAATCATGACCAGAAACAAATTGCAAAAACAAATTAACTGGATCATATGACATACATTAAATAATCTCAACAGAGTATATTATCCAATAGAAAGCCAAGTTCCGAAAGGAGTTTCAACCAGTACCTCTTCTGCTAGGCACTTGAAGACATGAAATGGAACAATCCACTCAGGACAATCAACAGCATCCTGCATGGCACTTAATTCAGTCAGGTACATGAGCAATTTGCAGCAAAAGCTTGCAAACTGAAACATCAAATGAACAGAAAGTCTGAAAATAACTAATAGCACGGCTTGACCATACATTTTTTTAAGATGGCTTGACCATACATCTAAAATCGCATTATTTAACTGAATTAGAGTAATATGCCCACATTTGGTTGTGCTTTTATATACACCAATGACTCAAAAGAATTAACTGAAAGGTGAAACCTATTAGTCATAAAACAATTAGTTGCAAAAGAAGTCATACTAATTCAATCCAAGTTTATAATTTCAGAGAAACAGAACTCATAGAAGCACTTCTAAACAAAAGTGTCATTGCATAATAATAACAGAAGATAACATAATGCCTCATAACACAGTCAAAGGACTTTAGAGTTAGATGCTTGGTTTGGTTGTCAACTACAGATGCACAATGTAGCAGAAAGCCATAAACAAAGCATTTACTGAAAGTGGGGTAGAGCACAGAGAAAATCCTGGCCTTTTCCTTACCTCTAAATGAAACTTGTACTTGACTCCAAATGGGCTAGATGGTTTGAATTTCTGAGCCATGTCAAAGTGTTCAATTGTTACTACTAACACTTGTTAAAAGATAATATACTTAATGAATAACTGAATATTAGAAAAGCAATCAATAAAGGATTGGAGCTAAAGAGGAAGAGCTAGCTAACCTTGGAAGAATATTCTTCATCAAAGCATATCCAATAAACACTGTTCCCAAATTCTAATCCTTCAGCTGATTGCAAAGCACGAGATAAACCATAAATGGAAGATCCAAGAAGGTTATACCATATATGATTTACTACTATGAACACAAGGACAGAAGAGAAACATAAAAAAGCCATACTGTGAAATTAGAATGGCATCTGTGCTCTCTTATGTGCAACCTCCAACATCTTTTTGGGTATATATATACATACATATATGTATGTATGTATGTATGTATGTATATATATGTATGTATATATATGTATGTATGTATATGTACAAGTATATGTATATATATACATATATACATATACATATACAGATATACATACATATATACATATATATGTGAGTGTGTGTGTGTGTGTGTGCATATATAAAAATTTTCATTTCAGAATGAACTTAGTTGTACACGTCGGCACATGTGCAGGCTGCATAGCACCATCCAAATGCTTAAAGATCCCGTTACATATCCTTCCCAATAGATAAAAGTTGTAACTCACATTACTATATATGAATCCTGTCAATGCAAATATTACAGATTAATCAAATTCCTATTCCAAATGAATTCAATAAAAAACTTCTTTCATATCTTAAACAAAGAGGGACTGATTAGAATAAATTTTCAGAAGGTACTACATTAGTTGATTATAAGTATTATTTTAGCCGAAACAATTGAAAAAACTAAGTTCAAGCATCAGCCAAGCAGGTCTCATTAGTATTTCCAACAAAATCTTATTCACCATTACAGTATGTATGTATGTATGTATGTATGTATGTATGTATGTATGTATGTATGTATGTATGTATGTATGTATGTATGTATGTATGTATGTATGTATGTATGTATGTATGTATGTATGTATGTATGTATGTATGTATGTATGTATGTATGTATGTATGTATGTATGTATGTATGTATGTATGTATGTATGTATGTATGTATGTATGTATATATATGTATGTATGTATGTATGTATGTATGTATGTATGTATGTATGTATGTATGTATGTATGTATGTATGTATGTATGTATGTATGTATGTATGTATGTATGTATGTATGTATGTATGTATGTATGTATGTATGTATGTATGTATGTATGTATGTATGTATGTATGTATGTATGTATGTATGTATGTATGTATGTATGTATGTATGTATGTATGTATGTATGTATGTATGTATGTATGTATGTATGTATGTATGTATGTATGTATGTATGTATGTATGTATGTATGTATGTATGTATTACTATATACAAATGATGTTGTACTTCAAGAAGACAGTTAATTTGTTAAACACTCTACATATTTGCTTCTGTAATGGTTATAAGATGAAATTAATTTGTGATAAATGAAAGAAGGGAAGTGTCTCTTCAAAATTTTCTTTCAGAATGAACTTAGTTGTACACGTCGGCACATGTGCAGGCTGCATAGCACCATCCAAATGCTTAAAGATCCCGTTACATATCCTTCCCAATAGATAAAAGTTGTAACTCACATTACTATATATGAATCCTGTCAAATGCAAATATTACAGATTAATCAAATTCCTATTCCAAATGAATTCAATAAAAAACTTCTTTCATATCTTAAACAAAGAGGGACTGATTAGAATAAATTTTCAGAAGGTACTACATTAGTTGATTAATAAGTATTATTTTAGCCGAAACAATTGAAAAAACTAAGTTCAAGCATCAGCCAAGCAGGTCTCATTAGTATTTCCAACAAAATCTTATTCACCATTACAGCAGAACAAAATGAAATAAGTAAAACTACTCTGCTATAGAAACATTACAAATAACAAAGTAACATGAAAAATTAGAAGTTTCCAAACAAATTGAAATAAGGTGCTAAAATCTGAATACCTTCCCTGAGCCTTTTGATAATCACATTTGCATCAGGCATTGTCCCAATAAAAGTTCCTCCAGGCCGAAGCAATGCAGATACATTCGCCAATGCTTGCCTTGCACGTGCTTCAGTTGACCATGAGTAGTGTAAAGCAAACTGACATAGTTCATAAAACCAATAAACCATTTAATAATCATATAAGCAACCTATTCTCACATAGGAAGTTTCAAGTTTACTTTCTGTTATGAGTAATATGCTACACATAACTCATAGCACAATTGGTTAAAATCAGAAATATTGAAATATCTATAAGACTGTAGTCCAGATTTCTTGAAGAAAATTCATGCAGCTCTAAATGCATCAAACTAGTCACCTGGCAGCTGCAAATATCAAATGGTGCATCATCACGCAAATACTTGTCTAAGCGAACCTGAAATTAAGAAGACAACAAAAGTCACAGCTGGACATCATGAAGTACTACTTCTGAATATCATCCATTAGAAGCCCATAGTATATATAGAATCAATATATAACATATGAGCACCAGACAAAAAATAATCTAAGCTTGATAAATTTTGCAAGCAACTGCTAGTATAAGAGAACGAAGTACTGGTAATATACTGATGCAATAGTAGATGGCTCAGTTTCAAACAATGTTAGAAGGAATGAAGAAGGCTCATCAACTCCGGCTTGAGAGTATCGAAGTCCAGTCGGATGCTTTAGATATAGTGTACAAGGGACTCCATGGACTCTTAAGCCGTAATTTGTGTTATTAGACATCTTGCCAACAGGGTGAATGTTGTGCGGTTCAGATAAATTGACAGAACTTATAACTGTAGCACATAGGGAGGCCAGCCTTAGTTGGGTTCACAGTGTATCTAATTTTGGGGAATGAGGATATCAACTGGATGTCTCTGAAGTTCAGTAATACATGACCATTTTTGTCAAAAAAAAAAACTTATGCAGCAGTCGCATCACAAGAAAACAAAAATAATCTAAGCTTGATAAATTTTGCAAGTATAGTGTACAAGGGACTCCATGGACTCTAAGCCGTAATTGTGTTATTAGACATCCTTGCCAACAGGGTGAATGTTGTGCGGTTCAGATAAATTGACAGAACTTATAACTGTAGCACATAGGGAGGCCAGCCTTAGTTGGGTTCACAGTGTATCTAATTTTGGGGAATGAGGATATCAACTGGATGTCTCTGAAGTTCAGTAATACATGACCATTTTTGTCAAAAAAAAAACTTATGCAGCAGTCGCATCACAAGAAAACCAAAAATTAATCTAACCTCCATCCTACTAGTCAGATGCCAAAATAAAGGAGAGAAAGCATCTTATCTCAAGCTTTCATACTTCAACTAATGATGAGGGTAGAAACTTCATTACCTCATAACAATCAGCACAAATTAGGCGTGCAGGGAAACTGAACTTCTTCCTGCGTTGTTGCTGGTCTAAATCTCCATTATATCGAGTCTGACAGTCTCGTATCTGTATGCATCTCAGAGAAATATTAAAAATATTATTATCTGAAACTTGATCAAAATATGCAAGAGCTAAAAGGCATCGCATATGTTGTAAGGTTTCTGTTGCACATGACTGCAAAAAGATGGCTGGCCTATGGAAATTTAAGGGTAGCACTATCCAACACTTGATGAAAAAAATACCGTATACATGGTTCAGACATGTCTAAAGAAGACAATAAACATGCCATAACAGCAAGGCAAGTCATTTTAGACAAAAGATAACGAATGATAAAGGGAGTGGAGAATGAAAATTTTATTTAGGAATGTCAAGAAGGAACATTGGTAGGCATGTTTTCCAGTTTATGTGGTGTCATTTCGTCAATGAGCGACATGGCAAGAAAGAAATCATGATAAATGGTGCTGATCATCAATTGGGACTTAAATGTTTGAGTCTGAACAAAATAGACTTGTGGAGCTGATTCTCAATTGGGACTCAAAAGTTAAAGTCTGGACAAATACAACCGAGGCATGATTCTTCCAATAAGATACCATCTCAAATCTTTATCCTCCCCTATGTCCTTGCACAATCCCCCTCTCAAGCATGCACCAAATTATATTCTTTGAACACAGAATGACAATTAACATTTTAATCAGCAATTCATTTCCAACTGCTGTAAAATAACTTGGATGCAAATGGCATGAGTATTAAGATGCATATTTTCTGTAGAATACCTAAGGAACTACAGTATAAGATAACTCATTACCTTAGAAAATAGGATATCGTACCAATGCAGCATGGAGAATTACTATCGAATTATTATCATGAAAACAATGTGGAGGCACTTACAGAGCCCTCTGCTATATCCACCCCCACGTAATATCCAATTTTTGCTTTGTCCCATTTGATCAAGTCACCACCCTAAAAGGGCAACAAAGGTTAACATGAACTAGGATACAGAACACTGGAATTTTAGCATGACAGCAACATCCAAATAAACCGAGCAACCAGCAATAAGCCAGATAAATAGTGAATACACAAAATGTGAACAAGCGGAACATTTGTGGACTACTGATAGGTAGCATGGTATAGATGCAGTAACTGTCCCAAACATTCATGCTACTAACCTTCCCACAAGCGATATCAAGAACAGCATCTTTTGGGCGAGCATACAACTGAATGAGGACACTTTTAATCTGTGCAACAAATATGGACAAAAAATATCAGTCACGGGAGACAAATCAATAATATTGAGGATCAACATGAAGAAGTCAATCAGGAAAAGGCAGCTGCCAAGAAGATATTATCATAACTGAACCGCCCATCAGAACAAATGCTCAAAAACATCATTTGCCTTTAATCAATTTAACACAATGTTGGCCCCGAGAAGATGCTAAAAACATGACTTCTAAGTAGAAATATTACTTTCTAAGAAAATGCATTCCTTCTTCGACAACCAGTATCGAATCAGCAATCTGCTGGTCGATGAACAAGAGCATCAACCAATCAAATCCAGATGCTAAGATACGTACAATCAGAAGAGTGATAGAAACAACCCTAAAGCCCAATCCTAATCCAACGGACCAAAGATGAATGTGGAACAAGAACACCATCAACCACAAGGAGCGTTCCACCAGATAGATGTGAAAAAATGGCAAAAGCAAGTCACAGCGCACCCAATTGTTAAGCTTCTTCAACTGGATGATGGGGCTCGCCTCGCGCTCCTCCAGCGTCTGATTCGACCTCGCGCTGTAATGATCCGCCACTCTTCGGGCATTCTCGAAGCTCTTATCCTCCACAGCACGGGATTCACCTGTAAAACGAGTGTCCATAACCCAATCAAGAACCCTAATTTCCGGGGCGGATGACGGCGAATACAATCGGGCGGCGGAAACACAAGGGTGCAAGTCAAATCTTGGGTGGGACTACCGTAGGAATCGAGTCTGAGCTTGGATTTAGGCGGGCCGAAGGAGGTGGAGGGGGTTTCGTCGTACCCCCGCTTCATGCTTCCGCTTCAAAATTGGGAGATTCGAGAGGTCGAAGGCAGAGACCGGCGGTAGATATACATCGATAATTTCCATATTAACCCTCCAAATCTTGTGGATTTATATATATATATATATATATATATATATCGGTTTTGAGATCCAAGTGAATTAATTAGTATATCAATTCGTTTAACCTAAATCAATTATCAAAATACTTATACTAAAATTAATAATAATATATTACTCAGATCTTTATAAGTTAATCTTAATCTTATCAGATTAATCGAATATTACATCTTTTGTTAGTATGCTCGTTTGATTCACTGAAGAAGAAGAAGAAGAAGATTTCTGTGCATATTTTGAGGAATATTAATTGAAATTTCAGGCAAGCTTCACTGTATAGCATAATAGGAGTGACAACAACGTGGCTTGCTGCTTACGGTATTCTCACCGCTGACCTTCATCTAGAGAACATGGCATTGGAAGAACACCAACACTGCCTGGTTCGGAGGGAAAAACCACATCTACCATAGCAAGCATGGCTTTTATTTGAGTACCCTAAAGATGCCTCTCGAGTTACTACGCAAACCTCTCATACTCCCTTCTCAGTTGTGGTTTGATGATGAGACCCTTTCGACTTCGGCTGCAGCAGTCCTACAGCCTCTGCAAACTGAACAGTCTCGTCGTAGATGTCTTCCAGTTGCTTGTACTTGAACTCAAAACCTGCTTTGATGAGCTTCTCCGAAGACAGCATCAGCTTGGGCTTCTCGGGCAAGTCAGAGAAGCTGCGATTGATTTCGTGCCACACAAGTTAGCAATTGGATTTCAAGAATATGCTTTTGATTGCAGTAACTGCAGAGTTTTGCTTACTCTGTAGGGACCTTGTACCGAGGGTATCGTTCTGAGAGGAACTTGGCAAGCTCCGGCAGACTCGTGTTGATGGAGCAGCAGATGTAGCGGCCGGAAGCCGATTCGGTCTCCGCAACAAAGATGTGAGCCCTGCAAATGTCCTCGACGTGGGTGAACGAGATGGAACCGGAGAGGGTTTGCATGATTCTGAAGCCATCGATCAGCTCTTCGTTGCCTGTGGACACCAAAATTAAGGCCGAGTTCTCATGTCAGTTTCTTCGATTCACCGTCTCTTCCACTTCGCTCTTGCTTACCTGATAGCAAAGACACGCCGAGCATTAAGCTAAGATTAACCTCTGCGCCCAGCGCAGGGCCAATCGTCAGGGCTGGGATCATCGTCACGAGATCTATGCCGTTCTCTAGTGCAAACTTGGATGCTTCCTTCTCCACCAGCACCTTGGAGACCGCATATCCCTGCACGGTGGTGCTGCTGATTGTTACCGTGAGTTGAGATCGAGCAAGGTTCGAGCAACACGCGATGGCTTACCCAACTAGGGGGCTTCTCGGACGTCAAGTATGTGAGATCCGACCAGGCCTCCTCATCCAACACCATACCAGTTCCTTTGAGCTTGTTGATGGAGACGCTGGCCGCCGACGACGTCAGGACGACGCGCTTGACCGTCTTGGCCTTGACGCATGATCTCAACAAGTTCAGGGTTCCTTGGATCGCCGGTTTGATCAGCTCATTCTGACATCGAAATCAGAAGAAGAGATAAAGAACTGATGAGCAGCAAAAAGACACGCAGCAGTCTCGTGATCGAGTGGTTGAGGGCCGACCTCAGCGTCCTCGGCCGTCATGTTCACCGGAGCTGCGACGAGGAAGACGTAGTGGCAGCCGCTCACCGCCGCATCGAAGCTGCCCTCCTCCGACAGATCCGCTCGGAAAATGGTCAACCTGCCGAGACTCTGCAGCTGCTTCAGGCGACCAACTTTGGACGCATTCTCTGCACCAACAAGACAAACGGTCAAACACTGCGCCGGCCATATCGGATGCTCTGTTCACCATAGACGAAACCTGGATCCCTGACGGTGACGTTGACAGCGTAGCCCTTCTCAAGCAACTGCTTGACGAGCGTCGACGCGATGAACCCATTGCCGCCGGTGACGCAGGCAGTCTTCTGTTCCTGGCTCGCCATCTCGATCTCTTCTTTGAGGCAATTCGAGTGCTGTATCCTGGCTCACAGTGCACCTCTCGGCCTCTTGCACGGCGTTAAATACGACGCAGGAAGTGCAGGTAGATCATCACGTTGGGTGTTCACCAACGAAGCCACAGTAAAGCTTAACCACCGTTCAAAGGCTGCTTCTTTGTCACTCCCATAACACCAACAGTTCTTTCCGACTCAAGAGCAGATGCACCAACAGGACCTCTAAATTGGACTTCTTACCCATATTGCTACAGTCATGATCCATGAATCCGGTCATTTGATGAACTCGGTGGCAGCTAACAACGTGAAAATGTAAACACTATACAGGAACGTTAGCCGGAGAAATGGCCCCTTGTCCAGGCTACCATCAGACATTTGTCTGGTGCACCGGACATCCACATGAATTCTTAGACAAGTGTTTAATTCATCACTTTGATGGAATATTAAGGTTCTATTGAATTTAGTTATTAAGATCATGGACTTCTGAGAATAATCTTAGAGAAAAATATGGTCTATGATATGAGAAATAATGAGATATGAAGAAAGAGGATGGCCTTTGAGATATGCTTGCTGCTTGCTATACAAGAACAGACCAAGAAATAGAATTATAATTACTTTCCTAAAAGAACTTATCAAGTCAAATCCGATCCTGCCAAAAAGATGTTCGGTAAAGGGAAGACATCATCTGCTTTTTCTTTCATCTCTTCCAGCACATCACTTTTAATCTCATCAAGCAACCTACTGAAGATCTATTGGGGGTGCTCAAATAGTTTGGATTCCCCATCGGTAGACTGAGCTACCAGTCAAGCTTTCAAATTTTGGTGGTGTGGGACCGACCCAAATTGGGTCAGGGTCAACGTCATGTTCAGTCAATCGGAGGTGAATCAGACGGCGGGCTCTTCACTGAACCGATTCAACCTACGTGAGAAACCCCCACCCTTGTGCCTGTACTCGTGCCGTCGCCCGCGATGCTGCCCCCTGCGGTCTTCATCGCTGCAGTGAGCCCTCCTCCGCCTTCCCTCGCTCATATAAATGGAGCTTTCGGGGAACGACAGAAGATAGAGAGAAGGAAAGCATGAGAAGAAGAGAGGAGAAGATGTGAGAAAGGACGGACAGGTGGGGAAGGAGACATGAAAAGGCTATGTGGAGTCCCACTTCTCTACCCGAATCCGACCAAAGTTTCTTATCCTCCTTGTCTTTGACATCCGACCGTCGATCTTCGTCGCTGGTCAGCCACTGTGCTCTTGGCAGCAACCGCAGAGAAGAGAAAGTTGATCGGTCAACATGTCAACTTTGGTCAACAAGAGTAATTCTTTTTTTTTTATTTTGTTATATTTGGATAAATTTTTGGATTTTCTTCAGGAAATTCGTCATGACTCCCTTGTCGCTATACCGTTCAAGATTTTTATTAGATTTTTTCTTCTCTTAGTAGACGTATGAACTACGTTTGTGTCTAATCCGAAAAATCACTTGCGTTTGTTTTTATTTTTATTTTTATTTTTTTACCAACTCATCTATATTCTACGATTTCGTAATCTACTAATCCTTCCGGCAAGTGGTATCAGAGTCAAATTACTTATTTATTATGCTTTAATAGCAATCACGAGATACAAGATCAAAAAATTAGAGTAAAACATCAACAATTCTTTGTGGATGGTAAAGATGGATGCTAATTTAATAAAGGAGAAACTTAAGAACACCAAGAAAAAAATAATGAGCACCAACAAAAAGAAAACAGAAGTCAATGACATAAATGATTTGATCAGTTTATGTTTAATTCTAGATATAGTAGATATAGTTACATAGTTACATATACCTAAAAAAGATAAGTAATTTCATAATGTATTGACTATTGTAACCTACTAATCCTTGTGATTACTGCTTGTTACTGCAGATAAGTCTAAAATAGATAAGCTTAGGGTAACAAAAAGAATTGTTGGCATGAAAATTCATTATGATAGATTTGCCAAAAAGTTATACTTACCTTAAGAGACAGATATATATATATATAAAGAAAATGGTACAATGATTCTATATTCAATCTTCAAACATTATGTACTGTATTTGTCCTGATCTTACTCATGTTGTCAGTATAATAATTTATACATGAGAATGACTCATTCGGAAGCTATTAAATGGGTGTTTTTTTAGTATCTTCTGAGATCTATTATTGCCTATAACTTCACTAAAGGCAATAGGTACATAGTGAATTGAAAAGTCTAGCATCAATCTAATATCTTATTTTTGACCACTGAAGTAAAATATATTATAATAATTTGATTAAAAATTTTGATAAAAAAATTTATAAATAAAAAGAAGACGTCATCATGCACAATGATAATTAAAATTTAATTTTTTTCATTCGAGGATCCGATGTATCGTGACAAAACGAAACATATCGATATCATCTTTCATTTTATTCGTGAAGTGATTACTAAAATGGAAGTGTTTTCACAAAACTGTTTCCTTTGGCTAAATTCGAGCACCATTTGAATTTAGCCAACCTGCATCAAGGAGGAGAATTTATGGGAGCTAACTCAAATTGGGTCAAAGTCGGGCTCAGCCAGAGGTGAACCGGACGGACCAGTTCCTCACTGGAGCAGAACCCTCACCCTCGTTAATGGAGCTTTGGAGGAATGACGGAAGCTAAGATAAGGGTGAGAAGAAGAGAGGAGAATGTGGTCCAACTTGTGTACCCAAATCCCATCAAGGTTTCTCATCTCCGACATCCGATCGTCGATCGGCCACTGTGCTCTCGACCGCAACCGTAGAGAAGAGGAAGAATAGAAAGTTGATTGGTCAATGGGTCAACTTTGGTATTCATCCTGATTTATGTTCTAATTCGAACTACGTTAAATTCACTTGTATTTATTTTGTATTTTGTCATCTATATCTTATGACTTTGTGAATTATCATCCTTTCGACAGGTGGGAGCTGTGAAATCTTGTACTCTGTTCGCCGCATACACATACACACACCACTTGAACTATTTCATCGTATAGTTTGCCTGATAAGGTCAACTCCTGCGGATGGGAGATTCGATCCACTCATCGATGATCCTCCATACTATATCTGACTGACTTTTGATTGCATCCCGGTGTAGAATAGAATAAGGTAGTGAGTGGCAAGCACGTCGAAGAACAGGGAGGTTGGTCAAACCATGCTCCTTAGTGTTGCCTTCACATTGCTCTGATTCAACTACATCGGCTACATGCAAATGGCACAACTCGGCATGGATCGTGAAAATGAAGGGAAAATAAGCTACTTTTATTTCTCGGGGATTGCAAGAAACACAAATACCACAATATAATGCCTCAGGACTGAAAGCAGGATCGAGTTGTAAAGTAATATCCAGGAGGAAATTAATCAAAGAAAGTAACTGTGATCAGAACAGATGAATAATGCATTATGTGGTATCAGAGGGCCAAGACCATCAGCACGACTCCCAGAGCAACCTTCGCCGTCGTGCGAGTCCTGCTGGGTGGCGCGGTGCTAGGGGCGGGCGGGGACGAAGCCGGAGAGACGCTGGGCGAGGGAGAGGCTCCGGGCGGCGGCGAGCTCGCGGTTACCACGTCGATCTCGATCTTCATGCCCCTGGTGCAGTGGCCGGCGATCCCACAAATGAAGTACCGCTTTCCGGCGGCGTCTAGAGCGACGATGGTGTTGCCCGTGGCGCTCTTCGACACCGGATTGGTCGCGTTGCAGGTGGCGTAGGCGGAGCTCCTGACCTCTACCACGTCGTGGCTCGACGTGTAGCTGAACGCTGCAATGGGCGACGAGCGATCAGCGAGCTGCGGCTCGTGCAGTGAAGAGGGAGACAAGGTGAGGAGGAGAACTCACTTAAGGTGTCGCCGGCGCGAAAAGTCTTGTCGGAGACCCACTGTGTGTAGTTAGTGCTGAGATCCCAGCTGACGTCGAAGTTCGTGGCGTTTGCAAGCCCAGCGATGGCTGCCATGACTGCAACTGCTACTATGGCTCTCGTAATGGCCATCTTTGTGGAAGGATATGGATGGGAGGGAAGGCAGCAAAGGAGGGAATTAAATAGAGCTCAAGAGAAGAGGGAAGGTTCTGAGAAGACTTTGGTGGCGGTAGGTAGCCATCGGCCTTGTGGTTGTCATGGACGTGTTTATGGCGAACTTCCATGACCAGTGCAGAGTCGTCGGTCTAAAGTATGAACTCCAAATATGTTATATATATAAAAGATGATATATGAAATCACCTAACTCACCAGAAAGTTTTGTTGAGATGAATGTTTGTTGCCAGCGTGGCCAGAGAAGCTGATGGAACAACGAAGGTGACGTTTGATCGTCCTTTTTTATGTTATTTATTTCCTGTAACGATTGATTGGTTGGTCAATAGGATGAGACAGGGCCTGAGTTAGATCCGAAAAATGTGGCACACAGCTACGACAAATTGCTACTGATCAATTAGACTTTGACCACAGAGCCAATTTATATATAAGCTGGTAAGTTGTTCCGCTGACACCCTCTCTCGTAGACCTTTGACCAGCGACAAATGCAAATGAGAAATGAAACGGGCAGTCATTTCTTTTAATTCCTGGCAAATTGGCATCCTGATTCATGTGTTCAATAATTTTCCCCAGGATTGGATGGGGAGAGTATGACCTCATGGATACATGGCTATCTTAAAGACCCCAACCACTTCGCCGGTTGTCATGTAGGAGGCGGCTTTTTGCAGCACTTGCTTTGATTCCCATCTGCTGCGTGGGACTCATTCTTTGAAGTGTATGCTCCCACAACCACCTTGCTGTTTTATCCATCAGCTCCATCTGATTCATTGTACGGCTAAAATACCCAACCGCTTTGCTTGCTGTTCTATACAACATTCGATTGATTGGGATGAAGGATTCCAACTCTGCGTCCGTGAGATTAGGCAATCAGATGTATTCTCTTTAGTGAGAATTGCATCAGAAATTAGTGAAAGCATCAAAGGCTGTCATATTAACATAAGTGGCATAGCATATCCTGACAGTAGGTTATTATTGAACCGACGACAAACACCGAACAGAGAGACATGAAGTCGAACATCGACATGACAACACTTGGAAGACTCCAACCCAATGCAGACCAACAGACACAGATCACTCAAGACTCCAGGACAATGCAGTGGCGGATGAGCAGGGCATTAGCTCACTGGCCACCACGGAGGCGGAGCACCAGGTGAAGAGTGGACTCCTTCTGTATGTTGTAGTCGGCCAGGGTGCGACCGTCCTCAAGCTGCTTGCCAGCAAAGATAAGCCTCTGCTGGTCCGGTGGAATACCCTCCTTGTCCTGGATCTTTGCCTTGACGTTGTCGATCGTGTCAGAACTCTCAACCTCCAGGGTGATGGTCTTTCCAGTGAGGGTCTTGACGAAGATCTGCATCCCTCCCCTGAGTCTCAGCACCAGATGAAGGGTGGACTCCTTCTGAATGTTATAGTCGGCCAAGGTGCGGCCATCCTCGAGCTGCTTGCCGGCGAAGATCAGCCTCTGCTGGTCCGGAGGGATGCCCTCCTTGTCCTGGATCTTGGCCTTAACGTTGTCGATAGTGTCCGAGCTCTCAACCTCGAGGGTGATGGTCTTGCCGGTGAGAGTCTTCACAAAGATCTGCATACCACCGCGTAGGCGGAGCACGAGGTGGAGGGTGGACTCCTTCTGAATGTTGTAGTCGGCCAAGGTGCGGCCATCCTCGAGCTGCTTGCCGGCGAAGATCAGCCTCTGCTGGTCCGGAGGGATGCCCTCCTTGTCCTGGATCTTGGCCTTAACGTTGTCGATCGTGTCCGAGCTCTCAACCTCGAGGGTGATGGTCTTGCCGGTGAGAGTCTTCACAAAGATCTGCATACCACCGCGTAGGCGGAGCACGAGGTGGAGGGTGGACTCCTTCTGAATGTTGTAGTCGGCCAAGGTGCGGCCATCCTCGAGCTGCTTGCCGGCGAAGATCAGCCTCTGCTGGTCCGGAGGGATGCCCTCCTTGTCCTGGATCTTGGCCTTAACGTTGTCGATCGTGTCCGAGCTCTCAACCTCGAGGGTGATGGTCTTGCCGGTGAGAGTCTTCACAAAGATCTGCATACCACCACGAAGGCGGAGCACGAGGTGGAGGGTGGACTCCTTCTGAATGTTGTAGTCGGCCAAGGTGCGGCCATCCTCGAGCTGCTTGCCGGCGAAGATCAGCCTCTGCTGGTCCGGAGGGATCCCCTCCTTGTCTTGGATCTTGGCCTTGACATTGTCGATGGTGTCGGAGGATTCCACCTCTAGGGTGATGGTCTTGCCAGTGAGGGTTTTCACGAAGATCTGCATCTGAATATAACACAAAAGAGGAATCAGCATCCAACCGAATAAAATAGATCAGGACCGACATAGATCAAACAGACAACCCAACAACATGTGAGAATAACACGAAAACGAACGAAAACATAGCGACCTCTCTAAATCAACAAGGGAGAAGACCAAGTTTCATAGATCAGATACACAGGGGGGTCGATCCAAAGACACATCTTGAAGTATCAAGATCGATGACAAGATCCGTAAAAGAAATTACAAGGAAAACGTAAAATCTTGTAGATCAGATACACAGGGGTATCGATCCAAAGACACATCTAGAAGTTTCAAGATCGATGACCAGATCGGTAAAAGAAATTACAAGGAAACGAAAATTCTTGTCGAGAAGAACAGTTAAATATCAGGAAAGAAACGATCTGCATATCAACACCTGAGAATACAAGAACAATACTCACAGAAAAAGAAGAAAAAGAAAATTCACCCAAAATTAAAAGCGAGTAAAGAAGAAAATATACCTTTTGGGTGAGGAGAAAGGAGACTCGCAAAGCTTCT
Source organism: Musa balbisiana (assembly GCA_004837865.1). Lineage (NCBI taxonomy): Eukaryota > Viridiplantae > Streptophyta > Magnoliopsida > Zingiberales > Musaceae > Musa > Musa balbisiana. The sequence continues at coordinate 1,388,951 of CM017195.1, forward strand.
TCGGAAGATGAGAATAAGTGCGACCGCATATGGGCGCCCGGGAGCCTCCTTTATAGCAATTTCCTTGTGTAAGAACAGCCCCCGGTGATGTTACCGCAGACGATTCTTCCTATCGCCACCGCACACTTGGACGGATGATATAGCAGACGTACGACACACGGTTCCGTCAATTTTGGCAGGCCATCTAAATTTAAGCTTACGCTTCAACAACCGATACCCACTTTTCCTAATCGAGAAGCTTCTTCTTCTCATTCGTGGGCGGGTGACCTAATTGGGCCCCACGCGTTTTATCCAACCAAGAAGAAGGTAAGCCGCGTTTAAGCCACAGTAGAAGTTCTGAAACTTCACCCCGGGATGACGGCAACATTTGAGGTGGACGCGGAGTAGGTATCGGCTAGCTGACGCTGCTTGACGATGAAGGCGTTGATTCCCAGCAGGCTTTTCGTCGGCTGCTTCGCGGAGTTTTCCCTAGGTATGAATCCTCGACTGTCTTCACGCTTGCTTCGTTTTGATCGCTTGTTCGACTCGCTGCGATTGGCGACGAAGGATCCATCGGTGATCTGAGCTTCTCAAGTGTGCCTGGTAGGTGTTTGTCGAAATGACTTGGGTTATCAATATGGTCTTTCTTGGTGTTCTTTTACTATGTCCACGTACATGCACCGCAAAGGCGCGTTTGCCTCGGCAATGCGCCTGACATTGGCCTCTGGACAAAGCAAGGAACACGTCAATGTTACAAACCTTATCTGCCAACTGTTTGTCAGAATTCAAAAGTTCTTTCTTTTCCTCAAAAACTAAATGCAATCGTATCTCTTTGTGGATCTGTGGGCGATACCACGTTCCAACCACTGTTTATTTAATTGACTTTAATTTTGGGGCTAAAAACCATCACCACAACAGCAGGAACCATTCTGATGTCTTTATCATGGATGAGTATAAGATACAAAGAGGCCTCTTTTTATATGTCTACAAAGCCCTTTTAATTCTTAATTATAAGATGGATTTGGCTCTTTGCTTTTCGGTAAGAGTGGTGGAAAACATATGGAATTTAAGGATATCTTCTTTCTCTTTACTCGAGTCAGACATTGAGTCATAATTGAAGTTATGGGTTCTAATCTCATGATAAAAAAATATACGCTAATTGGTCTAACAAGTCATAATCAAAGTACAGAAAAATCACTCTTTTGATAAATACAAAAGAGGAATCCCAAGAAAAGGATAAGCCTTATGATAACTTCATTTCTTTGGGTGTTCTTATTTCTACATCTCGTTTTCAATTTAAAGCAATCTTATTAGTTTCTGTATCAAAATCTGGTTATATATATTTACTGTTTTAATATTTTACTATATTGCTTGCAACATTTTATATAGAAAAAGTAGATTAATTTGTAGAACTATGCTGTCGGCTTATTAGAGCCAAACTTGTTTTACAGAATTTAGCAGATGTTGTAGTTTATACTTAGATAATTTTTCTTAGGTGATATCTGTGCTGATATATTGGTCTTACAAGTCATAATCAAAGTACAGAAAAATCACTCTTTTGATAAATACAAAAGAGGAATCCCAAGAAAAAGGATAAGCCTTATGATAACTTCATTTCTTTTGGGTTGTTCTTATTTCTACATCTCGTTTTCAATTTAAAGCAATCTTATTAGTTTCTGTATCAAAATCTGGTTATATATAATTTACTGTTTTAATATTTTACTATATTGCTTGCAACATTTTATATAGAAAAAGTAGATTACATTTGTAGAACTATGCTGTCGGCTTAATTAGAGCCAAACTTGTTTTACAGAATGTCAGGTTTGTTGATGATAGTATTCATTACAGAATAAGAAGAAGTGATTGAATTGGTTGCATCAGGGAAGATATGGAATGCATGTTGATAACCATACCTATGTAAAATGAGCAGAATTGACTTGATAGGAGGAGAGTCAACTGCTGTAGCTCCTGTATGAATTGCTTAAAGTGGTCGATTTAGCAGATGTTGTAGTTTATACTTAGATAATTTTTCTTAGGTGATATCTGTGCTGATATATTGGGCCTTTAACATAGAAAGGGCAATTGCATAAGAATAAGATACTTGCTTCATTTCCTTGGCACTTTGAGGATGTTTCTATTGAAGTTGATGTGCTAATGCATCATAATCGAACACTAGTTTTGCTGCTGGGTTCTGTCATGGCTGAGATTTCTGTGTTATTTAATATTTTGGTGCTCCTCTCTGTTTTGATCATCCTCTACTGGCTTTTGCAATTGGTATTTTCTTGTTAGTGTGCTCTTGTTTAGCTGCTTGATTCTTCGTTTCAATTTAATCTTGTTTTGTTCTAAGTCTTTTTTGAATGTGAGATTTTCCTGTTCCTTGTATTGTTATCATAAAAGAAAACAAGATGGGGTTTCATCTTTCCTTTCAGAAAACAAGGGATCATTCTGTGAAGTGTATTAGAATCTGTCATGGAGAGAGATATCCAACTAATACGTATGTAGAGGTTAGGAAACACAGAGATAATCAAATTAGAGGTATTTAGATATTTATTTTATTAATCAAATTAGTTACTGTCATCGATAATAAACCATGGTAAGGGCAAATATGTCATTTTAAACATTGTTGGAATGAATTCGTAAAAGAACATTAAGAAGGAAAAAAAAACACTCAAATAGAAGCCCTAATTACTTGGTTCGGCTGTTTCCGCGATTTCTCTTTGCAGCCTTCCTTTAAGCGGCCAACGGCGAGCTCGGGTGGGTACCTGTAGGCGGAGCTGCAGCTCTCTGCGGCAGATCCGTGGCGGTGAGCGGCCTCTCTGAAACAGGTACGGCGGCAGGAGCACCCCGGTCGCTGTGCCCGGAGCAACAATAGCTGTGAGACTTGATTGACTCGACTCCTCTTCGTCTTCTCGTGTCTTGGATTCAATCGATTCTTTTGCTAAATTTTGGATCGCAGATGTAGGGATATTAGTTTTGCAGTGTCTGATTCTTGTCGGATCGATTAAAGTTCGTTTCTTGTTACTCCGATAACTTCATTTTAGGATTCAGATGTGGTTTCTTTCTTCTTTCTTCTCTTCATTCACCTACCATAGTTTTGCTGCAGCTCAACCAGATGCCGATGAAGGACGCCATAAAGGACAAGCTCACCGTGCCGGACAATGCGCAGTGAGTGGTTCGAAGTCCAATGGGGGGCCTCTTGATCAATCATCATCCGACGCCAATATAACTTTTTAGCTCACTCTTTAGCCAACTTGGCAAGATAAGTAGTTTGCTATTTTTGGAGAGACAACCAACATATATTGATAGTTTTGTTTTGGTGTTCATATATAAACCCCTTCTTTCTCGTAATCATGAGAGAGAGTGTAGTCAAATAAATAAAACGAAGGTGAGTTTATAATTCCTTTTTTCTTTTTTTTTTGCTTGCAATAATTCCCGCTCAGTTTCATTGGATGGCCGAGATGGGGCCCATCTGGACCCCATGTAATCAATGCAAGTGTAGGCCGTAAGGTAAGACTTTGTGGTGGACGTTTTCGTTGTTCGTTCCTTAGTGGGCAAGAGTTTTGGGCTTCGGATACGGCCCAAATACTTAGGGATCCGACTTATTTATCGTACGGATCACCGCGCCCTGATTTCTCGTCGTTATAACCTGATCCTTCGCCGATCCATTTTGTTGCAGGAGCTTCGACCGCCTTCTCCCATGGCGACCCTTCTCCAAGCCCTACACTTCCTCGTCGTCTAGGGTTTCGTCCTCTCCCACTCCCGCAGCTTGCAGGTGAGTCTTCTTTCTGAGATCCCCCTGTTCTTGTCCATTGCTGGTGTTTTCCCTCTCTTGCTCCCATTTCGGATTGCCGCAACGTTTGTTCTCTTTCTTTGGTTTGACCCAACTGGTTGCGGAGGAATACGGTGAAGATGCGAGCATGACTTTCATGGCTTCATGTTTTCTGAAGTTTCTCGTTCGATGGTTTTCGATTAGGGTTTTGTTCGTGCGGTTTAAACAGGGATTTGTGGGCTTATAGGATCTTGAGCTCGAACCAATATCTTGACAGGAGTCGTGGCTTCTATGTGGCAACGATGGCTCCAGCAGTGGAACGTCGGGAACATAAACGGCGGGTCTCATCTGATAGGTCGAGTTCTCCCGTTAGAGATCGTCGTTCCCCTCGTAGGAGGACCTCTCCTCGAAGAGAAAGATCGCCTGCTCCTCGGAAGAGCTCTCCTAGAGCTAGGTCACCGGCTAGAACTAATAGGGCTCGCTCTCCGGTCAAAGAAAACGTGCATGATCGCGCTAGGTCGCCTAAACGCGAGCGGCAGCATTCACCGGTCAAGGGTAGTGCCCCACGCTCACCATCACCACGAACCAAGCGCTTAAAACGAGTTCATGCTGAACGGGAGTCTGAGAAGTTAGCAGATAGAGAGCTCAGGAGGCATTCAGGCAGGGAAGATCATGATAAGGGGAGGTACAAAGAACGAGGGGAGATCAATGATGTTTCAAGGGATAGTAAATCATCGAGAGAGAAGAATGATAGTGTTCCATCAAAATCTTCAAGGCGTGATCAGTCAGATTCCCCAGAGGGACGAAGCCATAGGAGCAGATACGGTTCCCGCTCCCCAACCAGACCTCCCAAGGCTGGGGCACGTGATGAGGTGCCTGGTGATATCTGCTCCTTGTTCTTCAATTTTGTTTTAACTGCCAGCCTTGTTATTTACCCTATTGAGTTGCTATATGCACTAGTTGGTTGCATTCTTATTAAGTGTATACCACATACTTTTGAATCTCAAGACTGTTGACATGATGAGTTAACAATCATATACTTCTAGCTGTGATGATGTTAGTATTTAATGATGCTCAGCATGAAGGCGAAATCTGCAGTAGTTCGTAGGACCAGTGCAGTGTATCTGGAATGCTAAATTTATGTTTAAATGCTTGGTTCATGCTATAAACACTGGTTGTATGCAATTGCCCATATTTTGTAGTCTTTAGTTTTACATACTGTAAATTACCCTTTCCTTTTAAGAGTTTTGGATGAAGTACAGCAAGGTTGCATTCTAATTATTTCTTCTTTTCGTATAGCACAATTTGCAGTTAATGGTGGCCTCTTGTACTTCATGCAAACCATGTTTTTAGTCTTGAGTTCAACTATCATTGCACTATGGACCTGGCAACATATTGGAGACTCACATTTAAAATGGATTCTTCAATCATATATCATTCTTATGTCTATCCGGGCCCCTGTCCTGTAATATTTTTGAGAGATTCATTACATTTGATGTATCTTTAATGGAACTGAACTAAGGCTTTCTTATGACACTTATTTTTGCCCTTTGCTAATGTCCTTATGTTATCTATATAGTATAGATTTATGCTACTCATATTTATAGATTCTTTAAAAGTCAGTTCATAAATCATGCTATGTAGTTTATGTTATTTCATTTATTTATAAATCAGTATAGAAATGTCTTTCCAATACCTGCAATTTATGTTCTTAGCCATTTCATTTCAGGTGGGGATAAAACCGAGGACGGCTGAATACGATTGGTCAGTGTCTAGTTCAACTGATGAAACCTCCCTCTACCTCAATGTCTTTATTGTTTGTATTTGTCAGGAGATAGCTTAATTATTTTTCTTGAGTTATTGGTTATAGCTTCATACATGGATTGGCTTAGTAGTGAATACCCGATATTTGTTCCACTACACAGCATCCTCAGTTTTGGCACTTGACTCAGGGAAAAAGTTTTCTTGCAGGGGAGATGAAAATGATTCAGTTGCAAAGATGAAGGCAGCCGAACAGGCCCTGGAAGTGAAAGAAAAGGTCATCATCTTCATATGCAGTCATATTCATGCTACTTCATATAGTGCGTTATTCTGCGGTACTTTGGATTAACCTGTACCTTGGTGAACTCTAGAGGACATTACTTTCATCAGACAAGGCTTGTCGTGATACGAAGATAAACTTGCTGCAATATGAACATAAACTTGTTTTATTAATTTTATCTTGTTCTGGATTTGGGGGGTCTGTGATAAGTTCTAGCCCATCTTATTTTCCCATGCAAGTAGATGTTTTCTCGCTGTTGTTGACTGTTGATTTTTCTCCATGTAGTTTGATGGCACCCTTATGGGAAATATTCACTGTCAATTATTTTTTATCTTGGTCCTTTTTCGTCATATGTCCCCATGCCCACTATCAGAGTGGTTGCTAATCCTGTGCATTACTCCCAGTGCTTAATCATTTACATGTTTAATTATGTTTTTTTAATGTAGCAAAAACCATCATTTGAGCTGTCTGGGAAGCTTGCCGAGGAGACTAATCGAGTTAGAGGTGATTATTTCATTGTTAGACTGATATCTCATTTAAACTTAAATTCTCGAATTTTGATTTGGATCCCCAAATATTATGCCTTCATCTTTTTTCTTGAAAACATAAAATGAGATGTTTGCCTGCATCAACTATTTCCTTAGTGTATTTAGGCTAATGAATGCTAACTCACATTCTATTCTACATACATATTTATCAATCTCTTTTTGAATGTTAGGTGTAACTTTGCTATTCAGTGAACCGTCGGATGCTCGCAAGCCAGATGTAAGATGGAGATTATATGTTTTCAAGGCTGGGGAAGTGCTCAATGGTAATTTCAGTTTATATCAATCTACTTATGAATCTAATGCTCACTTCGACAAGAATGTGCATGATTATCCATCTGTTTTTTTCAGTTAAATGAAATTTATCGATCTAGTTTCCAAAGCAATGATTGACTATTTTATTAGTTCAAGTCTGGAGGACATTTTAATTCTTTGAATTTTTCTGTGATGTTTCCTCTTACCCTTGGAACATTATGCTGCTTTTCGGTTTCATTCCCAATTATACTTGCTTTTCTATTTTCTGTTTTTCTGAGCAAGCTGTTCTGATGGACACTGGAACCTTGTTGAGAAAAAAAATATTGATGCAACAATTGTCGTTGAATCCCTGAATTAACTGAGGGTAGTTATTCTGACGTTTTATGATCTTACTTTATTCATTTGCCTACTTCCAAGAAGGCAGGAGTAGTAGCAGATCTATGTGTGAAATTTGATCGTGGTGGTTGAAATTGCTTGTTTGGTACGTGAAAGCATAAGATGAATTTTTCTAAACACTACTATTGTTACTGAATTTGAATTTGATCAGAGAAATGATTATTCTAATATAAGTATGAAACTCTAGTAGTACTCTTGAGGGGTTACTTGAGCAGTGGTTCAAACAATTGGGAGAAGTGCATGAAGTGTCAGGACATGGTAGTGCAAGTTCCAAGTTAATCTTGAAGTGTATGTGAGATATATCTAGGATGTAAAAGCAACATATGGTATGTCTGTTTCATTATGGATAATCAGTGGATCTGAGTTATGGAACGAGATATAAGCTACTCTGAATCAATCTTTGGCCTTTAAAGTATTTTTTCCAGAAAAATATTTGAATATCTAAATTCACATTCTCAAAGATCCTATGTTTGTCCTTTCACACTGCTGGCAAATTCAATTACTTCCCATGCTTCAAACCATTTTCAACCCTTAAGTGCACACAATCCAATCTCCAACTAAGACCATGTGACTCATCTCATCTATTCCCCATTGTTTCTGCTTTCCTTTGCTCCATTTCAATTGTGGCATCATGTTGCTGCAGCCATAACTTGTTAAAACCGTCCACTTATCGTTCTAAAAGTCAAATGAAAAGACATTTTCTTTGTTGAATGTAATTTTCGTCCATGAAATCTGAGCCACAGAAGTCTGTTACGATACTCTAAAGAAACAAGAATGTAATATGAAAGTCAACTGTTCTCAAGGTTGGATTGACCATTCAAAAGGTTTTAAGTCTTATGATTGTCCAGTCATGTTCCTTGTTTAATATTCTGTTGCTACTGTTTGTGCATATAAACTGCCTTTATTTTACTGTAACTTCTGTTGTTTATAATACTTATTGCCTAGTCCTGGAGTCCTTGGAAGTTTGAAAAGACTTTTTATCTTTGCTTTTTAGCAATATCTGTAATTTGGGTTCATGTTCTAGACTTATGGTTTGTGAAATTTGTTTAGTTCGTAGTGCTATTCTGTTGAACATAAATTGCTAAGGAGTTGTCTGATCAACAGAGCCTCTTTATTTGCACCGACAAAGTTGCTACCTTTTTGGTAGAGAAAGGAGAGTGTCAGACATTCCAACAGATCATCCATCTTGTAGCAAACAGCATGCTGTTATTCAGTATAGGTTAGATTTTTTGCTTGATTGTATTGGTCGATGATGCCATGAGATCTCTTGAATCCACATAGTTTCTCTTTTCAGGCTTGTAGAGAAGGAGGAACCAGATGGTTTAATATCAAAAGAAGTAAGGTAATATGGTGAAAAAAATAGTTTGGTTTTTACTAGCTGCATCTTTGACACTTGATTCATTGCTGATAATATTTTTGATCATTGGATGTGTAAACTATTAGGCCTTATCTGATGGACCTTGGGAGTACAAATGGGACTTTTATAAATGTAAGAATTTGCCACTATAGCTTTTCTCATTTGTTCAAAACCTACATAACCAAGTCCAAAACTCTCTCTCTCTCTCTCTCTCTCTCTCTCTGGTAATTTGGTATCTTGTGCAGGATAATCGCATTGAGCCGCAACGGTATTATGAACTTTTTGAGAAGGATACAATTAAGTTTGGTAATAGCAGGTATAACTTTGGTTTTGCAAGAGTTTATTATGACATGCATGCATTCCTTTCTCTGTGGAAGCATTGAACTCATTTAAGATCTCCAATTATTAAATGTTGATGTTAATCTTGCTAAGTTTTTTATGCACTATAAGCTCAAACAATGATCACTAGATGTACACATGTCGTCGGACTTGTGTTCCAAATTTTATTTTATCGCAAGCGTGTTTGTTTGTTAGACCCAAATACCATTGCTTGAAACCTGTAAAAATGGATCTACTGCTGATCATTTTCTGTGTGTGTGCAGCCGGGAATACGTATTATTACATGAGAACTCAGCCGGGTGAGTGCGCTCTCGCTCGGGTCGGAAGGCAAATTCCCAAGACAAGTATGTGTTGACTGCACGCAAAGGATTCCAAGAAGCCGTCGAAGTTGCTGCATGTGGTCAACAACTAGTTTAGAGCACCCAATGCTTCTGCTTTGGTCTTAGTGGTGGTTTAACCGTATTGGGTTTGCAAAATTCAGAATGCTTTTAATGTGCACTATTGTGATTATTCTAAGATCTTCAGCTGAGCTCATTTTCTAGTGGAGGAAATGATGCCCTGTAAGTCGCAACGTGGGTTAGAAAAATTTCACATTTTCAAAGGCCATTTCTTTCTTGCTCTTCGGCTAAAGAGATTTTGTTTGTTTTTGTAAATGTCCTTAGCGGCATCAAAGGGCAGGGACCTACCACCACAGTCCAAAACTCTTTTGAGTAACACAACAGCGTCGTTCCCATCCCATATTTACCTCGGCACGGTTACCCGCGAACCCAACTCACCTTAGACCACCGCTTGTTTAGGCTGTCGACCCATCTTTAAGCATGGTCACATATCTGCCTTTATTTATCTCAAGGATAAAATAAGGAACGAACCCCAGATGTGGGGGCGGGGGCCATTCAAGAAACCGCCCTCTCGGGCGGGAGTGCGGTGCTCCGACTTCATTCAACCACGTGGATGACGGCGTCCGGTAGTTGTCAACCTTTCTTGTTGGTCCGCTGGTAATCCTCGGGACACGTCGAGTTTGCACCCTATCAGGCAGGCGGACACATCTTTCACCGCAACCCCAAACCCAACCCCGTTCATTAATTTATATTAATGAAATATGTCACTGACATGACATATTTATATATATATTAAAAATCTTGTAGGATCATTAATTTCTTGTGATACCCTTTCATTAAAAACAAAATAAAATAAAAATAAAAATAAAAAATATTATTACATCAAATGACATCACACATGGATTTGAACTGAGACCTATCGGTTAACGTGTATTAATTAATTATTACAGTGTTTGATTTTGCCGGTGTCTCTGCCACTGTGCCCATGAAGTCCCATCGGTCGTTCATGGGAAACATAGCCGCCTCCTGCTCTCTTCCCACGCTTACTTTCATGGTGTCCAAGGAAGGACCCTGCAGGTTCCTGTGCTTCCCAGTCCTCGAATCTGTACTACTTTTGTTTCTTCCACTTTTAGTTCCCGGATTTATATACAGCATTCATTGATGGACAGCGACGAGACCAATATCTTCTGTACCCATTTTTGCTCATGCATGAGTTTCTTGTAGTTTTGAGTGTTTATGGATTCTTTTACTTCATCTTATTTGCTCATCATCTCTTGTCATCTTCCAAAGCCTCTAGTCACATCCCTCCACACAAATTTTCTCAGTTCGCAGCTTAATCTCATGAGATGCAGTAAGTATGTTTTTTTCTTTTAGGTGAAGATACAAAATGCATGTCAGCATTAGATATACAAAAGCTGCTAATGAACAACATCGACAGACCTTTCTTGTTGCTAAAAAACGCAGAAGAAGAAGAATAATAAACAAAACTTGAACGAGAAAGATTAATGTGTATATATATATATATATATATATATATATATATATATATATATATATATATATATATATATATATATATATATATATTTGCATGGTGATGAAGTTTTATCTGGAACCAATATTGTTGACCTCGGACTCGGCATCTTCCGGTATACTCTGCAGGCTCGGTCTCCATTGCCGTCCTCGGCCCTCGACATATGATCGACTTCTGCCCATGATACGGCTTAGCACTCGGTGCACATCCACTCCCTGCACGTCAGCTCGGGACATCAGTTCCTCCCACTGCTTCTTCGTGATCTTGATCTTAACCAGGGAAGAAGATGCACCTCCATGCTCTCGACTCAGTAATGACTTTTGTCTGAGCTTCTCTAATGCCGTCTTCGCCACTCGATCGTCGCGCCGACGACTGCCGGAACCCATCGTGTCCCAACCCTCCTCGTCAACCCATGTCATTCCAGGTTGGTGGTTAAGGCAATTCCCCATCTTTCTTCTTCTTCTTCGTTTGCTCAGTTCGCTTGGTTCTAACTTCTCTTCGGTTTCTCTCCGTGCAGTGTCCATCGCGTTGCATGTCAAGCACTATATAGGAGGGGAAGAATCGAAGCTTTCTCGGATAAGATCTCAGACCGAGAAGAAGAAAGAGTCAGAACTGCTCATAGCCTCCATGACGACCAACGTGGGTATATTAACCCCTTCAACTTTTGCGGTGAGTTTGGCCGCCGTTGGACATGGACCGGAGGCTGCTGGAGGTTGACGGGAAACCTCGATCGTGTTGTGAATGCATGGAATCAAAACACAAGTTACGTTGATTTCTCCTGGTGGAAGTTTGAATTCACCTTGGTAGAGAGCCTTGACGTACGTATTCGACTGATGCCGAGCAACGAAACAACACATTGTTAACGTGTTCAATGCCAAGTAATTGGTCTTTCGTGTGCATCATTTGGCCTCCTGAAATCAACTCCCTTGACCATAACTCCTCCGAGCAAACAGGATGCGGTTGACCCCTGTTTTGGACTTCTCCAGTACCATTAACGCGACAACCCACGCAGAGAAATCACTGTTCACCCTTGCCTTCCTATTGGGCCGACAGTGGGACCTATCTTAGGGTCCACCGTGGTCCTCTCGGCAACAGCTAAATTAGGTGTGTATCGCGCGTTCGTTTCTCGGCGGAGTTGACCCACGAATGGCGGTGGGTCCCGCGCGCATGACGTGCCGGCCTCGTCGCGTAGCTCGGTGGCACGTGACGACGTGGCCACGCACCTGCTTCCACCTCGGATTCCTTTTCCCGCTCCCCCGACCCCATTTTAAACCCGACCCTCCACCCGCTACAGCAAACAGCTGTCCCGGCGAATTCCAGCCCGACACGTACACGTGAACGGGGAGATCTATCTAATTCCGTAAATAGCCCTCGATCGTAGGCTCATTTTTGTGGTAGATGATATCGAGATCCATCAACGTATAAATCTTTAAGCTCGAATAATGACCAAATATTTCTTAGGATACGGTTTTGATGGACATGACATATTTACTTTCTGTTACAATAAATTTCAAACATTTATTATAACAGAAAGCATTTGTTTAAGAAGGATTAGAAAATATTACAATTAGACATTTGGAGCAATTTTAGCATTTATAATGCATTTTTTCTATTTTTATTGGCAATTTGGACAATTGAGTAATTTCGCTCCAAGAATTAATGTGTATATTTGGATAGGCGTTTCCAACAGCGCCGTCGCATCGCTTCCCGTGTTGCCGAATCACTCTGCTCTCTCTCTCTCTCTCGCTGATGCGATCGGAGTGACGTCCTTGTGACGATGCCGACCTCCGCCGCTGCCTGCGGCGTCCGGAGGAGTCTATCTAGCAAAGCCCTGCCGCTGCCACCCGACTCTGGTCGTCGCCAGGCACGGAAGCCCCACCCCGGCTGCCGCGTCCGCAACCCCGCGTTCCCCGGCGCCGCTGTCCGGACTCGCCTAAGAAAGGGCGGCACCGCTGCCGGCGGGAGGAGGAGCGGCCCCGGCACCCCATTTCTTCGGTGGAAGTTACAGGAAACCCCCCCGCCGAAGCCCGTCTACAAGGTCGGCGATGTCCGCCCCGGAGCTGGGCCTCCGCGCATGTCGGCGAGGAAGCTCGCGGCTGGGATCTGGCACCTGCAGCCTCTGGGTGATGGCAATGGCAGCCGACGACCTCCTCCTGGTCTCGAGGTATGGCAGGATCAAGATTCTGCAGTGGAAGGTGGCTTGATTCTTGGTAGAGGCTCACATATTGATGCCATACTACTTGTCTCAAAACTCTACTTTTTTTCTTGCTCATTCCGTTCAAAAACCTCCGATCTTTAGCATCTTTTCAGGATCCCCTCAGACGGAGAAGAAAAGGGTTTTCTACCATTCTTGATGCTTGAAGGGGTTGGGGGGTCTTTCTTGTACCAATTTGTTCTTGGATTCTTGCTATTTTCGTCAAATCTGCAATGATTCGATGACAAACATTTTGATCACGTTAACATAAATCCAAAAGGCGTAAGCTTTTACGAAATGACTCGATGCATATTAGCTTCGAAGAGTCTAGGTCCTAAAGTTGGCTTGGCCATGAATTTGATTGAAGGTTGGCAGGTGCAGGTCCACTGTTCTGCACTTCGGATGCTTGAAAAATGTTTGATGTTCACTCTTCTGCTTCTCTCCTTTTGACTTTGCAGTCTGTTCCTCAGCATCAACAAGATCGGCTGCTTTGTAATCCCCTTGGCGCCGACCTGCATGCTAATAAGAATAAAAAGAATGGATCTGTCGGTCCAGTCTCAGTTCTAAGTCCAAGATATGGCAATGTTCATGAGGTATATCTTCGTTCTTTAGACTGGTTGAATTCCTAACCCTTCTCTCTGTTTTTTGGTTTTTTTCCGGAGATATGATTTTTGTTTGTATCATCCATGTAAAACAGCTCGCTGGATTTCCCAATTCTGTAACGGAGAAGGCAACTAAATGGGATCCTGAGAGCTCGATGACATCGGAGGAGGTCTTCCGGTTCTATGGTCAACTGAAGCTTCTTGAAGCTCAGGAATTGAACACAGATACACTCGTTAGTTCCCTTCAGACCGAGCTCGAAAGAGCTCGTGCCCGCATCATTGAACTCGAGAACGAACGGAGGTCAGCAAAGAAAGAGCTGGATCGATTCTTGAAAAGGGTTGCCGAGGAGAAAGCGTCATGGCGAAGCAGGGAGCGGGAGAAGGTCAGGGCTATGATCGAGGCGACGAAGGCTGATCTCCAGAGAGAGAGGAAAAAGCGACAAAGAACAGAGATCGTTCGTGCCAGGCTGATCGATGAGCTTGCTGAAGCCAAACTAACCGCGAAGCAGCTCCTGCGTGACTGTGAGAAAGAACGCCGAGCTCGCGAGCTTGTCGAGGAGGTCTGCGATGAGCTTGCGAAGGAGATCGGGGAAGACAAAGCTGAGATCGGAACGCTGAAGATGGAAGCATTGAAGATACGAGAAGAAGCTGAAGACGACAAGAAGATGTTGCAGATGGCAGAGGTATGGCGCGAGGAAAGGGTTCAGATGAAGTTAATCGACGCAAAGCTGATTCTCGAGGAGAAATATTCACAGCTGAGGGAACTGCGAGCGGAGTTGGAAGCATTTTTGTCTACGAGCGCAGCTGCACACTCCGACTTTGCATCAGTGCGAGAGGCAGAGCTGCTTAAAGAAAGAGTGGACCTGGCGAACACTGAAGGGATAAAAGAATTCTCTTACCAGCCGCCACCTGCGTCGGAAGACATCCATGCTGTCTTCGAAGAACTCCAACCAAAACAAGAAACCCATGAGAGAGACATCGAACCTTGCTCTGTTCGTAGCCCTGAAAGCCATGACACCGCGAGTCCAGAGACAGATGCCTTTCTGGAGCATCCCCCGGATCAGAACGCACATGAGTCGGTAGATAGCAAGGATGATGTAGAAGATGATAGTGACCGGGAGAAAGTGAGTCATGCCGAGGAGCGAGGTTCGAGCAACTCGCATGTTGGGATCGAACCATCCGTCGATGACTGCTGCAAAGAAAGCTATGCTTCGGTGAGCGAAACAGAGTCGAAGGAGAACAGACAAGACAAAGTAAACCAAGAAACCATTGAGGTCTCCTCTGCAAATGCAAAATCAAGAAAGATGATGGCATCTTCGACGTGTAAGCTTTGGAGATCGTCAGCGCACGATATCGTCGACGACCTCTTGAGAACATCGGATGAGGTGAAACCAGGCAGGTTGTCTAATGGAACTCTAGCCTCGTACCATGATGAGGTATGCGGGAAACTCTCGATCGAGCACACAACCGGAAGGCTGTCAAATGGTAAGGTCTCCGGTGACACTTTATCTCCCGGTGTCGGACCGGGAGAAGCTGGTTTGAGTCCGGCAAAAGGGTGCACCGAACGGCCCAATCAGAGGCACAGTTTAAAGGCAAAGCTGATGGAGGCAAGGATGGGGAGCCAAAAGATTCAGCTGCGTCATGTCCTAAAGCAGAAGATATAACATATTCGAAGAGTGTTTATGTTCTCCGCTGTTGATTGTTGAGTCAAACTTTGCTGCATAGTCTTTGCCTCGGTCGCAAAGACGAGCTTCATTTAGAACTTGTATCCTGCTGTATATGCTGTCAAGACGACGACTATATCTCGGCTTGCAAAGCGTTGACTTCCGATGTCTGGAAAACTGCAGTTTTCGCCATGGAAGGTACCCATGTCGATATGAAATGGGCCCCACGCGACGACCGCATCAACATATGAAAAGGCGTCGAGCTGTATCTGAAACACGTGATTCGCCACGTGGGGGGTGACGCATGCACACACGTCTGAATCCCAAGGGCGAAGCAACGGACCCGTCGGAGAACCGTGTACGCCATCTCGGGTGGACTATTTGACTGCCCGGTTCAAACCGGACCGACTCTAGACCAGGCTACCAGCCATACGGTATCGCAGCGGCCCAACTAAGCCGGGCATCAATTGAGACGGCCTTTGGTCCACGTTTCTTGTGTCTTGGGTTTCCGCGTTCGGACCTCTCCGGTTGTGTGTGTGTATATATATAGAGGTAGGGAGGCCTTCAATTCGGTGCTCTAGGGTTTCTTGTGATTGCTTCCTGGCCTCCGGCGCGACCATGGGGAGACGTAAGTCGATCTTTTTCTTCCTTCTCATTTCTATTTCGGGTTCGATTTTGTCGAGCGTTGCTGCATGCTACTTCGATCCAAGTGATCGCACATGCCGGACACGGAGAACATGAGGTGGAACTAGATGGAATGCCCTATTTGGGATTTGCTTAAGGGTAGTTGAATCGATTTTATTGGTTCTAACATGCTAATTTATTGTATCCCCTTGTTTGTGGTTTCCATCCATTCTGCTTATAGATGCTCCTTTTTATGATGATTATGATCTCTTCTTATCCTTTTTGTTTTCGTATTAGCTTTTTGTTAGATTTGATTATGGCTGTTGTATAACATTGCGCATATTTGTTGCTAAATGTATCGTTCGTTTCAATTTTCGTGTAGGATCGTAGTTTGTTTGTTATTTTCCGCCTTAATACATCGTGGCTTGTCACGAAAAATCGGTGGAATGGATCATAGATTCCAAGTTTCTTATTGTCTTGATGGAATCACGACTTTTACATTTTGATGAAAGCACGTGCTTTCCTAGGGTTGAACTAATTCATTGATTTTGAACATCATATTTTACAGACCATGGTTGTTGTCATTTTATATGTTGCAGAGTTCAAAAAAGGTATAATTAGTGTATTTGTTTTTTGAGTCGAGCTTCTTTTTAATTATAGAGACATACATTTGAACTTGCAATGACAATTCTATAGATGAATGGTTTTTATCAAAGAAATTGGTTGTCATATTTACCATATGTAGACTTGTTGGTACAGAGAGCTTAAGTATCTACTTGTTATACCTATGTTCCTTCATAAATACAATTTTTTTGTTTGTTGAGATTTTTCTTGGCTTGTAATATGATTTGCTTTGATGGTTGTCCATACAGGTCCTGCAAGATGTTATCGTCAGATTAAGAATAAGCCATATCCAAAGTCAAGATACTGCCGTGGTGTTCCGGACCCTAAGATCAGGATCTATGATGTTGGAATGAAGAAGAAAGGAGTTGATGAGTTTCCCTTCTGTGTTCACCTGGTTAGCTGGGAGAAGGAGAATGTATCTAGTGAGGCTCTTGAAGCTGCACGCATTGCGTGCAACAAGTATATGACAAAGTTTGCTGGGAAGGATGCTTTCCACTTGAGAGTCAGGGTGCATCCATTCCATGTTCTGCGTATTAATAAGATGCTTTCCTGTGCTGGAGCTGATAGGCTTCAGACCGGGATGAGAGGTGCCTTTGGGAAACCACAAGGAACATGTGCCAGAGTGAACATTGGTCAAGTTCTTCTGTCTGTTCGTTGCAAGGATAACAATAGCAACAATGCACAAGAAGCCTTACGGCGTGCCAAATTCAAGTTCCCTGGCCGTCAGAAGATAATTGTCAGTGGAAAGTGGTATGTCGGAAACTCTTCAGTTAAAATTAGTATGCAAACAAATGCATCTATGCTCTTAACATGTTTCAGGCTCAATGTCAGACTGTAGGTATTCGACAAGCAAAACTAATTTTTTATATTGGGATCACTTGGTATTGAAATGCATAGATCTAGAATTTTCATTATACGTGACATTTACTTTAGGACTTTGTTTCTCATTTCCTATTCTTTGAACTCCTATGTAACATATGCTTTCATGGATTCTGACATACAAGTACATATCAGGGGCTTTACTAAATTTACCCGAGCCGACTATATGAAGTGGAAGACTGAGAACAGAATCGCCTCAGATGGTGTCAATGCCAAGGTATGTTGCATTTCGCTAGACTGCATTGGCTCCTGTGACCTATGTAATATTATTGTCACTTGTAGTTCTTTTTGGTCGACATGCCAACTGACACACCAATCACATTTTGTGTTGTTTGTCTATATATCTCGTTTACCAAACTTATTGGTCCCATGCATTTGTCGTTCCTCCAAGACCATATGAAATATGAAGTATAATTGCTTAAGGTATAGTTAACTATCGAGCAGATAAATGTGACCACTCTGGAGCTATTGCTAGTTCATGATGTTGACTTAATTAGTTGAGGACTTCAATTCTGGTCAAAGGTGTGCATAAGCCAACCATCGATCAATATGGGCTGAAATTTTTGCATGTTAACACTGAAGACTACTAGGAGGGGGAAAAAAAAAAAGGAAAAGAGGACAGAGAAATTAGGAGGGAATTAAAAAAAGAGTTGAGGATGGTAGGACAGAGAAATCAATTTCTCTTAATGTCCTTGTGTATCTTGGACCGAGGCTTCAGGCTGGTTTTTGTTTGGTTCTTGTTGAAAGTTGGTTCGAGATTGATTCTCTAGTGAGTTGGCCTCGAGACAACAACAACAAAGGCGGTTTGCAACTTTCATCTGGATCGGCAAAAATTGGCTGGGTGGTCTGACATCTGTTGGACATCAAACCCATTTGGACAAATGATAACACTGGCTTGACATCTGTATAATTTTGAATGTGTTACCTTTGAACATGTCATTCTCCCTCCTATGGACTTGCATAATATTGGAGAAAGATTTTTGTACGTTGAGCATTTATTCATGATGTTTTATCTGAAATAATGTTTGCATTGATCTCTGGTGGTGCAGCTACTCGGATGGCATGGGCCGCTTGCTCGCCGGCAACCTGGAAAAGCTTTCTTACCTCCTGCAGCTGCAGAAGCTTCTTAGATTGTCAGCGCCTCTTAGCTTATATATACCGTGTGTGCTTAATACGAAGGATGCTTGCGTGAGAGAGTATAGGTCCATATGGAGAGTATGTTTCCTTGGGCAGCTTTTTGCCGTAATGCTGGTTTATTATTATGTTCTCACTGATATTGAGCACTTGTATGTGTTATTCTATGGCAGTTCCAACTTGGGTTCCGTGCCTATTAAGTAAAGTATTTGGAGTTTTGCTGTGATGGAAATCTTAGATAAAAGCTAAAGTACGGGTCTGGACATATGGTGTATTCCTGCCGTGGATTTGGTCTGATGAAACCTTGGTGTCTTTTTTCTGTGAATTTTTCTTGTGATTATTACTTATTGATTTCTATGTTCCGTATAATTTGGGGGATTCTACGTTGATCATGAAACGATTTCTGCGATGGGACAGAAGACGTACATGAATTAAATATTTGAAGGATTAAATGTAAAGCGATAAAATCTTCCACCACCTTTTCCTGACCGATGTGTACATCCTACACCTCCTCCTTCATCGGTGTATGTATTACTCAAAAGGCTTGAAGAAGACGAAGAAGAAGAAGAAGAATAGCACTTCCATTAAGAATTCATATGTAAAGAGGGATAAAGAAAAAAAACCAAAGAAAAGGAAAAGTAAGAGGAGGAGAAAAAAAGAAAACAACAATTTTGGTAAGAATTCGTATGTAGAAAGTCAATTTTTATCGAGAGCGATAAAGAGAAAGAAAAAAAAAAAGAGAGAGAGAGAGTAGGAGGCGGAGAAAAACAAGGAAAATGGAGTAGCTGTGATTTTTGTTTCTTGTTCCTATATCTCTATCGATTCTATTTTCTTTGAAAATATCTTATACATGAATGAGTTCTTTGTTTTAGACATAAAAAACATTGACATCCCATGAGATGTATTTGTGATAATATTATAAATAATAATATATATATATTTTTTATCATGTTAGTTATGGACGTTATTCTATCTATGTATTGATAGGATTAGTAGGGTGATTTTCTATGAGAATTAATAGACTATAGACGATCTTCACGGTAAGAGATGTATATCCAATATGATTAATCATAAATACCACTCCATCTTGTAGCATGATTCATATCTCTCTCTCTCTCTCTCTCTCTCTCTCTCTCTCTCTCTCTCTCTCTCTCGGGAGTTGAGTTATTTTGAGAGTTTTAACTTAAACACTATTGATGATGATATATGATTATATCAAAGAATATTATCTTGTGCTTATCGACCATATTAGTCTTTGATCAAAACAAAAAAATCCTAGTTTAGTAGTTTTCTCATACTTTCTTGGGATATAATTATATTTAAATAAGAATAAAATGTACATATATTATAAATTAAATAAAAAATTTAGGTTGTAAGGATGAAGAGTTGATTTTTTTTTTTTTGAAATCCATCATGGAATTACTTTGTTGCATGATCTTTTGTCGTCAAAAGAAGTTAATTGATTTTAAAAGATTAGGTATCTAAACATTAAGATTATATTAAAATAATATGTATATATATATATATATCTTTTTCTATCATCAAAATAAATAATGAGATTGAGATAATTGATCTTATGAAATATTTGTTAGACCCAAAGTGCTCACACGACATATTATGTCGATAAATCAATAATTTTCAACCCATATCGATAAGATTGTTTTGAATCTTTATCAATCGATTACACTCGAGTTTTAATCGTATCAAACTATACATAGGTTTGCTGGTCGATATACCTACATTTACATGCGTACTATCCGAAATAAATTGGTTCATGTACTATATAGTTAATCGGCAAAACCAGTACATACATCCGCTCTATACCATATCGTACGGTATAATAATCAATGTATTACATGTTTATTATATTATTAAATAATTTTGATATATATATATATTCATAAATTTATAGTCCTTTTTTTTATTTTTGTTGATAATATGTTCATGTATAATATAATTGAATTTTCATATTATATTTACTTATTCAACACAATGTTACGTGCTATCATTCATTTCTTTTCTTTTTTTTTTCTTTTTAAGGACATTTATGTTTATTTTATTATATTTCAAATCACAACATGATTTAAATCATCAAGGAAATCCTGGATTGGGGTTAGACAAGGCTTGGGAGAGCATTGGATCAACGAGAAAACATATTTGTACTAATTAGAGATGCAAATGAAATTACAAATATTGAAGGATTAAATAGCAAAAGGATAAAATAATCGGCCAAAGAGGAAAAGAAAAAGGAAAGAGAAAAAAAAGGAAAAATAAATGCACGACCTTCCTTTGATTTTTCATTACTTATTATTTGGAAAAACAATTCATATTTTATTGGTGCATGACTTAATGCGTATGTTATGTGTGACACATTAGTGTATGATAACTCGTATCGCATGACAAGTTTATTTTGATTATCATATTCACCTTTTTTTTCTCTATTATAATATTTAAATAAATATAATTAATTTTTATTATTTTTTATAAATGGTAATTATTTATTCAACACATTATTATTTACCATTCATTAAATTTTTCTTCCCCTTCTGGTTAGGTCATTTCATTATTTTTCGAAGCCATAGATGGAGAGGATTCGAGTTGAGCATTCATCGAGATGATCGATCATTTTACATTCATCGAGATGATGGATCATTTTAGGATTTTTTATGTATATGGAAGAACGTAAATGATATAAGAAAAATCTTTTAAGTTTGAGATGTATTTATTTTATGAATCATAATAATAAAGCCTCCAATTCTCATGTATTTTTTTTCATGTATCGATTCATGAACTCCGTATGTGCGGTTTTAGTCAATCATATCAGGACATGACATCACCGACTCCCTTCTTCTTCTTCTTCTTCTTCGTCGTCCTCGTCGTCCTATGAAGATCTCTGTCCTCCCCCCGTCGCGCTAGATCGAGGTTAGCGTCGCCCGAAATCCCGTCCGGGTTCATCGGAACACCGATTTCTTCGAGGTCGCCGTCGCCTATTGAGGATCTTCGGGGTCCGATTTTGGGTTCCGGGAATGCAGACCTCCCGTGAAAGCTCTGATCGCAACGGAAGCGAGGCCTCCACGTCGAGCAGGTACCGCCTTCGCTTCCCGCCAGCCCGTTTCATCGAGGCGCCGCTTTCGGCCACTCTGGAGCACCTGGGAGCCTCGTTGGCGAGGCCGAGCCGTTCGGAGAGCGACAGCTCCGTCAGAGGTCAGCTACGAGGCCATTATTCCGGCAGGATCGATGAGTCCACCACCTCTACGAGCAGCGGCGATGGCCTCTCGATAGGGATGGTCTGGCCGGACTCTCGGGACGGGCGGAGCGCGGGTTCGCGAAGTTCTGATGGTGTTTCGAGCCCGATGGTTGGTTCTTCGTCGGGAAGTGATGGTGTGGCTGGACAGGCGGCTTTGTCATCTTCCTCTATGCCGACGTCTGCCTCGTCCTCTGGTAGTATGAGCACCGAGGGCGAGTTCAATGACACAGCAGATAATCTTATGAACATACTGCTCCAGAGATCCGAGGTACAGGATTTAGCGAGGTGGATCGAACGCGTGCTGCCATTCTCGCTGTTGCTTTTGATAGTCTTCATCAGACAACACTTTCAAGGTATGTGTTGTTGCTTTCGATAGTCTTCATTGATGAGTCGGTCTGAACCATCAGATCGTTCTCTATCTAACATTATAATGTGTTGTGTTTTGCATGGGACCTGACAGATCTGTTCGGCCCAATCTGGATCGCTGCGGTGATGGTCAAATCCAATGACATTGTGAGGGCACAAACTGCTTTAGAGGTTTGCTATTCTAATGTATTTTGCTTGGGACGCCCCCTCAGAGTATTCGATCTATTTGGGTCATATCAATGCACTAAGAATAAGCTCATGAAATGCTTTACGTTAAGGTCGAACCCATACATGAGGTGGAACTCTCACCGGTGCTGTTGTGTGTAGGGGGGAAGAAAAGTATATGTGCTTGCTGGGATCACGCTGGCCTTCATAATTCATGTATACGGAGTGTACCGGTGGCACAGGAACGATGATCTTCTATACCCGCTGGTCATGATTTCCCCAAAAGGAACTCTGGCCTTTTGGCGTGCCTTGTTCATCATCCTGGTCAATGGTACCCTCCTCCTCCTCCTCCTCCTCCTCCATTATGTCGTCATGGCTTTCATCAATATGCTTATGGGATGTAGGAAGTAGGGATAAGGGCTTATAGTGGGGGGGGGGTTGACTTCTCTTGGTGTTCACCTTTTAGACACGATGGTGCGCCAAGTTGCTATGGCTGTGAAGTGTATGGTCTTGATGCGTTACACAAGCAGTAGAAGCAACGATCATCGTATGCAGGTAATGTGGCTTGCTTCATCACTCTTCATCTAGTATTGTAGGAATAGTTGGTGTCTGTCTGCAGAAAATACCATCGGCTACCCCATAAAGAAAGAATACTGACGGTCACTTATCTCTTCTTCACCAGGGGAAGATACTGACGGTCGTCGAATACTTGCTACTGCTGTATCGGTTTTGGTTGCCATCTCCTGTTTGGTATCGGTTCTTCCTGAACAAGGACCATGGAATCAGCTTTTCATACCTCATCGCTGGGCTCTACCTCCTCTTCAAGCTGACATCGGCTTCAGAGAAAGTATGTTCTTCTTCTCTTTGTTTGTGGGAAGAGCTCACAGGGTGAGCTTTCTGGTCTCACTGATGCAACTTAGGGTGGTGCAAATCCTGGCAAGCTAGCTTATGTGACCTTTATTCTGAGGCTCAGGCCTTGTTTCATACGATCAAGTCAATGATTTCAGGTTCATCTAGTCTTTGCTGCGTTGAAGGCACTATCAAGAAGCGAAGGAGATGATGGGGGGTCGTATGCGACGACCGAACAGGTAAAATCTTAACTTCTCTCAACCAGCTGACAGTGCTGTTTGTGTATTTGCGGTTCCTTCTTTTCCAAATGCTTCATTGCTTGTGTCCTTTCTTCAGTAGATTTATATGTAGCAAGTTTAGTGTCCCCCCTACCACGAATTGGTTCATGTTGTTCTCACTTGGAGACATCGATTCCGGCATGCATGCCCGTAAGACACATAATTAGCTGTTGGACTTGAGTTTATTTGATCGATAGCCTACTCGACTGGGAAGAGATACAAACTCTTGCGATTGGACTTTCCGCCGTTTCTATCTGCATGCCTGATTTTACATAGAGCAACAATGCATTTACATGTCCTCGAACTCACGCAGGTAAATGAAGCCGGTGATCTTTGTGCCATTTGCCTCGACAGAATGCGTTCTCCCATCGTGCTTCACTGCGAACACGTATTCTGCGAAGACTGCATCTCTCAATGGTAATAATACCTCTACTGCGTCCTATGATCGATCACCTTCCTTACCATGCTATGTTGTCCTGTACAATTGCTTCCTGAGGTAGAGATGTACATACGAGTTATGCTTGGTCTTCAACAAATCTATCGGCTTCTCTCTCTCTCTCTCTCTCTCTCTCTCTCTCTCTCTCTCTCTTTCGAACAAGTGCTTTGTACAAGTAATGGATGTTGACTTGATGTCACACTTTTTATTTCAGGTTTGAGAGAGAACGAACGTGCCCCATTTGCAGGGCACAGATTAGACGACCGGCAGGCCTCCGATCGTACGCGGATGGCTCGACAAGCTTGCTCTATCAGCTCTTCTAACTCAGACCATCCACAAGCTACCCATATCATTGTAATGGGTGTATATGTGCCAACTACAGAGAATTTTACAAGGGTAGGAGAAAGATAGATCAGCTCGACGGCATATATATATGGATTTTTTTATCGACATGTAATTATATTTTGAGTATTTAAATTTTTATCTATATTTTTTATTAAGTTTTTTTAGATGTTTCTCGATCTATCTTCGTATTACTAACATTAATCATCTTATCTATTCTATCATCTTTGTAACTTTTTTAAGCATATATTCGTACCATCTTAAATAATACTTAATTATTCATGAATATAAATATTTTTATTTATTTTTATAATTTTAGATAAATTATATATATATATTTATTTATTTATTTAACACTCAAATCCATAAAATATGATTCGTCTAATAATTATCTTATAATATTTTTTTGATGATAATTATGTGAAAAGCTGATGTAGCTATTGGACTTTTGAACTTACAAATGGTCATTCCTGAAGGAAGTAAATATCTCAAGTGATAGTGGTAGACAATACATACATAATACACACTGTAAGCAGCAATTGTAAACAACCATTTGGACATCCATCCGCATGCTTAACGAAGGATGCCAACGGCCGGTCAACCGCACGCAGATATAGTTAGTTTCTAGAAAGAGTTGGGGAAGAAATTGTCGTCTCTAGAAGAATTGGGGTAGAAATAGTCAAATGTCAAAAAGTTAGGCAAGCCGCCGACGTTGGGTTGCTTGGTCAACCACACACACTGAAGAAGGAATAAAAATGATGCTAACTAAGAAGCGACTTTTTCTCTGCGGAGAAAGAATTACCGACGTCGTGTTTCATGTAATCCATTTTAAAGCCTTAATTAATCGATTAAAAGAGCAAAAGAAAAATTCAACCGCATAGCTAAGTCCTGTTTCCGCCGCCGCCACTGGCGGCATTTCCGTGGTTTTCGTTCTATTTATAGTGATCCGTCGCCATTATCACCGCCAAGACTCTTCCCACCGTAATCTTCCGCGAAGTAGCCATGGAGAAAGGGGCCAAAGCTGACATCCGCCAGCCGGCGCAGACCCTCGGCCGGCCGTCGCCGTCCTTCCGGCTTCGTTCCGAGAGCCTCAACGCCCTTCGCCTCCGCCGCGTCTTCGACCTCTTCGACCACAACGGCGACGGGGAGAT
Organism: Musa balbisiana; assembly: GCA_004837865.1. Lineage (NCBI taxonomy): Eukaryota > Viridiplantae > Streptophyta > Magnoliopsida > Zingiberales > Musaceae > Musa > Musa balbisiana. The sequence continues at coordinate 1,414,059 of CM017195.1, forward strand.
CACCGTCGAGGAGCTGGCACTCGCCCTCGATCGCCTCGGCCTCGGCACCAGCCCCGACGAGCTCCGGCCCACCGTCGCCGCCTACATCCCGCCCGGCCGCGCCGGCCTCGCTTTCGAGGAGTTCGAGTCCCTCCACCGCGACCTCGGCGACTCCCTCTTCGGCGCCTCCGACGCCATCGGCGAGACGCATGGGGAGGGAGAGGAGGACATGAGGGAGGCGTTTCGGGTGTTCGACGAGGACGGGGACGGCTTCATCTCCGCGTCGGAGCTGCAGGCTGTGCTCGTCAAGCTGGGGCTGGCGGAGGGGCGGAGCATCGTGCGGGTGCAAGAGATGATCTGCTCCGTCGATCAGGATTCCGACGGCCGGGTGGATTTCGGGGAGTTCAAGCATATGATGCAGGGCATCACCGTCCGGGGCGCCTGACCAACGGCCCATGATGCACCTCTTCTCCTCCCTCCGTTTTTATTCTTCTTTGTAATTGATAAGTAAGCTCTCCTCTCGCATCAAGACCATTGGATTAGAATCCAACGGCAATGATGAGGTCTGATGTCGTAGATCTGTAAAACTCCTAATATTAATGCTCCTAATTCATCCATCGTCTTTATAGACTTAACAAATATCTAAGTTCGAGTTAATATTATTATTCCGAATCAACGACAGAATAAAGTAGGGTCTAAGTGAGGTGAGGATTAGAGTCCCATTGTTTTGCTGGGGAGAGGAACGTAGAATAGTACTTATGGATTTAAGAGGAGTGAGTTTATTGATTAATATTTTTATATTATAGAAATGGATTTACAGGTGATGTCAAATTGATTGGTGATCCAGTTCTATAGTTCTATAGCGGTAGTTCTATAGTTCTACAGCGGTGGTGGCGATGGCTTTACTATTATATTATGTTTTTTAGAATTTTGATTAGATTTTTTTTAATATAGATAATATAGGCTGATATATACATTTATCATCAGTGTTGCGTGTTCAATCAGCATCAACGAAGGTATACAGAAGAAGTTTTTGATTAAGAGTTGCTTTGAGATAATATATGATGTATTTTAGTACAGACTAATGCTTAGTGAAGGGTTGATGTATAAATTATGATAATTTGTTGACTACAAATAAATTATTTTAACATTTGAAAGATACAGTAAAGAGCCAAGTACTAATCGGTACTGTATAATATTTGTAGCAGGATTGACATCATATAATTTGAGTGATTCAACGGTGAAGAGTAAGGTAACGACTATTCGACTATTCGATAATTTATATGAAAAAATTCAGAAGATATGAACGTTGCTTCCACTCAAAAAAAAAAAAAAAACATAGCTTAATGTTCATAGATCTTTAATGGAGAATCGATCTGTTAGTTGATTAAGGAATTCTTGATCTCAATGAGATTATTATCTATGATGATAATGTCATTCACATAAGTTAGTAGATATATAGTTCTTCCTTTTGTTGTCATAAAAAATAAGATGTCAAACTTGGATTTAGCCAACTGATGTAAAAAATTAGCTAATTTCAATATATCAAACTCTTGGAGCTCGACAAAATTCATAAATAATTTTTCATAATTTACAAATATGGTTTAAATTTTGATGGTGGACGAAGCCAAGAGATTGCTGCATAAATACATCTTTAGTTAAGGTCCCTTGGATGAGTTGGATTATTATCGGTTTTACAATTGGACTGAATATTTTTGTGAAATCAACACTTAGTTGTTGGTGAAACCCTTTAACTATTAGATATGTTTTGTATCTGGTAATGGATCAATTTGAATACCGCTTAATTTAAAAGATTTATTTACACTTAATGACATATTGTGCGTAATAAAATAATACAATAGTTTATGTGGCATTATGAAGTAGAATATCATATTTTTCATATATGGCTTTGTGCTAGTGGAGATTTTTGAACTTGGGTGATGGTTGTGGGTTTAGTAAAGTTCAAGTGGACTCAACAAAAATAGTATGATATGATGCAAAAATCTTTTGAGTTTTGAGGATTATAGCACCGGAAAGTATTATAGTAAAGAAAGTACCCAATGGAGATACAAAGCTTGATCTTGGTGTTAACTTGTGTAAGGCGTAGGGGCATAGCTAGAGATAACATAAATAACTAAATACTTTAAGTTTTTGAATGTTTGAGATTTTATGAAATATTTTTTCAAATAGTGACTAGTGTTATATGATTGAGATAAGCATACGGTTGATGAGATATGCTATAGTCTTAAAAATTTTTGACCAAAAGATTAGTGGTATGAAGGCTTAGTATAAAAGGGTAATATTAGTTTCAACTAAATATTGATGCTTTTGTTTGGTAGAGCCAACTAGTTGAGGTATGTGTGGTGGTGACTTAAGATATTATATACCATCGAATAAGAGGTAAATTGTTAGAGTTTGATATTCACTTCCTCCAATAGAGTAAACTATTTTAATAGTAGATCGGAAGAAGTTCTCGACCATCTTTTTAAAATGAGTAAAGACTATGGTAACTTCAAATTTATATTTTAGAGGGTATAACTATATATATTTAGTAAGGTAATATATACAAATAATATAAAATCTAAAATTGTTAATGGAGGTGGTTGGGATAGGGCCTTAGATATTAGTGTAGATAATTTCAAATGGTTTAAAGTATGACATGAAAGATATTCCAAAAGATAATTTGTACTTTTACTATTAAGGCAAGCATCATAATGAGTTATAATTCTACTTGGAAATTGAAAAAAGTAATTAAAAAGTTGTTGTTGTTGAATACAGGATGACACCACCACACATCGATAGGAGCAACTGAGATAAGAGTAATTGGTTGGGTGATTTATGAAACTAACAACCATTTGTAGATATTATATTTATTCTAACCTATACCAAGGATGATATACTTAAATCCTTAATAAGAAATGAGTTATGATAGAAGTCAATAGAGATATTATTTTATTTATAAAATTATGAAACAGAAATAAGATTTCTTTTAATAGCATTGAGTGTAAAAGTATTAACAAGGTGCACATAAAATAGCATTAAGTGTAAAAGTATTAGTGTATAAATTAAATATCGTGGAACCAACGTGAGTAATATAAATTTTGTTAGATGATGATGTATTCATTATTTCTATAGTCATTTTGGATGAATAAGTTTTACAAATCAAAAGTGATATAATGAGAAATATAGAAGTCATTAATCCAATTATTTGAATTAGCGGTCGATGTAATTATAATATTTGATTGAAGCCAATTGGGTGTAATAATAGTAGGTTTGGGTCGAGACTGATAAACTTTTATTATGTGTCCAATTTTATCACAGAGCTGATAGATGACTTTATGGTGATTACGATTGTTGGGATGTCAAAGGTATTGATAATTGTAGTTGAAGTTATTTCCTGAGTTATTTAGATTAAGATTGCCGTCATAATTATAGGATTATGAAAGATGATGACTCTGTGTGTTACCCATTTGTCCAAAAGGTATATTATTCAGTCATTTGTTGAAATTTTTATTGTTTTAATTTTTTTTTTTACTGAATTGAGATGTGATAGTTGATATTGTCATTCTCTCTTCTCATTTCAAATATATTTCATAATTAATTAACTTATCATACAGTTCTTTAAATGACATTGGTGAGTCACGTACACGAATTACTAATGCTAGTTATTTATATTCGTCTCATAAGCAATTTAGAGTATGAATAATAACTTCAATATTCGTAAAGAAAGTCTTTCTTGCTTGAAGCAATAGGGTTGATACCATGTAAAATAGAAGAATTTGTTGATAAGAATAATTATTTTATTCATAAAGTTAATGAATATTTATATAAATTTTGAGGAAAAGATTTTTGTCTTGCTTAATCAAATCAATTATTTAAATCTATGATTAATTTTTAAATCATAAATTGATCGAGGAGGTAAGGAATACAAAAATATCATTCTATTTGATATTTATTTTTATCATGATCTTTTATTAGATATCATATTTTTTACACAGAAGGTTAGAAGTATTACTATTTGACATGAAGACCAGTTTGCGAAAAATTCTTATGAATAGGCAACCACTCTTCTCATCAATCCGAAGAACATCATCTGCTGACGAAGCTATCATTTTCTGAGAAATACCATCGGTAAAAAAATCAAGACCCGTTGGTAAAATAGCAATCCACTTGTATATCTTAACCTGAGAACAATACAGGAGTCCTGTTGCTGATGTAGCATTAGAAAAGGCAGCAAAAGCAGTAGGAGCAGGCATTCGATCTCTCGGGTGTTCTGCTTCATCATTCATCCCCCCCCGCCTCTTGGATTGCTGTACATCATTACATATTACATATGTATACGAGGTTATTCCGGGCCCTTGTGACACATTAGACGTACGATGGCGGCTTCGGGAGGCTGGCGACGTCGCCGCAGAGCAGCGCGTTGTCGGGCATGTTGTACTCATCCCTCAGGGACCTCGCTGGAGACACCACGCTGACGTAGAGCTGCTGACCCAGGTAGTGCCTCTCCCACATCTCGGACCGCAAGCTCCACATCCCCGCGTTGTCGAACGTAAGCATGATCGCCGACCACGACCTCGGGTACACCTGTATTGTGTGCCGGCTCACCGCGTCCAGCAGGTTGTAGGTCCTCCGGCTCGCCGGCGTCCATTTCCCGTGCCCCATCCTGCAGGCAACACGCCATACACCGAGTTCATTGGCTGCCACTTGGCCGTAAGAGAACATGCTTCGGTGTGGAAGGTAGGATTGGTTTACCCGACGGCGAAGAAGGAGTAGCCGTCCAAATGGTAGCACTGGATGCTCCTCTCGGGATTCTCGAGGATGATCTCGATGTAGTCCCTGAAGGTGGCGTTCAAGACGTTCGGTGCGACCTTGATGGGGGCGTTGGTTGCCGGTGGATCGTCGCTGATGCTGTCGTACTTGAACACCTTGTCGGCGATGCCGTAGTACTCGGCGAGCTTGGGCGGGGTGGAGGGGTCCACATGCGACACGCCGTTAAGAGCGAAGCGGCGCTTGCCGTTGACGAGCCCCACGGAGCTGGCGAGCCTAATGGTTCGGGTGATGTTGATGCCTCCGTAGTGGTAGGAGCCCTGGGGGTTGGGCCGGGCGGCGCTGGCCGTAAGGTTCCATCGTAACGACCGCCACTGGTTGAAGGACCAGGCCCAGCCGACGGGTGCCTTCGGCAGCTCGGGCGACGGTGGGACGACGGAGCCGGCGTAACGGATGATGCCGGTGGCGGCTAGCGAGTACTTGGTGAAGCGCGTGGAGGCGACCATGTAGTAGTCCTTGGCCTCCTGGTTGGCCGTGACGAGCACGGAGAGGCACTGCCCGACGTGGACGTCCAGGGACTCGTAGTCGTTCTGCACGGTGTGCGATCCGTCCATCTCCACCAGCTTCATCAGGTGAGACTGAATCCGGAAGTTGAGCGACACCTTCAAACCGACGTTGCAGATGCGGTAACGGTACGTCTTCCCGGCCTCCATGGTGAAGAGCGGCGCATTGTCCTTGCCGGTGAGTCCATTGATGAGGACCCCGACAGGGTTGCCGATGCTGCGGCCGGCGTCGAGAAGCCCCGCTAGGACCTTGTGGCTCTTGGTGTACCAGTCGCTGATGAGGACCGTGTAATCGTCCGCAGGGTCGGCGAAGGGCACAGGGATGAGGAGGCGGCTGTTGATACGGAGGCCGCCAAAGGCCCCGGCGGCCCGGTGCATGCCCATCGAGGGGAAGTAGAAGAAGCTCCCGATCTGGTCCTTCACCTGGAAGTGGTAGGTAAAGTTCTTGCCGGGAGGGATGGGGCAGTTGGTTCCCGGCATGCCGTCCTGCCACGAGTTCTTCCTCTGCTGGATTCCGTTCCTGCGCAGATAGTGAAGAACGTGAACTGCTTATCGAGACTACCGATCGAGATTAGACATGCACAAGAACAGGGGACAAACCATGTCAAGAGGAAGGGCTCATCCAGGTTGTTGAAGACATTAAGGACGATATTGTTGTTGGTGGTGGAGTTGATATTGGGTCCGGGAAACTGGCCATTGATGAGGATGCCCTGCTGAGGGACGCCGAGAGGGGTGATAGTGCCGTAGGTGACGTTCCACGTAAAGAAGAGGTACGGGTCTTCGGCGCCAACCGAGGACAGGCCAAGAAGTGAGAGGAACACGAAGAGCGCAATGCTCGACATCGTCCTTCGTGCTTATTATTACTCGATCTCCCACCCTCTCTTTCTCTCTGTTCTGCAAGTGAGCAACTTGTTGCTGGATCTCAACGAGGGATGAGACCTTCACCAGTCCATTTGGTGAGAGGGCGGAAGACGAGGAGGCACGGGGGGAAGGGAAGGTTTGGCTTTCGTGTTCTGTATTGGCTTCGGCCGGGAGGTCTTTATAAAGAGGAGGAGAGGCTGCGTCTTCTTCGCTCGCAACTTCCTCCGGGCATCGCGTGCTGCCACTCGAACTGTTCCTGTTCTACGAGCGCAGGAGGAGGAGGATGAGGAAGCGAGGAGAGAGCGTGAAGGCCGGGGAGCTCCCGGAGACGGATTCCATGCTATGTTTCGGACCAACTAGTTATAGATTGCCCGCGTTCGCTCCGTGTGCGACTTCCCCTGAGGCTGCCGTTGACTTGGCAGGCTAACTTCACGGCCTCCATCCGCAAACCCGATCCGGATTGGAAGGCTCGATGCATGTCAGATCTGCAAACCCGATCCGCATTAGAATGCGCCACGCATGTCGGATCTGAACGCCCATGGACCCGGAAGAAAGACTATTCGGTTGATCCAATAATAATAACAATTATAATTATAATTATAATTATAATTATTATTATTATTATTATAATCATCATCATCATCATTATATATATATATAATATATTGTCAACATATACTTTATATGTGACTTCCGAATGCAAAGACTTTATTGCTATTCTACTACTTTTGATAAGTTATGTGAAAAATCTTGAGAGCGGTAGATTAAAAAAAAAAAAAAAGGCACTGAGGAGGAGTATGCATGAAGAAATTTAACCTCGAAATAAATACAAAAAAATATCTATTTACTTAGTCACATATGATAAGATTAATTTAAATAGTTCAAATTAGATTAAATAAAAAAATAAAAATAAATAGATGAGGATAAGGAGATTTATTGAGTTATGATAGATTTCTTTATTGTTTAAAATTTTTATACTTTATCTTTTGACTAATATAAATATATGTTTTTGAATGAATCAAAATCATTACAAAAGAAGATAATACTAATAGATCAAGAGAAAAAAAAAGAAGCAAATATTATTGGAGCAAGTGTTTCTAATCAACTTCTTCCTATCTTCAAATTATCAGTTTTAGATCATTAAACTGATAACTCTATTTATTTCAGAAGAGTTATGTTATTTGATAGAAAATGATTTCATTGAGTATGATATGTATGATCCTAATATTACTAAAGACCAAAGGAATGAAAATATATAAAAAGATACAACAACAAATGGATAAATCTTTATTTTCTCGAATCATGTCAGCACAAACATTAATAAAAGTCTAAAAAATATTAAAAAGTATATTTTTGAAAGCATAGATAAGATAAAATACTTTAAAGCTTAAAATTCTTCGATATAATTTTAAAACTCTTATGATGAAAGATTATGAATCTATCATTAGTTTTTTCTCAAAAATCATTTTTTTTAATGAACAAACTGAAATCTTTTGGTGAAAATATAAAAGAACAAATAGTATTCAAAAAAGTTTTATGAAGCTTATCTTCAAAATTTGATATGATTTCTAGAAGCTAAAGATATAAATATATTTTTTATTGATAAATTAATAGGCTCGCTTTTAGTTCATAAGCAAAAAAGATGAATAAATTTTCAAAGGAAACTTCAAAATATGCTCATCCTAAAGATAGATTAAAAGAATGATAAAAAAAATTTAAAAATTAGATTTTAAGGGTTCTAATGGCAGAGGTTGTGGATGATCTAACACTTGAGGTAGGGGATGAAACCAATCAAATGAGGATCAAAGGAACTATAATGAAGGTAATAAAAAAATTAATCAATATTTTTATTATAAAATAGATATATTAAAAAATATTACTAGTACAAAATTAAAAATCCAAATATTTCTCTTTGTTAACATTGTAAAAAAATTACTATCTTGAAAAAGATTATTAAAATAAATAAATAAATTATCATGAAGAAAATAATAATAAAAAAAGATGAAGAAAATCTTTTTTTTGCATATGATAAAAAATATTCTAAATCTATTTATTTTTTATAGTGGATGCAGTAATCATATGACATGGGAAAATAATTTATTCTAAAGACTTGATGATTTAATCAAATCTACAGTGAAAAATGAGAATGAGGTTCAAGTGGAAGAAAAATGAATAATTGCTATAAATACCAAATTTAGTAAATAATTTATTTATGAAATAAATGGTCTAAAATAAAATCTTATTAGTATAGGATAACTTATAAGAAAAGGATATTAATATTATTTTTTATGATAAAAAATTATTTATGATAAAAAAATAAAAATTGATATCAACCGTGAGAATCACAAAAAATAAAATAATTTTCTTATTATTTTTGGATTTTTTCTTATATTCACTACTACTGTTATTGATTAATCGACTTTATGTGATAAAAGATATGATCATTAGAATTATAATGGACTAGAATTATTAAATTAAAAAATATGGTAATTGATTTGTCTAAGATTATAAATAAAGATACTATTTGTAGGGTATATCACAGATATATTAGTATAGTAATTTTATATGTTTCTTTCGAATCTATTTTGAAGTTAAGAGTTCAGTTGATAGATTTGCTCCCAAGAAAAGAAGCCATTGGACTGAAGTAGGTGCCACACCCGATAGTTTATCGGATCTATATTTGTGGATCCGAACCCGAAAACCTGTGCTGGATTCGGCCGGGTTTTTAAGGTTTGTAGGATCCTTCGCAAGGGCGACGTCGCGCGCTCGGCGAGGAGGGACGACGAAGGAACCCCAGCCGGCGGTCGCCGCGACGGAGCTTCTTCCGGAGCAGGCTGCGAAGAGAAACGGACGGGTGGCGCGTGCCCGCCCGCCTCGTGGCGGGAATCCGGCTTGGGGTGGATCACCGACCCGCGAGGCGATCTTGTTGGCGGCGGATGCCATTCGACGATCCAAGAAGGCCCAACACTTGGATGCCCCTCGGTAATTCATTCGTCCTCCTATTTAGATACCCGGTTGCCGGAATAGGGTTTTGGACGGCGCTTCTTGATTCGAGATTCAGGAAGGAACAACTGACGTGCCTTGTCTTGTTCTTTGGATTTTGAATTTCTTTATCGAATCGGAGTTGAATCAGTGTGCTTTAAGGAGGCTAATAGAATTTCTTTGTTCTTTTAAAAGGAAAGGTGGAGTCTTGTTGGACGTCTCGATGTTTTCTGAAAGAGAAATCGCCATGGCAGAGTACTCTCTATCACTCACTCTACGACCTGTCTTCATCTTACTAGCTTTTATTTGCACCTGATATGTCAATGCTTAATACAAATTCACATTATCGTCGAGTCGCACCACATTCGATCGATTAGATTGCCTTTTCTTATCGTGCCATACAAATGCCGGAAACATCGAAATGTTTTCATGAGCTTGTCTGAATTGTTGCTCCTCTTAAATGAGGTTCTTTTTTATGCCTCTGTCTTTTCCTTCAATAGCTAACTTTTGTCCAAGATTATAGATCACACTCTTTTCTGGCTTCAACATTAGTTCAGCCTTCACAAACTTAGCCTTTGTTGCAATCTATTGTTCTCAATCTGTTCGATTATGAATTCTTCCCAGGCAACTTTAGTTTTGCACTAAATAGGTCGTCTAATTAGCCAACGATAACTGAACACATATCTAGGCACACAGTAACCTTGGTGTGACTTAAATTAGTCTGACATTTACCTAATCTATTCCGTGACAACAGATGGAGAAACCCGATCAAGATACAGCATATCTGGACCCTTTTAATTACAGTAGGAAGATAAAACAATACAAATCATGGAAATGTTAGAACAGCTGAAACCTGGACATAACCACAACTTAATTTGACCTGACAGGACACAAGGAGGATGTGCATACTGGTTGTTCTGCATCAACTTGCTTCACGACCATGCAAGACCACTTGCGACGGATCTTTGCAAGATATGATGGTTGTTGGAATTAAACTTGTTCAAGTGTCATAAAGAGATTAATTTCATCAAAAGAAAGGTTCATTACTTCAAGAGAGATATTCATTACACCAAGAAGAAAAAAAAGATTAAATGTGATAAGTCAAATTGGTTATTGATTCTTGAAAGAGTCTCTTGAAGGAGAATGATTCATTTTGAATACAATTAATGTAATGTATCTTTGGAGACTATATAAACCATATATTAGGTCATGAAAGATAGAAAGTTTCTGAAATTGTAAAGAGTTTTTTTTAGAGAGAAATATAGAAGATTTGAACTTGTCTTACTCTTCCTCTGTTTGATATCTCTATCCCTTATTCCTATCAAGTTCAACAATAGTGAAGTTGGAAGGTGTCGCCATGAACAAGTCCAACCGATGATGTAGCTTTGTTCTGTATGTTGAGGTGGATGCCTGTCAGTGTGGATCTTCATCAGAATCAACTGAAGCTTTGCCTCGGGATGAAAGAAGAAAATACAATCAAAACTTTTCTGCAGGATGAAAGAATAAGGTATGACGCTGACGTGTAAGCTGTCACCCCGATGACGTGGCTTTAATTGTATGTTGAGGAGGATGCTTGCGGGTGTGGATCTTCACCAGACTTAACTAAAGCTTTGCAATGAGATGCGCTTCTCTTCTCTGTAGGATGGAAGAACAAGGAATAATGATGGTGGTGTGATCAAACTTCACGCCACTGATGAATGGCCTCCAAGCATGCCCGAGGAGTTTGAAATTCACGGCTCTTTGTTGTTTATAGAAGCATTGGAGAGATCGTTTGTTTGTTCAAGGGATCATCACAAGGTTAAGCACGATTAATGATGCTTCAGCTATCTTCTCCTATGAACACCAATATCATTACTTTTTTCATTTTTGATGTTTTTCCCCGAGGAGAATATAGGTTCATGTGTGCTTTGTTCTACAGTGTATTTACAAAGTTCAGTAATTCATAGTTTGCTCGTATATGCTGAAATACCAGTTCTCTATGCATATGCTTGGAAGTTCGTCTCATCTCGCTCTTAATCGACTGATGTCTGGTTGCCGTCATGTTGATTTGTGATTGCATTTGAATTAACTTCCTCTACAGAGTGTTTCTTCAGTTCAGATGCTGAAATCATTAAGTTGTTCTCAAGCACAGGCAACATCATTTAGCTTTTAAGACCTGTTGCTTCTTGTTCTTGCAGCTTGCAACTACTTCAGCAGACAACAAAAGTAGCCGCTTGTGTGGGCAATAGCCAAGTTCGATATTTTATTATCAGGAAATAGTCGTGAACCACCTACCCTGATCATGATTCCATTTCTTTTCTTATTATGAGAAGCATGCTACAGTAACGGAGACCGTACAGTCTGAAAGGGAGACGTTCCAAACCTTATTTTGACTCTCGGGTGCTCGTGACAGTGATGACAAAACTAGCAGCGTCTCTGTCTCCGTAGATATCGTTTGTTGTATCGGTTTAACTGGGTGAAGCACCAAAAGAAGTCTTTGAATGAGCTGCTACTTTCTTTCAGTCAACAACTGCGGCTGTTTTCAGTGTAGTCTTGTGTATTCCAACTATGTCATGAAGTAAAGCGTGCGTCTTCACATCAGGTTGTAGCTGTCCTTGGCATTCATGAGACTGTAGCACATCGGGTGGCGCGGGGCATTGCGTTTTGATTGGATTGACTTTATTCTTGCACGGGGAAAGTAATTGCCCTCTCAACCCTTCGCGGTGGGAGAGAACATCAAAGATGGTGATGATACTATAGACCCAAAGTCTCATCAGATTTAGCCAAACACACGTAGTGATTCAATGCGATGAGTATTCGCGTCTAATTTTGGTTGGGCTGTGGACAATTGGATACCGGGTCCCAACTTGAATTGGGTTAGGATGTGTCCCAATCCTAATCAAACCCGACCCATTAATTTGGTGTCATCCGAGATCCATGTTCGATCCGATGGCTTGCACGGCATGTACTTCTCTCTCTCTCTCTCTCTCTCTCTCTCTCTCTCTCTCTCTCTCTCTCTCTCTCTCTCTCTCTGTGAAACCTTCTTGTTTAAAAAGAGAGAAACGGGAGGACATCTGACGAGACCAGCAGCGTCTCATCTGTCTTGCAATGGTGAGGGGGGACAGGCATCGGGCTCGTAAACAAATCTAACGCGCCATGAGACCACGAGCGTCACATCGGTCATGCAATGGCGAGACGAGACATGCATCGTCCTCGGAAGTAAACCCAGGTGTTGGCTACTGGTGTTGGCATGGCGGAAACACCTCCCCAAGCCTCAGTCCCTACAAGCTAAATCTAATGGGGGCATGCATGTCGTGGAGGAGTCAGCAGTGGTCGACTGCTCCCCCAACCTTCCATGAAACGTGGAGTCGCATCCATCGCCCTAACCAAAGCAAGAACTGAGCTAAATAAGGTTGATCAAAGCCAACAAGGTTTGATAAGGATAAGCTGTAGGAAGTCTTCTGGTTCTCCATTTAGGTTTGATAGCACAAAGACTGTACCTAATCTGAGCTCAAATAGGAGAGCAACTCTCACACCCCTGTTGTTTCATTCTCTAACTGGCTTACTCGATTAAGAATAAGGACGCCTCTCTCTTCTTCTTCTTCTTCTACTCGAAAGCCAAGAACAAGAACCTAGGATTCGGATGGAACGTACGGTCCGCTGCCGACAAGACAGATGGAGTCAATGCACGAGGAGGGAAGATGTGTCTGCATAAATCCCCTTTTTGAATGAGCTAACGGGGATAGTTGTTGAGAGACACCCACCGGAAACCCTTAGCATGGCTTTCGGGGCACATGCCATGATAAATGTTTGGCTTTGGAGAAGGCTGCAGCTTGAAACACTTTACAAGGGGATTGCACCAAACTTTCCCCTTGATTGGAACTCAGGCTTCCCTATTTGAGGGGGAAAAGGAAAAGGACAGGGAAGCACAATAACATGGAACTCTTATCATTACACAACTTAATCATTCAGCATCTGCAACTCCACCCTATTATTCTAACCAAACCCAACGTGTTAATCATTCAGCTTGTGTGATATGTGCTGGCAAGGATTTTTAAAAGGGAATTAGGAAAAGGTGTTATTTGGTTGGTGTTGATGAAGTTTATGGTCCCTTCGTGGTGAAGCACTAAGATCAATCCAGCCATGCGGGTGAAGATGGGCCACCTTTAGTGCAACCAAAGTGCATGGTTTTAAGGTACAAGCCAACCTACACATCATGCCGTAGCTCGGATTACTTACTGGAACTGTGGGTTCCCCACCCACCAAGATTAGTTTGTGCCACAACTTACTGAAGTAGTCAGAGCTACGATGGCGATGCAGATCCCGAGCTTTCACAGGAGCACTTTCCCGATGACAGAAAACATCGATGATGTCCAACCAGGAGTTCTTCCAGGCATCATCACTACTACAGTAATGACCTCTGTGGGTTTTGCCTGGCTTTCTGCTACTCCTCACGTATGCACAATCACAAGGTACCAATCAATAGTACCGAGTGAATGAAGAGTTACTCGAGTCGGGATTGTGTCCGAGTTTGATCGACCGAAACCATTCACTTCTCTCTTGGAGAAAGCAAGACAAGTACGAGCTTCAGTTACTCGAGAACAGTCAGTGAACTGACAGTCAAAATGCAGAACCACAAGCAATCAATCGAGTAGGTGCTGGTTCACTTTTGATGCTAAAGAGAAGCTATAGTGGCCCTCCGGTGGCCGAGGAAGGAGACAGAGGCAATTAAAGGTCCCAAAGCTGAAGCCAGCCTCCCTCCGCAGTCCCCGCGGCGTCGGTTTCTGCCATGACAAAAGGTCAAACACCAGCCGAGCTCGGACAAAGCCTTCACCAACATCCTATATTAATGCGCAGTTCGCATGTCTTTTTCCTTTGCCTCAGGCTTCTTCTCCTCTGTCGTGCTGCATGCTACGTCAGCCCTAATGAATCAGGGGGGGGTGCCACCCTTTGACCACTTCTTGGGGCGTGGAAAGTGCTTCCCCTGATGTAACAAATGCCAAACCCTAGTTTCCATTCCCCCACCCCACCGCGTCTTGCTTCTGTAGCTTGTTTGCGTTGCTGTTGATGCTTAGTACATGGCTTGCAACCATTCCCACCTACTCTGGATATAATCTAACTTGCGCATGATCTTTGTTTACCCCGTTTCTTATATCACTGAAGCAAAGCTACAAACTAGTCATTATCCGAACGATATCCATGATCTTTTATCATATTAGAAATCATAAAAAAGAGATTTGATAGATCTTAGCTTAAACCAAGTATGACCTCAACTGGTTGCACCTATAAATAACTCGACATGAGTATGTACACAAGCAAGCCGTTCATTGTTGGTTGTCCAGGTACATGTAGCCTCTTCTCTCATCTTCTTCCTCCTTGCTGCAAACAGAAGCCACATCAGCCATGGATGATCGCAACCAGTGCCACAACAACAGCCCCAACCTTCGGAGATCTGTTCCTGACGGCACTGTCACCGAGCCTGTGCGCACCCGATGGACTCCGAAGCCCGAGCAAATCCTTATACTGGAGTCCATCTTCAACAGTGGCATGGTAACCCTCCAAAGGCAGAACAGGCGGTCGAGGTCCCGCCGCCGCCAGCGCCAGTTGCAGGCGAGCCTTATGGCCGGGCAGCAAGTCAGCAGTGGAGTTCCACGTGCTTCGACGCCGCCCACCTCGTCGAGCACGTCATCTAGTAACTCTGCCGGAGGAGGAGCAGGATTGCTTTCATGCTCTTCTTTTGCTTCTTCTTCCTCCTTGCTGCAACCAGAAGCCACATCAGCCATGGATGATCGCAACCAGTGCCACAACAACAGCCCCAACCTTCGGAGATCTGTTCCTGACGGCACTGTCACCGAGCCTGTGCGCACCCGATGGACTCCGAAGCCCGAGCAAATCCTTATACTGGAGTCCATCTTCAACAGTGGCATGGTAAACCCTCCAAAAGGCGAGACCGTGAGGATCCGCAAGCTCCTCGAGCAGTTCGGCTCCGTGGGTGACGCCAATGTCTTCTACTGGTTCCAGAACAGGCGGTCGAGGTCCCGCCGCCGCCAGCGCCAGTTGCAGGCGAGCCTTATGGCCGGGCAGCAAGTCAGCAGTGGAGTTCCACGTGCTTCGACGCCGCAACCTCGTCGAGCACGTCATCTAGTAACTCTGCCGGAGGAGGAGCAGGATTGCTTTCATGCTCTTCTTTTGCTGACGCCGCCCACCTCGTCGAGCACGTCATCTAGTAACTCTGCCGGAGGAGGAGCAGGATTGCTTTCATGCTCTTCTTTTGCTTCTTCTTCCTCCTTGCTGCAACCAGAAGCCACATCAGCCATGGATGATCGCAACCAGTGCCACAACAACAGCCCCAACCTTCGGAGATCTGTTCCTGACGGCACTGTCACCGAGCCTGTGCGCACCCGATGGACTCCGAAGCCCGAGCAAATCCTTATACTGGAGTCCATCTTCAACAGTGGCATGGTAAACCCTCCAAAAGGCGAGACCGTGAGGATCCGCAAGCTCCTCGAGCAGTTCGGCTCCGTGGGTGACGCCAATGTCTTCTACTGGTTCCAGAACAGGCGGTCGAGGTCCCGCCGCCGCCAGCGCCAGTTGCAGGCGAGCCTTATGGCCGGGCAGCAAGTCAGCAGTGGAGTTCCACGTGCTTCGACGCCGCCCACCTCGTCGAGCACGTCATCTAGTAACTCTGCCGGAGAACCCGGTTAGTGCATGGCTAAGTGGTCTCTCGCATATATTAACGTGGTGGTGCTTTCCGCAGCCGAAACAAACCTCATATGGGAGTTTTCAGGCCTTCTACTCTTTTTGCTGAGACGTCAAGTGGATTGATCGACTGTGATCAACGTTTAGTTTCTTCAGTTTATTTCAGCCCTAGATCTGAACATTAAACATCCATCTAAGCTTTGAACCTTTCGAGCAATACGAGATTCTTGTTCTACCGGAAATGTTTTGGATAGATTAAAGTTTTGTCTAGTAATATTAATGCACTAACCCTAAATCAAGTAATTGTAGTCTTCGAGTAATCAGCACCATTTTAGCTTAAAATGAATGTTGTCTCTCATAAATGTGAATATAGGATATATTGAGTTGTAATTTGACGATATTTCAACTCATTTGGACCATGAAATGCATGACTGCAGGAACAGTGATCGTCTTCATCAATGGCGACCTTAACGAGGTTCCGAGTGGGCCTATAGATCTCAGAGCCATGTTTGGTCACAATGTGATGCTTGTTCATTCTTCTGGAGAGGTGCTACCTGTCAATGAGCATGGAATTCTCATGCAGAGCCTGCAGATGGGTGAAAGTTATTTCTTAGTGAGTAATTCTAGTCTCTCTCTCTCTCTTCCTCTCTGTTCTCTTCATACGTAAGAAATCTATAGATATCATGAAAACCTAGAGGCCAATGAAGTTTTACGTAATATTTGTTTCTTGACAGGTTACGAGGCCTACTTAGTGTGAGTTCAGTTGTAGTTCGGAGAAGAAGAATGGGTTCAGAAAATTGATTGAGAATACATGATGAGGTCCAGAGTTTGAAGCTTAAGGAGAAGCAGACTGTGTACTGAGAGTTCATCATTCTGAACTATCATCATCATTTTATGCAAACACTTCTGTGATAGAAACTGACTGTTGCTTTACACTTGTTTCGATCATGGTTTTCAGGGGGAATAAATGAGGAATTCATTGCCCTTTTGGCAGAATATAGAGTGTCTATTGAAGTTGTTTAATGTTCTTCCTCATTCATTTTTGCAGATGAGAATGTTGTCCTATATATATATCACACCACATGAACTTGTGTGTTAATTCTGGATCACCTAACATGCACAGACACATCTTTCCATGCACAATATTGTCATCATAGAAACACGAGGAAGACAGAAGCAAACTCAAGAATTACCGCATGGAATCATAGTGCAGATGAACACATCTTATATGGACAATAATGACGATGTGACCCGATTAACGTCAGTCACCCCAGATGACGCCTCACGGTATCTGGTCAACACGAACCCGAAACACCGACCGAGACATGTTAACATCATGCTCAGACTCGATCCCTTACACCACGTCAACACCAGTGTCAAACGCTACCAGGAATACAAGCATATCCCCTGCATGCGGGCGCATCAGGAAATAGTAAGCTTCCTTATAAATACCCTCGTGTTCTAAATGGAGGGGGAGGAAAAAACCCCCGGCGACTATACACTAACTTGATCGTCGGAGAGGTCGGACGGAGCTACCGATCCGACCTGTGTGCAGGTGGGAAGGCGGAACGCTTCCCCAGAACGCCCAGGAGCGGAGTCTCGGAAGGAGACGCGACCCCGACATGACCGCGCTAAGTCGAGCCGGCTACCTCAAGCGGTCTCCGGAGACTCCAGGGAGATCCCCGCCCATTCCGACCCGAACCAAGCTGAGTTGGTCCCGAGGCCCCGGCTTAAAGTTGTTAACACTAACAAGATCCCTTAAACATTTTAATAGAAACTTTTAGTTCCATGTAATTTCCTTCAGTAAACAAACACAGAAGCTTAAAGCTTGTTGCAAGCTAGCAAATCTACATGCTTCATTTCTTCCCCTTATTCTGTACACAGAAAGCATGGTTTCTCTAGTACCTTCTCATGGGAGTTTCATGTCAGCTTGTCACCACTTTCAGCATTTGCATATTAGATGCTTGCGTCTTGAGTTTGATGTGCATGCCAATGTATGCTTATGTTGTTCTTGAGCCTTTTGACGCTCGCATATATACATGCAGAGGAGAGTGGAGAGTGATTTAGTTGAAATTTACAGGATAAATGCTTCCTTCTTTCATTTTGTATTCACTTTTGCTATTCATATGCAGCTTTTCTTTATTGAAGATTTCATTTTTAGTGAGTTGGAGAAAGAAATTAAGGATACTACTTCAATATATCAATCACGATACACACATCATTTTGATACACACTGGGATACTGAAATGCTTCATTCATGCTTTGAATAAGAATGCAATGAGTTGAGTAGGTACAAACTTGTTCCATAGTTCACCAAAGATAAAAGAGGAGGTAGAAACTTGGGTTGGAGCCCAAAAGTCCATCTCATTTCCACATCCTTGGTGCCAAAAATGTGCTATTTCTTTCTGTAATCCTGTGTTAGAATATGACAGAATAGAAAGAACCTCAATTGATCTTTAAAGAAACATTTACAGATCAACTCGTCAGACATTGCAAGTACATACACACTTTAATCTTTATTTTAGATCTCCAATGAAGCCGTGGCACCTGAGCAGGAGGAGCAGTGTGCTTGATGAATACTCAAGTGATCCACGAGGAAAAGCCGATGGATCCAGTATTCTAAGCATCTCTTTGTTCAACACTCGTTCTTTGGCTCCTGCTTCGTTAGTGGTTTCCACCGGAGGCGACGACCTGTTCTCCATCAAATGTGCCTGTCACGAGGGCCAAGGTGATTGACGCAAAACCCTTCCTCGAAAGAAGCATCCGCCCCAGGTTCTTTGCAAACCGTGGGATGGTACGATCCTGAGTTAAAGCAGATCTGAGCTGACAGAAACGATAGAATGCCGTGTGTATCTTGGCGTTGAATCGGACATTGACAACCTCTCAACGCAGGAGGTCTTGTCGGACCAGACTTGCCCTACTGTGGAAGAAAACTAAAGCCATGGGTCTTCTTCGGTTATTGCACTACTGCTGTATTCACCTACACAACCAGCATATAGTTTAAGCAAGAGATTTGAAAGCCATATATATATATATATATATAATATTTAATAATCATCTTTTCTCATCAGTTTTTTTCTAACACAATATATATATATATATATTATTTATAATTAAGTTTTTCGGTTGGTGTATTATTTATTATTTGTGGTGTTCTCTTTTGCCGCCCGCCCGCACAAAGTAACTCTCTCTCTCTCTCTCTCTCTCTCTCTCTCTCTCTCTCTCTCTGGACACCTGGGACGACCACATGCCGCGCTGGAGCCGTTGGGTTCATGTGGGGGTGGGGGTGGGGTTGGGAGTGAGACGGCGTCGTGGAGTAATAAGCGATGATGGACCGGAATGCGACGGGAAAGGAGGTCATGGGAGGTCCGCCGAGGCGGTTACGGATGGCCGTCACTACTGGAGGGGTTTTTGGAGTGGAGTGGGGGGGGAGGGAAGGGGTGATGGATGCGCGGAGCGGTGCCATTCGATCTGTTGCAGGCGGCGACAAAAGATGCAGAGGAGGGGGGGTGTTTTGTCGGAGCTCTCCAGGGGGGGGGGGGGCGGGGAGGGAAGGGGTGACGGACGCGTGGAGCGGTGCATTGCAGGCGGCGACAAGCGATACAGAGGGTGATGTTCTCTCTCTCTCGTCCGCACCACCCCCACTCCGGTGTCGATTTATGTTTTTCTGAAAAGGGTCTAGGATTTTAGGATTTATCCGGTGTCGATTTGATGGATGATTGATTAAAATTGGGATTTATCAAGGCTAATCCCGATTTGGCCACAGAAAGTCCATCAGATTTGCAAATAGTATGGATTGGTTGATGTGTGCTGAAATTAACTGGACCAATTGATTTGATGGACATGGAAAAGGATTTTGTTTTAACGTTTTGGTTTTGTTGGTGAAGCACTAAGATCAATCCAGCCATGCTGGTGTTGATGAAGTTTATGGTCCCTTCGTGGTGAAGCACTAAGATCAATCCAGCCATGGTGGTGAAGATGGCCACCTTTAGTGCAACCAAAGTGCATGGTTTTAAGGTACAAGGCAACCTACACATCATGTCGTAGCTCGGATTACTTACGGGAGCTGTGGGTTCCCCACCCACCAAGATTAGTTTGTGCCACAACTTACTGAAGTAGTCAGAGCTACGATGGCGATGCAGATCCCGAGCTTTCACAGGAGCACTTTCCCGATGACAGAATGTAAGAAATTATTGAAGCCGACTCGTGTTTCTAAATTATTATAATAAAAACATAATATAAACGGATGCGAAAATAAAATAACGTATCTTCAATCATTATCGTCAAAAATTTTTGTAGAGATTTCTTCTTAAATTTTGACACTTCTCGACTTAAAACTCTCACTTTAGATGGGTAAAAAATTCTTTCGTTTCAAAAAAATGATTGAAACCAGGGATCAAAATCCTAAAATATATAGATATTTTCCAATTAAGAACATTTATCATTACCAACTCGTTCAAGAATTAATTTAAAATTATAACGTTTGGACCATAATGAGAAATTTTAATGATATTAAATATTTAATTTAATAATAATGGTTTCATGTATAAAGAATAAAAAACTGAAATCATTTAAATCATAATAAATGAAGAAATTTATGATAATGAATTATGAATCTTAATGAGAATGGTTATATTATTATTAAATAAGATATTTAATAACAATGGTTACATTCTTTCATTGGTCCATATGTTTATCTTAATAATTTGAATTAATCTTTCTCGAACAACTTTCTTAAGAAATAAATACATGAATCATAGCGATAAGTCCTCTAAGAGCGAGTATTATCATCCATGTATCACGATGTATTTAATTTCTTAATCTTAATATGGTAATATTACTTAATGAATAAACCTTATGTTTATTCTTGGTCCAATAACAATACATTTTCTTAAAATAATGTGCACATGAATGAGAAAATATCACAATATATAGAAGTTTCAATATCATTACAAAGTGGAACCAAGTCCCATTTTTTCTATATGATCCTTGAATTTCAGAGGTGACATACCTTTAGTCAAAGGATCAACAATCATTAATTTAGTGCTAATATGCTCAATGACCACTTTCTTTTCTTTTACACGTTCTCTTATGGCTAAATACTTAATGTCAATGTGTTTACTTCGACTTCGACTTTTATTGTTTTTAGCCATAAAGACAACAGCTGAATTATCACAGAAAATTCTTAATGGCCTAGAAATAGAATCCATGATTCTAAGCCCAGAAATGAAACTCTTAAGCCATACACCATGTGAAGTAGCTTCAAAACAGGAGACAAACTCAGCTTCCATGGTAGAAGTAGCAGTCAATGTGTGCTTCTCCAAGAAATAGCTCCACCGGCCATCATAAAAATATATCCTGATGTTGATTTACGAGAATCAATACAACCGGTGAAGTCTGAATCTGAGTAACCAATCACATCCAGATTGTCTGTATGTCTATACATAAGCATGTAATCTTTGGTTCCTTGTAGATATCTCATCACTTTCTTTGCAGCTCTCCAGTGGTTCATACCTGGATTACTCTGATATCGACCTAGCATCCCCACAATAAATGCAATATCATGTCTACTACAGACCTGAGCATACATAAGGCTTCCTACGACAGAAGCATATGAGATGTTTTTCATTAATTCCCTTTCAAAGTTGTTCTTTGGGCATTGGTTCAAATTGAACCTATCACCTTTCACAATGGGAGTAACACTTGGTGAACAATCTTTCATCCGAAATCTTTCTAAAAGTTTATCGATATAGGTTTTTTGTGATAGACCTAAAATACCTTGAGGTCTATCTCTATGGATCTTAATGCCAATGACATAAGATGCTTCACCCATATCCTTCACGTCAAATTTTTTAGAAAGAAATTGTTTCACCTCATGCAGCAAACCCTTATCGTTGGTTGCAAGCAAAATATCATCTATGTATAAAACAAGAAAACATATTTTACTCCCACTAATCTTCTGGTATATGCATTGATCCATGTGATTTTCAACAAATCCGAATAAAGAAATCACTTCATGGAATTTAAAATACCATTGGCGGGGGGCTTGTTTTAAACCATATATAGACTTCTTAAGCTTACAAACCAAGTGTTCACCAACATTAGAGGAGAAACCTTCAGGTTGTTTCATATAAACTCTTCCTCTAGATCTCCATTAAGAAATGTCGTTTTCACATCCATTTGTTGCAACTCAAGGTCAAAATGAGCAACTAATGCCAAAATAATACGTAGAGAATCTTTCTTAGATATTGGAGAAAATGTCTCCGTATAATTGATTCCCTCTTTTTGAGTAAATCCCTTTACAACAAGTCTTGCCTTGTATCTCTCAATATTACATAATGAATCTTTCTTAGTTTTAAAGACACATTTGCAGCCAATAGCCTCTGTTTCGCTAGGCAGCTCTACAAGATCCCAGACTTCATTGCTCATCATGGAATTCATCTCTTCTTTCATAGCATCATGCCACAAATTTGATTCTTTGCAACTCATGGCTTGTGAAAATGTTTCAGGATCATTTTTGGCTCCAATATTATAGTCAGATTCTTGTATATATACTACATAATCACTAGGAATTGCTGATCTTTTATTTCTAGTAGATCTTCTTAATGTTGTACCAATATTTCCCTGTGGAACTTGTGGTTCAACCAGTTGTTCAGGAGCTTGATGTAATTCTTGAACTGCTTGATCTATTAGAATATTATCAACAACTTGTGGAATTTCGATGATTGGGTGTTCAGCACTAGTTTGTACTTGAGGAGTGCTATGATCTATAACCAATCTATCATTGATGTGGAAGGTTGAGATTCTATATGATCATGTATGGAAACTATGTTCCTGAAATGATCGCTCCCACTAATCTTCTGGTATATGCATTGATCCATGTGATTTTCAACAAATCCGAATAAAGAAATCACTTCATGGAATTTAAAATACCATTGGCGGGGGCTTGTTTTAAACCATATATAGACTTCTTAAGCTTAAATCTTTCTTAATTTTAAAAGACACATTTGCAGCCAATAGCCTCTGTTTCGCTAGGCAGCTCTACAAGATCCCAGACTTCATTGCTCATCATGGAATTCATCTCTTCTTTCATAGCATCATGCCACAAATTTGATTCTTTGCAACTCATGGCTTGTGAAAATGTTTCAGGATCATTTTTGGCTCCAATATTATAGTCAGATTCTTGTATATATACTACATAATCACTAGGAATTGCTGATCTTTTATTTCTAGTAGATCTTCTTAATGTTGTACCAATATTTCCCTGTGGAACTTGTGGTTCAACCAGTTGTTCAGGAGCTTGATGTAATTCTTGAACTGCTTGATCTATTAGAATATTATCAACAACTTGTGGAATTTCGATGATTGGGTGTTCAGCACTAGTTTGTACTTGAGGAGTGCTATGATCTATAACCAATCTATCATTTGATGTGGAAGGTTGAGATTCTATATGATCATGTATGGAAACTATGTTCCTGAAATGATCGCTCCCACTAATTACATCATCCTCAAGAAATTTAGCGTTTCTTGATTCCACAATCCTAGTTGTGTGAGATGGACAATAGAACCTGTAACCTTTGGACTTTTCGGTATATGCAATAAAATACCTACTAATAGTCCTCGGGTCCAGTTTCTTCTCTTGTGGATTATATATTCTGACTTCAGACGGATATCCCCAAACGCGCATATGTCGTAAACTCGGTTTCCAACCTTTTCATAATTCAAATGGTGTTTTTTGGACAACCTTGGTTGGAACTCGGTTTAATATATACACAGTCGTCTTTAGTGCTTCAGCTCACAAAAAATTAGGAAGATTGGAGTTGCTAAGCATACTCTGCACCATGTCTAATAATGTTCGGTTTCTTTTTTCTGCAACACCATTCTGGTCTGGAGAACTAGGCATAGTGTATTGGGCAACAATCCCATGTTATTGAAGAAACTTAGCAAAAGGACCAGGTGCTTGTCCATTTTCAGTATATCTACCATAATATTCTCCACCTCTATCTGATCTCATAATTTTAATTTGCTTACCACATTGGTTCTCAACTTCAGCCTTAAAGACTTTGAAGGCATCAAATGTTTCATTTTTATTATGAAGCAAATATATATACATATATCGTGAGTAATCATCTATAAAGGAGATGAAGTATTTCTGACCATGTATGTTCATGTCTGAACAACATATATCAGTATGAATTATCTCTAATAAGTCTGAACTCCTATTAGCACCCCTTTTGGACTTATTGGTCTGTTTTCCCTTAATACAGTTCACACAAGTCTTAAAATTAGTAAAATCAAGAGTACTAAGTACCTCATCTTTAACTAATCTTTTAATTCTCTCTATGGAGATATGTCCTAATCTCCGATGCCATAATACAGAGGAGTCCTCATTAATATTACACCTCTTAATGCCAGCGTGAACATGCATTGAACTTTGAGTATTCTCATTTTGTAATAAAATACGGTAAAGACCGTCAGACAAAATACCATTCCCAACACAATCAGATTTATATAATAAACGAAATGATGTATCTTCAAAATTAAAGGAATACCCAAATGGTACAAGTCTGGAAATAGAAATTAAGTTTCGTGAGAAACTTGGTACATAAAAAGTCCTTTCCAATTTTAAAATAAAAGCACTACTTAAAGTTAAAATGCATGCTCCAATTGCTTCCACATGTGAGCCCATCTTATTTCCTGATAAGATGCTTTGCTTACTTCCCATTGGCTTCCTTAGGTTTTGTATACCCTGCAAAAAGTTTGCAATATGGATTGTTGATCCAGAGTCAATCCACCGGGTGTTAATATTAACATTGATCATATTAGATTCACAACACACATATGAGGTTGGTTTACCTTTCTTTTCAAGCCATTGTTGGAATTTCGTGCATTCCTTCTTCATGTGTCCCTTTCTTTTACAAAAGAAACACCTTGCTTCTTTCTGGATATCAGCTTGGGATGATATTTTACCTTTTCCCTACTGATGAGTTTTTTGATTGGCTTGATGTTTGTCAGTTTTGTTCTTCCCGCGAGTGGTTACCATCAATGCACTCTCACCCAATTCCATCACTAGCCTCTCTTCTTCTTGAACACACATGGTCATTAATTCATTGATTGACCATTTGTCCTTATGTGTATTGTATGAAATTTTAAAAGGGCCATATTGAGGTGGAAGGGTGTTCAGAATATAGTGCACCAGGAAGGATTTTGACATATTAACCTCAAGTTTCTTAAGTTGAGCCGCAATATCTCGCATTTGCATTATGTGCTCACGCACACCCTTTATGTTAGTGAGTCTAAAGGATGAAATTTTCATTATATGGGTACTTGCTAGTGCCTTATCCGAAGTGATGAATTGTTCATCGGTAGCTTTTAGCAAGTCTCGGACATTTTCATGCTGGTCAACAGAACCACGTATGCCAGTAGTTATCTTAGTTTTGATAAACATCACGCTGAGCCGATTGGATCGCTCCCATCGCTCATATAACGCGATCTCATTTGGAGTGCTGGTATTAGTGACTGAAGGTGGTCGTCTTTCCTAATAGCATAATCAATATCCATCCACCCTAAATGGAGGAGAACCCTCTCCTTCCATATCTTATAGTTGTCACCACTAAGTTCGGGAATATCAGAGAAATTAACAGTTTGAGAAACTGCATAAAATCAAACATGCTTATGTCAAAATTTGAAGCTTAATAGACTAAATTACATGTTTTACCAATATGAAACATGCCAAAAATATGAATCTCATGACATAAAAATTGCCTGTGGGCTAAATTCTTAATTCAAATAGATTCAAATGGTCTTTATGATAAAACTATCAAATTATATTCCAATTCATAATCCCTGTGGGTAAATTATGAAAATAATCTGATATTTTATCCTAATTAATTATATTAAATATAATAAAGGATCCTGTGAGATAACAATTATTATACGAAATATAATCAATCACAATATGATGTCTAATTACTTATGTGATCCTTATTTTAACTTTATATATAATTTTAATTAATTAAGGATGCTATGACTAATTCTTAATTAAATTAAGATTATATGGATCACTAGACATTTTAAACATAAAAAATTTACTCATAAGCATGATTTTATATATATCTAAATATGCATATATGAGCATTTTACCGATTAAAAATGTTGAAAATGATATTTCCTCATGATTTTAACAAAATATATCAAGAAGTTTCCAAGAAGAAACCAAAATCAAATCATTTTCATGGCATAAAAATGAAAACTTTTCATATTAGAGGTCAATCGGCTCTGATACCAAATGTAAGAAATTATTGAAGCCAACTTGTGTTTCTAAATCATTATAATAGAAACACAATATAAACTGATGCGGAAACAAAATAGTGTACCTTCAGCCATTGTCGCCAAGAATTTCTGCAGAGGTTTCTTCTTGAACTTTGGCACTTCTCGGCTCAAAACTCTCGCTTTAGATGGTGTAGGAAACCCTTTTGCTTCAAAGAGATGATTGAGCCCAGGGACCAAAATCCTCAAATATATAGATGTTTTCCCATCAAAAACATTTATCATTACCAACTCATAACGTTTAAGAATTAATTCAAAATTGTAACGTTGAGACCATAATGAGAAACTTTAATGATATTAAATATTTAATTTAATAATAACGATTTCATGTATAAAGAATAAAAAACTGAAATCATTTAAACCATAATAAATAAAGAAATTTATGATAATAAATTATGAATATTAATGAGAACGATTATATTATTATTAAATAAGATATTTAATAACAACGGTTACACAGAAAACATCGATGATGTCCAACCGGGAGTTCTTCCGGGCATCATCACTACTACAGTAATGACCTCTGTGGGTTTTGCCTGGCCTTCTGATACTCCTCACGTATGCACAATCACAAGGTACCAATCAATAGTACCGAGTGAACGAAGAGTTACTTGAGTCGGAATTGTGTCCGAGTTTGATCGACCGAAACCATTCACTGCTCTCTTGGAGAAAGCAAGACAAGTACGAGCTTCAGTTACTCGAGAACAATCAGTAAACTGACAGTCAAAATGCAGAACCACAAGCAATCAATCGAGTAGGTGCTGGTTCACTTTTGATGCTAAAGAGAAGTTATAGTGGCCCTCCGGTGGCAGAGGAAGGAGACAGAGGCAATTAAAGATCCCAAAACTGAAGCCAGCCTCCCTCCGCAGTCCCCGCGGCGTCGGTTTCTGCGATGACAAAAGGTCAAACACCAGCCGAGCTCGGACAAAGCCTTCACCAACATCCTATATTAATGCGCAGTTTGCATGTCTTTTTCCTTTGCCTCAGGCTTCTTCTCCTCTGTTGTGCTGCATGCTACGTCAGCCCTAATGAATCAGGGGGAGGGTGCCACCCTTTGACCACACCTTGGGGCGTGGAAAGTGCTTCCCCTGATGTAACAAATGCCAAACCCTAGTTTCCATTCCCCCACCCCACCGCGTCTTGCTTCTGTAGCTTGTTTGCGTTGCAGGAGATGCTTAGTACATGGCTTGCAACCATTCCCACCTACTCTGGATATAATCTGATTTACCATGATCTTTGTTTACCCTGTTTCTTATACCACTGAAGCAAAGCTACAAACGAGTCATTATCCGAACGATATCCATGATCTTTTATCATATTAGAAATCATAAAAAAGAAATTTGATAGATCTTAGCTTAAACAAGTGTGACCTCAACTGGTTGCACCTATAAATAACTCGACATAAGTATGCACACAAGCAAGCCGTTCATTGTTGGTTGTCCAGGTACATGTAACCTCTTCTCTCATCTTCTTCCTCCTTGCTGCAACCAGAAGCCACATCATCCATGGATGATCACAACCAGTGCCACAACAACAGCCCCAACCTTCGGAGATCTGTTCCTGACGGCACTGTCACCGAGCCTGTGCGCACCCGATGGACTCCGAAGCCCGAGCAAATCCTTATACTGGAGTCCATCTTCAACAGTGGCATGGTAAACCCTCCAAAAGGCGAGACCGTGAGGATCCGCAAGCTCCTCGAGCAGTTCGGCTCCGTGGGGGACGCCAATGTCTTCTACTGGTTCCAGAACAGGCGGTCGAGGTCCCGCCGCCGCCAGCGCCAGTTGCAGGCGAGCCTTATGGCCGGGCAGCAAGTCAGCAGTGGAGTTCCACGTGCTTCGACGCCGCCCACCTCGTCGAGCACGTCATCTAGTAACTCTGCCGGAGGAGGAGCAGGATTGCTTTCATGCTCTTCTTTTGCTTCTTCTTCCTCCTCTAACTTTATGATCGATGATAGTGCCGATGATCTCTTCTCGATCTGTCGTCAGATGGGATTCATGGAGAGCACTCAGGATATCTCGCAGCTACACTACCAACCCGGTTAGTGCATGGCTAAGTGGTCTCTCGCATATATTAACGTGGTGGTGCTTTCCGCAGCCGAAACAAACCTCCTCCGGGAGTTTTCAGGCCTTCTACTCTTTTTGCTGAGACGTCAAGTGGATTGATCGACTGTGATCAACGTTTAGTTTCTTCAGTTTATTTCAGCCCTAGATCTGAACATTAAACATCCATCTAAGCTTTGAACCTTTCGATCAATACGAGATTCTTGTTCTACCGGAAATGTTTTGGATAGATTAAAGTTTTGTCTAGTAATATTAATGCACTAACCCTAAATCAAGTAATTGTAGTTGATAAGAATTAAACGAAGAAGATAGAAAGATAGAAATTGTAGAAGAAACTATGAAAAGTATAAGATGTAATTGGCAGATTCATTTGATAATGAGCTCTTGATAGCTATTTATACACACTCAGTAGGGAGTTTATACACATTCAGCAGGAAGGATTTTTCTCAACTACATAGAGATTTCCTCAACTGCCTTGAGGAAATCTTATCTGCTTATCATGCCCCCGCAAGATTGAGCTTCCATCAAGGATGCCGATCTTGGACCGATGAGATGAAAATAGTTTTCGGGCAAGAGGCTTTGTGAGTGAGTCTGCTAGTTGATCAGCTGTATGTACGTGAGAAACACGGAGTTGATGTCTTACAACTTGATCTCGCACGAAGTGAAAGTCGATGGCAATGTGTTTCATGCGGGAATGGAACACTGAATTGACACATAAGTAGGTAGCGCCAATATTGTCACAATATATTGTAGGAATAACCGTGGAGTTGACGTTGAGTTCCTTGAGCAGATTTGTGACCCAATTGAGTTCAGCAGCGGCGGTGGCGATGGCACGATATTCAGCTTCAGTTGTAGATCGTGCAACCGTCTTTTGTTTTTTAGAACTCCAACTGATTGGAGTGGCTCCAAGGAAGACAATGTATCCTGATGTAGATGTTTTATCATCAAGGTTCCCTGCCCAATCAGCATCAGCAAAGGCATGAAGATGGAGTGAAGTATTTTTGCGAAGAAAAATGCCATAATTAAGAGTCCCTTTAAGATACCGCAAAATTCGTTTGACCGCAGACCAATGCATAGTAGATGGTCGATGCATGAATTGGGATAATTTATTGACGGCAAATGAAATATCTGGATGCGTGAGAGCCAAGTACTGTAAAGAGCCAAGGACTTGTCGATATTGAGTTGAATCTGTAGCAGGACTTCCATCACATAATTTAAGTGATTCACTGGTAGAGAGAGGAGTTGTAACCTCTTTCGCATCCTGCATGTTTGTCTTTGATAATAAATCTTGAATATACTTTCTTTGTGATAGGAAGAGACCTGAAGATGTAAATGTTGCTTCCACTCCCAGAAAATAGCTTAAAGTTCCTAGATCTTTGAGGGAGAAGCGATCGACCAAGTGCTTTAGAAATGCTTGAGTCTTCAAAGGATCATTTCCTGTGACAATAATATCATCCACATATACTAAAAGATATATTATGCTTCCATTCTATTGGCAAATGAATAACGAGGTATCAGACTTGGAATTGATGAAGCTAATTGAGGTCAAAAACGAGCCAAGCTCGTTATACCAAGCCCTTGGAGCTTGACGAAGTCTATAAATAGCTTTTTGAAGTTTGCAGACATGCCTTGGATATTGAGGATGAACGAAACCAGGAGGTTGCTGCATAAAGACATCTTCAGTAAGTGACCCTTGTAAAAAGGCATTGTTAACATCCAATTGTCGTATGTGCCAGCCCTTTGAGATTACCAAACTTAAGATAAGACGGATTGTTATGGGTTTAACAACGGGACTAAATGTCTCTGTGAAGTCGACACTAAGTCGTTGATGAAACCCTTTGGCGACTAGACGTACTTTATATCTAGCAACAGATCCGTCTGGGTTTCGCTTAATTCGAAAGACCCATTTACACCCGATGATATTTTGTATGTGATGAAAGGGTACTAATGTCCATGTAGAGTTGTGGAGGAGAGCATCATATTCGTCACATATGGCTTTACGCCAGTGAGAAGATTTTTGGGCTTGAGTGACTGTAGTGGGTTCACTGGCCTAAGTAGAGGAACTTGTTATAGCATGTAAGTCAAGGACCTGACATGGTTTGAAAATACCACTTTTGGAACGTGTTGTCATTAGATGTCTAGGGGGAATGGAAGTGGTAGATTGTGTTGGTGGTAAAGCCGAGGGTGAGTCACTGTCATGGACCGGGCCAACCGTCGGCACAACAATGTCACTAGGTCTAGGAGAAGGTAAAGCCAGTGGCAATGTTGCCGAGGGTATTACCTCATTAATAGGGGAAACTTGTGAGGAATGAAGTGGAGAAATAGAGGGATGAAGAAGCTGTTGAATAGGAGTAATAGTAGTATGCGGATCTTGAGGGTAAGGACTGGTCGGTGTCATTGGAGGTTCGTATGATGAGATTGGAGGAATATTCCAGTGATGTATGTTTATCGGAGTAGCTTGCATTGTAGGATTATTTTGAAAAGGAAAGATAGACTCCTCAAAATAACATGACGTGATATAAATTTTTTTTTAGTTTGGGGTTCAAAACATCGAAAAGCATTCTGTTCAAGAGAGTATTCTATAAAAGTGCAAGGCTTAGATCGTGGTGTTAGCTTATGTGACGCATAGGGACGGAGCCATGGATAACATAAATAGCCAAAAACTTTGAGTTTATGAAGGTTTGGAAGTTTGTTGAATAATTTTTCAAATGGTGACTGGTATTGTAAGACTGGAGTGAGCATACGATTAATGAGATAAACTGCAGTTTGAAAGGCTACTGACCAAAAAGGTGGTGGCATGGATGCTTGATGTAGAAGGGAGAGACCAGTTTTAACAATATGCCGATGTTTGCGTTCGACAGAGCCAACCAATTGGGGAGTATGCGGGGGTGACTTGAGGTGTTGTATACCACAAGCAGAGAGACAAGATGTGAGGGCTTGATATTCGCCTCCACCATCAGAGTAAACCGTTTTAATGGAAGATTGAAAAAAATTTTCAACCAACTTTCGAAAGTTGGTAAATACTGTGGAAACATCAGACTTATGGTGGAGAGGATAAAACCATGTGTACTTAGTAAAATAGTCTACAAAAATGACATAAAAGCGAAACTTGTCAAAAGAAAGAATTGGGGCAGGGCCCCATACGTCGGTATAAATAATTTCAAATGGTTTAGAGCAAGAAATGGAGGTTGTCCCAAAAGGCAGTTTATGACTTTTATTGCAAAGACAAGTATCGTAATGATTGACAGTGCTATTGATTTTCAAGGTAGGAAGAGAATAACGAGAAAGTAATTTTTGCTGGATAAAAGGAGAGGGATGACCAAGACGACGATGCCATATATCAACCGGAGCTGCGACTGAAGAGTGAGCAGTAGGAAGGGTAATTTGCGAAGCGGATGGCCACTCATAAATGTTATCTTTGTTCTGGCCCTAGACCAAGGATGCCCCCGTGCTCAAATCCTTGACAAGAAAAAAATTAGGAAAGAATTCAATTGAGGTATTATTTTGTTTACAGAATTGAGAAACGAAAATGTGGTTTCTTTGAATGTTAGGTGCACACAGAACATCATCGAGTGTAAAAGTTGTGGTAAGTGAACTAAGCGTTGAGGAACCAGAATGAGTAATAGGAATTCTTTTACCGTCACCGATGATGATATCTTCATTTCCGTCATAGTTGTTGTGGATGGACAAGTTTTGAAGATTAGAGGTGATGTGATGAGAGGCGCCCGAGTCCACAATCCAATTAGGTTGGGTAGGAGTTGGAGTAGCCATGAAATTCGCCTGAGGCCACTGTGATGGAACAGGGAGTCTAGGGCGAGATCGACAGACTTTCGCTGAGTGTCCGACTTTATCACATAGTTGGCAAACGACTGGTTGGTGGCCTGTGAAGTCAGGACGTGACAACTGAGGATTATGAATGTTACCACCTTGATATGGATGAGGGGGGTTTGGTTTGGGCGCCATAGGGCTGGGAGGCAGCTTAGCCAGACCGTTGTTGACGTGCTTATTGTACTGGTTGCTCTTCCTCTTGGATTTTTGATTGACTTGAGCTGTAATAGGTGGTCCGGGCAACATATCATCACGCTTCAAGTACGTCTCATAGTCGATCAACTTATCATAAAGTTCTTCGAATGATATTGGTGAGTCGCGTGCCCGAAGAGCTGCTGTCAGTTCTTTGTACTCGCCTCCTAGGCCATTGAGGGTATGGATGAGGACTTCTTCATCACTGAGAGAATGACCTATCAAAGCTAAGTCATCGATGATAACTTTGATAGTTTGTAAATAATCAGCAATAGTACTTCCCTCTTGTTTTGTTTTCATCAGATTGGAGAGAAGTCCAAGCATGCGAGTACGCGAGCAATTTGCCAAAGTTGTTTGTAACTTGCACCATGCTTCTGCAGCAGTCTTACATGAGGATATCAGTGGGGTAACAGATCCAGCAATAGAAGCTTGAATAGCTTGGAGGATGAGGCGATCTTGACGTAACCATAGTTTGTGGGCTGGATTTGGCACTGGTTTGGCAAGGGAGCAGCAACAAACGGTAGAAACAAAGGTCGTGACTTTGCTTCCTTTAGAAGCATTGCCCATGGAAGAAGTGTCGATGCAGTGGACGTAGCGACAATGACTGCAACAGTGGCGAATGGCTACGGCTGAGGGGCGAAGACGTTGCCACGAGAGGGATGGTCGAGCGGCTGCGGCTGCGACCCAAGGGAAGGCGGTGGACTCCGGTCGGGAAGCGGTTGTGAGGAGTGCTCTAGGCAAACTGCTCTGATACCATGATAAGAATTAAACGAAGAAGATAGAAAGATAGAAATTGTAGAAGAAACTATGAAAAGTATAAGATGTAATTGGCAGATTCATTTGATAATGAGCTCTTGATAGCTATTTATACACACTCAGTAGGGAGGTTATACACATTCAGCAGGGAGGATTTTTCTCAACTACGTAGAGATTTCCTCAACTGGCTTGAGAAAATCTTATCTGCTTATCAGTAGTCTTCGAGTAATCAGCACCATTTTAGCTTAAAATGAATGTTGTCTCTCATAAATGTGAATATAGGATATATTGAGTTGTAATTTTGACGATATTTCAACTCATTTGGACCATGAAATGCATGACTGCAGGAACAGTGATCGTCTTCATCAATGGCGTCCTTAACGAGGTTCCGAGTGGGCCTATAGATCTCAGAGCCATGTTTGGTCACAATGTGATGCTTGTTCATTCTTCTGGAGAGGTGCTACCTGTCAATGAGCATGGAATTCTCATGCAGAGCCTGCAGATGGGTGAAAGTTATTTCTTAGTGAGTAATTCTAGTCTCTCTCTCTCTCTCTCTCTCTCTCTCTCTTCTCTCTCTCTCTCTCTCTCTCTCTCTCTCTCTCTCTCTTCCTCTCTGTTCTCTTCATACGTAAGAAATCTATAGATATCATGAAAACCTAGAGGCCAATGAAGTGTTACGTAATATTTGTTTCTTGACAGGTTACGAGGCCTACTTAGTGTGAGTTCAGTTGTCGTTCGGAGAAGAAGAATGGGTTCAGAAAATTGACTGAGAATACATGATGAGGTCCAGAGTTTGAAGCTTAAGGAGAAGCAGACTGTGTACTGAGAGTTCATCATTCTGAACTATCATCATCATTTTATGCAAACACTTTTGTGATAGAAACTGACTGTTGCTTTACACTTGTTTCGATCATGGTTTTCAGGGGGAATAAATGAGGAATTCATTGCCCTTTTGGCAGAATATAGAGTGTCTACTGAAGTTATTTAATGTTCTTCCTCGTTCATTTTTGCAGTTGAGAATGTTGTCCTATATATATAACACCACATGAACTTGTGTGTTAATTCTGGACACCTAACATGCACAGACACATCTTTCCATGCACAATATTGTCATCACAGAAGCAAACTCAAGAATTACCCCATGAAATCATACAGAAAGCATGATTTCTCGAGTACTTTTAGTTCCATATAATTTCCTTCAGAAAACAAAGTAGCAAATCTACATGCTTCATTTCTTCCCCTTATTCTGTACACAGAAAGCATGGTTTCTCGAGTACCTTCTCATGGGAGTTTCATGTCAGCTTGTCACCACTTTCAGCATTTGCATATTAGATGCTTCCGTTTTGAGTTTGATGTGCATGCCAATGTATGCTTATGTTGTTCTCGAGTCCTTTGACACTCGCATATATACATACATACATGCAGAGGAGAGTGGAGAGTGATTTAGTTGAAATTTACAGGATAAATGCTTCCTTCTTTCATTTTGTATTCACTTTTGCCATTCATATGCAGCTTTTCTTTATTGAAGATTTCATTTCTAGTGAGTTGGAGAAAGAAATTAAGGATACTACTTCATTATATCAATCACGATACACACATCATTTTGATACACACTGGGAGACTGAAATGCTTCATTCATGCCTTGAATAAGAATGTAATGAGTTGAGTACATACAAACTTGTTCCATAGTTAACCAAATACAAATCATAATGGAATTTGGGCTTGGTTTGCAGAAAAAAAGAGGAGGTAGAAACTTGGGTTGGAGTCCAAAAGTTCATCTCCTGTATTAGAATATGCCAACTATCTCAATTGTACTTGGATTTTCTTATGCTATAGCTACTATTCTTGTGGGCAAGGTTGACAGAATAGAAATAACCTCAATTGATCTCTAAAGAAACATTTACAGATCAACTCGTCAGACATCGCAAGTACATACGCACTTTAATCTTTATTTTAGATCTCCAATGAAGCCGTCGCACCTGAGCAGGAGGAGCACTAGGAGCAGTGTGCTCGATGAATACTCGAGTGATCCACCGGCAAAAGATGGATGGATCCAGTATTCTAAGCATCTCTGTGTTCAACACTTGTTCTCTGGCTCCTGCTTCATTAGTGGTTTCCACCGGAGACGACGACCTGTTCTCCATTAAATGTGCCTTTCACTAGGGCCAAGGTGATTGACACAAGACCCTTCCTCGAAAGAAGCATCCGCCCCAGGTTCTTCGCAAACCGTGGGATGGTAAGATCCTGTGAGTGAAAGCTGATCTGAGCTGACAGAAACGAGAGAATGCCGTGTGTATCTTGGCGTTGAATCGGACATTGACTACCTCTCGAAACAGGTCTTGTCGGACCAGACTTGCCCTACTGTGGAAGAAAACTAAAACCATGGGTCTTCGGTTATTGCACTACTGCTGTATTCACCTACAGAACCAACATATAGTTTAAAGCGAATATATATATTCTTTTCTTTTAATAATAATCTTTTCTCATCAGGTTTTTTCTAACACAATATATATATATTTTATTTATTGAATAAAATAAAATAACTTTTATCTTTTAATTTTAAATATTTTATTTTATTTATTTATTTATTTACGCCACCAACGTTAGGCCACTCTGTCCTGCTACGACGACTCTTATGCCATCTTGCCGTACCCGCTCGCCTACCTGCGTCATGATTGAGTGAACTACGTGGGGTCCAGTGTGGGGCCACTGCTTTTCCCAATCAAAGATAGTTACGACTAGCGTGACAAACAAATGCGTAGGGTGGAGAAGTTTTGCCACACGTTCTACTTACTACCTGCGTCGTGATGGGACGCGGTGTGATGCCGCTGCTTCGCCGAATCGAGAGGCATAAACAAATGTGTAGGTGACGTATCTTTGTCCTCTCTCGGCCGATGGGACCTCGCCACCAATAAGGGCGAACCACCAACGCTCTTATTGTCCTCCGCAGGAGAAGCATAACGCCGCCCCGCCTTTAAATTGCCAACGCAACTTAAACTCCTCATTTCGCCGCCACGCCGTCGGTGGTGCTCGTCGACTCCGCAGGCCCTTCTTTCCGATCCGGTCTCTGCGATTCTTCTCGACGGGAGGGTTGGACCTGTGGGAGCTTTATCGGGAATGGCGGAGGCGTCGAGGAGAAGACCGAAGACTAAGATCGTGTGCACCTTGGGCCCGGCTTCGAGGTCCGTGGAGATGATCGAGAGGTTTCTGATGGCGGGGATGAATGTGGCCAGGTTCAACTTCTCCCACGGTTCCCACGCTTACCACCAGGAAACCCTAGACAACCTCCGCGCCGCGATGGACAAGACCGGAATCCTCTGCGCCGTCATGCTCGACACGAAGGTCTCTTGTCCTCGAGCCTTTTTCTTCCGGCGCACTTCCTCGGACTGGTTTCTTTCCTATATCCATATTCCCGTTTAAGAAATTTTGGATGCTTGAGATGGGTTTACGATGTCAAGATCTCACCTTCCGGTGATCTTTTACGGTGTTAGATGTCGTGGTTTTCAATCGGAAATTTGGCCTTTTAATTTATTTTTGGTTTTTGATGTTGATTTCGCCAGGAATATGTTTATTCCGGTGTATCTGCACTTCCTTGCCATTTGCTATTGCAGAAATCTCGATAATCAATTCTATTATTTGATGATGGATGATAAATGCTTATCGAGGGTTGATGATGCTTTCCTTTTCTTTTTTTTTTATGTCAAACTAACATATAAAAGTAATAAGGTTGGCTTAACTGTAGCGCAAATCCGTCCCTTTAAAGGATCAACTGGACGTTTGATCAACTATCGAGAAAAGTTTAGGCATTGTGAGACCATATGAATTAATTTTGCTGGAATGTTGATATGCTTAGATCACAATGTGGGGTGATCTTTCCAGGCATTCATTTATTTTGGAGGCCATGTATGTATATCTATGATCTTCTTTAAAATTTTAACGCCTAGAGGATGCTTAGTCGTTCCGTGTGTGATTTGACATGCCCTAACATTTGAACAATCAAAGGGAAAACTCAGGTGTGATTTGGGATGCAAGAGGAGTACATGATGTGATATAGATAAGAAATTGACAGCAACAGAAAATAAAAACTTCGGCAATTTAATAAGGTAGAGTTTGTCAAACTGATACCGAACAGAAAAGTGCATTCTATAGATTAAACCTATACTTTTTGGGAATTTGTGTGGACATAAATTTCTTTTGTAATGTCATCAGGAACCCCTTAATGATCTGAACACTTGATCTTATTTGTCTGTGTTCCATCCTTGTGCAAATGTCACGGAATTCTTGTCTTGACCCCCCTTTTTTCTTTTATAATTCACAGGGCCCTGAGATCCGGACTGGGTTTTTGAAAGATGGCAAACCTATTCATCTACAAAAGGGCCAAGAAATCGCAGTCACTACAGATTACAGCATAAAGGGTGATGAAAACATGATATCAATGAGCTACAGAAAGCTAGTAGAGGATTTGAAGCCAAACAGTGCCATTTTATGTGCTGACGGGACTATTACACTTACGGTGCTTGCTTGCGACAAGGAGTCAGGACTGGTTCGCTGCCGCTGCGAGAATTCTGCAGTCCTTGGTGAGAGGAAAAATGTCAATCTTCCAGGCGTTGTCGTCGATCTTCCAACTCTAACAGAGAAGGACAAGGAGGATATCCTGAAATGGGGCATCCCAAACAAAATTGACATGATTGCCCTGTCCTTTGTACGCAAAGGTTCTGATCTTGTGGAGGTCAGAAAGGTTCTTGGAAAACATGCCAAGTCAATCATGCTGATGTCCAAGGTCTGTTAATGTGCCTAAATTGATCTGTTTATGTAGAGACCAAAGTCTTATTCACTATAATTATTTGCAGGTTGAGAATCAAGAAGGGGTAGCCAACTTTGATGATATTCTTGCAAATTCAGATGCTTTCATGGTGGCACGGGGAGATTTAGGAATGGAAATTCCCATTGAGAAGATATTTTACGCCCAAAAGGTGATGATTTTCAAGTGCAATATGAAAGGAAAACCTGTTGTAACCGCAACTCAGATGTTGGAATCGATGATTAAATCTCCTCGGCCCACTCGAGCAGAAGCAACTGATGTTGCTAATGCAGTTCTTGATGGCACTGACTGTGTGATGCTTAGTGGTGAAACAGCTGCAGGTGCTTACCCGGAGCTAGCAGTTCAGACAATGGCTCAGATATGCCTGGAAGCAGAGTCTTATTTGGACTATGGAGCTGTCTTTAAAGGAATCCTGGCAACAGCACCGGTTCCTATGAGCCCAATAGAGAGCCTTGCATCATCAGCTGTTCGAACTGCCAACTCTGCCAAGGCATCTCTCATCTTGGTCCTGACGAGAGGGGGAAGCACCGCAAAACTAGTGGCAAAGTACAGGCCAGCGATGCCAATATTGTCAGTAGTGGTACCAGAGTTGAAGACAGATTCCTTTGATTGGTTCTGCAGTGATGAGGCTCCTGCAAGGCACAGTCTTATATTTAGAGGATTGATTCCAGTTTTAAGCTGTGCGACAGCAAAGTCCTCCGACACCGAGTCTACTGACGAAGCCATTGAATTTGCTATTCAGCATGCAAAAGCAGCTGGCCTATGCAAACCTGGAGAATCGGTTGTGGCACTGCATAGAGTTGGAGTTGCATCTGTAATCAAGATCCTGACAGTTCAATGATCAAAGCGATAGTAGCTGGAAATTAACATTGGAGACAATTTTATTGTAGCACCTAAGACCTCTTCTGGAGGCATTTTTGCTAATTAGGACCCAAGTCTCTATTTCAACCTTATGGACTTTGCCTTTAATATGTTATCTCACTAAAGTACAGGTTATTTTTCAGGAAAGTGGTTAAAGGAATTTTGTTGTTTGGGTTGGGATCCACGAAGTCTTCGGGAGGATGGAGATTTTGAGTTATTTTGTCTTGGAAGGGCTCTCTTTTGTCAAGTATTCATGAAGTCTTCAGGGGATGGAGTGCTTGAGTATTTTGTTTTGGAAGGACTTCTCTTTAATGTCTTTAGTATTCATGAAGTCTTCAGGAGGATGTAGTTTTCGAGTATTTTGATTTGGAAGGGCTTCTCTCTTATGTCTTAGAGTATTCATGAAGTCTTCAGGAGGATGGAGTTTTTGAGTATTTTGTTTTGGAAGAGCTTCTCTCTTATGTCTTGCATCTACTGTGAACAGTTGAAGTTGGTATGATGCAGTCATATACTGGTGAAGTATGTGCTTTGTTCAAATTTTGTCACAATTTAATGATATTTGCTGTGACACGTCGTTGTCAGAAAGTTTTCCCTCTACCCTCTAATGTTCATCTGCTATTGCCACATCTGTCTTGTCTTCTCTTTTGTTGCAACAGGTTTCCACTTTTGTGTATAGCTTGAAAATAAAGACAAATCTAGGGTTTGAGTATCATTAATCACATCAAGTGACTGCTACCTTAAATTCATTCTGTTTGGTCTTATTAAATTCTGTCTGCAATTTATCTCCTTTCTGCATCTAAGTGTGCCTTGATATCGATCTGATTTCAGATACTTGTCTCTCCAGGATCCTGAAACATGAAGAGAAAGATCAAGCCACAGGCCCACAGGCAGCAATGACAAAAGTAAGGTACACTTCTGCGCCAGCATCACCCTTGCCTTTGTGATCTGAGATTTTCCATCACCATTCTTGTCCAATTCTGCCATCCAAATGATTCTGAACATGATTCTATGGTTCAGATTTGGCATCACCCTTGCCTTTGTGATCTGAGATTTTCCATCACCATTCTTGTCCAATTCCGCCATCCAAATGATTCTGAACATGATTCCATGGTTCAGATTTGGCATTGCCCATTGAATGAAACCTCAATCCATCCCTTTGCTTCAACATACAGTTATACTCTTTCACCCTTTTTGACAAGACCTTCTCGAGTTAATAGAAAAAGCTGATTTATCATACATTGTTTTACTTGCTGTTTAGAAAGATAAGGGTACAACCAGATGTTCTTCTGTGATCATATTTCCTGGGTGCGTGATTCTCCAGTTTAGCAGCTCAGACTGCTGTCAGATGACAGAATACACATGAAGTGATTACTGCCAGGCAATAAGATTCCCAAACTTCTTTTTGAGGTACCTGGCATTGCTGCAGAGAAATCCTACATTAGGGTTAAAATCTTCTGCAAATTGTTTGTGACTTGTCACAAAGAAGCATGTGTTGCTGTATTACCATATGGCTTGTTCTCTATGCCAACAAAATCCTGTCTGAAGGCCATAGCAGGGTGAAAAAAAACATAATTTGATACTAGAAAACATAATTCAGGGTATAAAATTGATACCCATCCATTTGTCAGCTCAATTTTAGCCAAATTCTCATTAGTATCTAGTTATCTGCCATCCTCAAGAATAGCTGTTACATTTTCATTGCATGCATAGACTACTACATGTGCTTCATAACCTCATGACATAGGTTTTGCATCAACTAGGCCGACTCCCTCATTTTAATCGGCTCAGGTTGAACATCTAATTTATCAGATCCACTGTCGTAATTTAGATTCAGTTTCTCTTTATTTTCTTTTGAGTTTTTGGTATGAACTGACTTTGTGGATTCTGGATCACTCGAGGAAGATGAATCTGATGAGCCTTGTGATAGAGCTTCAGATGTAGATGGCTCTGGTTGCTGGAGAATAGACACAACGGATGGATCTTGGGAGAGTACGGAACCAGCTGAGTTTATGATAGCAGACATTTTCTTATCATCCTCTTTCATTTGTTCACCATACTTGTTGAAATCAAATCCAACTTGATTATGTCCCCCAAATGCAGATTCCAGACTATTTATGTCAAAAATGTCTGTCATAATCTTCTGGCTGTCGGTGTCATCAGAGTAAACAAATTTTACCTTCTTGTATGTCTTCTGATCCAGAAAAGGCTTCACCACCTACAAAATCCAAAACCGATGAGATGAAGCTTTGTGCCTCACATTAAGCTGAAGGTATATATAGCTCTCTCAGACTCTCTGTTCAATCTGGTAGCTAATTCCTTTTAGCAAGTTGCTTATCTACATGATTTAAGATGATGTGCATGGCATAAACAAGTGACTGTTTATATGCATATCAACATATTCCTGATTTTGAAGACCAATTCTTTGGCATTTGTTATGTGAAATTTTTGTCTGAGTCCTTCAAAATTGATAAAACTTGTTGCTGGCATCACACAACAACAATATCGAATTGACAGAAAATTAGATGGCACCTTCCAGAAGGACTCAAAGATCCTTGGGGGGTTATAGAGGATTGCTAGAGCCAGTCTTTCAGGGTAATAATCCTGCAAAACGTGAGCTGTTTCACGGGTCACCTTGATCGTTATACTTGCCATGGTCCAACCCTGAAAATCTATAAGCCAAACCATCTGTTCTTGATCTGCTGCCAAGTTTAGAATTGCATTCTCCATGCAGTATACCAGGTATCTGATCTGCCCCTTGGTTGAGCTTGTATTCTGATCAAGTTGAGAATGCAGAAGGGTCACCGATCAAAACCACTGTTAGCACTAAATGCCTTAGAAACAGCATGTTTTGTGCGTCGAACCTGAAATCCAGGTCTCAGAATGAGAACAGTTCTTCCATACTTGTCAAGGTAGTTAGCTCTGTAGATTTTTCCGGTCTCAGCTTCATGGGCAACATCTTCCTGTATGAAAAAGATAAGAAAGTGAACAAGGATCTGACCTTAGTACAATAATATGGACATGAGAAACTTGTATTTGATTAGTTATTATAATCTTAACGGACTCTTATGGTATAGCAAAACTTCAAATAGCATTATAATGACTTGATAACCCAGTTTTGCTTGCACTTCTCGTTCCTGTATAAGCCTTCATATTCTGCAAGGTTAGGTATATATTTGGAGCAACATTATTCAGTAGATACAGAATTCCTTTCAAAACCTTATTTGATCACAAGAGTTTCGTCCTCGTTTATTTAGCAGAATGTTGTTCTTGACTCGAGACATTGTACAGAAGTCGCAGCAGTAAATAACAATGCATGCCCAGCTTCGAAGACCGGTATCATAGATAACAACACTTTTTAATCCTACTGCTTGTGAAGTTCTGATAGATTGTGATGGTTCTTCTCACTCATACACTGAATTCTTTTGCAGGTACCGGTTTACCTAATCAGGAATCAACTAAATAGAGTGATGGCGGTGACAGATGTGCCCAGTGCAATGCCGGCCCTCTCGAAAACAAATTGAAAGGCAATGTATGATGATGTTAGCCTGATCCGCACTAGCGATGGAAACATCGGACTCAATGGAGCGGATGAACTTGTAAATGGTCAACATTAGGTTATGATTGGACTCAATGGAGTGGATGAACTTGTACATGGTAAGCATCCGGTTATGATCGGCTCGCATCGGACTCGATGGAGCGGATGAACTTGTAAATGGTCAACATCTGGTTATGATCTGACTCGATGGAGTGGATGAACTTGTAAATGGTCAACATCTGGTTATGATCGGACTCGATGGAGTAGATGAGATGAACTTGTATACGGTAAGCATTCGGTTATGATCGTCTCACATCGGACTCTCGAGCGGATGAACTTGTAAATGGTCAACATCTGGTTATGATCGAACTCAATGGAGTGGATGAGATGAACTTGTATACGGTAAGCATTCGGTTATGATCGACTCTTGGACTCAATGGAGAGGATGAACTTGTAAATGGTCAATATTTGGTTATGATCGGACTCGATGGAGTGGATGAACTTGTAAATGGTCAACATTTGGTTATGCTCGGCCTAGATGAAGGAGATGAATTTGGTATCTTGTGTCCATGGCAATATATTTGTGAATGGGGATCAAGATCATTATAATTTCTTTGTTTATGGCAATTTGAGGATAGTGGCCAATGAGGTCAAAGTAGAGTTGAATTTAGTCATATTAATATGATAGTGGATGAGATGAACTTGTATACGGTAAGCATTCGGTTATGATCGACTCTTGGACTCAATGGAGTGGATGAACTTGTAAATGGTCAACATCTGGTTATGATCGGACTCGATGGAGTGGATGAACTTGTAAATGGTCAACATCTGGTTATGATCGACTCTTGGACTCAATGGAGAGGATGAACTTGTAAATGGTCAACATTTGGTTATGCTCGGCCTAGATGAAGGAGATGAATTTGGTATCTTGTGTCCATGGCAATATATTTGTGAATGGGGATCAAGATCATTATAATTTCTTTGTTTATGGCAATTTGAGGATAGTGGCCAATGAGGTCAAAGTAGAGTTGAATTTAGTCATATTAATATGATAGTGGATGAGATGAACTTGTATACGGTAAGCATTCGGTTATGATCGACTCTTGGACTCAATGGAGAGGATGAACTTGTAAATGGTCAATATTTGGTTATGATCGGACTCGATGGAGTGGATGAGATGAACTTGTAAATGGTCAACATTTGGTTATGCTCGGCCTAGATGAAGGAGATGAATTTGGTATCTTGTGTCCATGGCAATATATTTGTGAATGGGGATCAAGATCATTATAATTTCTTTGTTTATGGCAATTTGAGGATAGTGGCCAATGAGGTCAAAGTAGAGTTGAATTTAGTCATATTAATATGATAGTGGATGAGATGAACTTGTAAATGGTCAATATTTGGTTATGATCGGACTCGATGGAGTGGATGAACTTGTAAATGGTCAACATCTGGTTATGATCGA
This sequence comes from Musa balbisiana, assembly GCA_004837865.1. Classification (NCBI taxonomy): domain Eukaryota; kingdom Viridiplantae; phylum Streptophyta; class Magnoliopsida; order Zingiberales; family Musaceae; genus Musa; species Musa balbisiana. The sequence continues at coordinate 1,457,740 of CM017195.1, forward strand.
CTCTTGGACTCAATGGAGAGGATGAACTTGTAAATGGTCAACATTTGGTTATGCTCGGCCTAGATGAAGGAGATGAATTTGGTATCTTGTGTCCATGGCAATATATTTGTGAATGGGGATCAAGATCATTATAATTTCTTTGTTTATGGCAATTTGAGGATAGTGGCCAATGAGGTCAAAGTAGAGTCGAATTTAGTCATATTAATATGATAGTGGATGAGATGAACTTGTATACGGTAAGCATTCGGTTATGATCGACTCTTGGACTCAATGGAGAGGATGAACTTGTATACGGTAAGCATTCGGTTATGATCGACTCTTGGACTCAATGGAGAGGATGAACTTGTAAATGGTCAACATCTGGTTATGATCGACTCTTGGACTCAATGGAGAGGATGAACTTGTAAATGGTCAATATTTGGTTATGATCGGACTCGATGGAGTGGATGAACTTGTAAATGGTCAATATTTGGTTATGATCGACTCTTGGACTCAATGGAGAGGATGAACTAACATTTGGTTATGCTCGGCCTAGATGAAGGAGATGAATTTGGTATCTTGTGTCCATGGTAATATATTTGTGAATGGGGATCAAGATCATTATAATTTCTTTGTTTATGACAATTTGAGGATAGTGGCCAATGAGGTCAAAGTAGAGTTGAATTAGTCATATTAATATGATAGTGGATGAGATGAACTTGTATACGGTAAGCATTCGGTTATGATCGACTCTTGGACTCAATGGAGAGGATGAACTTGTAAATGGTCAATATTTGGTTATGATCGGACTCGATGGAGTGGATGAACTTGTAAAATGGTCAACATTTGGTTATGCTCGGCCTAGATGAAGGAGATGAATTTGGTATCTTGTGTCCATGGCAATATATTTGTGAATGGGGATCAAGATCATTATAATTTCTTTGTTCATGGCAATTTGAGGATAGTGGCCAATGAGGTCAAAGTAGAGTCGAATTTAGTCATATTAATATGATATGGGGGTGTCAAAACTATGTACTGATTCCACATTCAAGGAAACAAGGAAAAAGATGGAAGTGCACACCCAACGAATGGATTCGGGTTTGTATTCCAATCTCCACTTCAGTGTCTCCTTCAGCATTTTAGTTGCCTTGTCAGCATCCCAATTTCTCGCACGGAGATACCTCAGTATCGAACCATCCCAACACAAGTTCGGCAGCTTATCTGCCGATGGGCCCAACGCGCGACGGACTTCGTTTATCTGAACATAAGGAAATCGAAATTATAAATAAATAGATAGATAGATAGATAGATAGATAGATCTCATCTAATAACTTTAAAATCTTTGAATATAATAACAGTGAATAAGTAAGAATGTAAATTAATAGATTACGTCTCATCGAAAGGTATTAATAGATTCGGCACATGAGAGGAATTGGGAGACATATATATTGGATCGAAATTTAAGTGAATCTGCTGAGTGAGTAGATTCAGTACGTTGACCTTTGCTTGCTGCTCTTCATGTGACAAGGATTTCTCGGCACCGCTAGATTTGGACCTTCTCGAGTACATCCCGGCATAAAACAGGATCTGCAACTCAACTAAATGATGAGGAGAAACAGTGAGATTTTTCTGAAGCGAATTCCGAAGAATTTGCATCACTACAGCCCTGTAAGAAATCAAGGAGCAGCAGCAAAAGATCGCCAAGAAGGAGACTGAATATAATTACCACTTGAGTTGTTCTGGTCTCTCCTCGCCCTATAAAGCCAGCAGGAGGTTGAATCTACACCGACAACAAGAAAATGTGGTGTGGTGTGGTGGAAGAAGAAGAAGATTGGAAGACTGGGTGGGTGGATAAAGTGCTGTGAGAGAGAGAGAGAGAGAGAGAGAGAGTCCGCATGCGTGTTTGACCGGCTGGTGGCCATAATTTCCCGGAAATCATATGCTTTATGGAAGGCATTAATTTACATGAAACTTGGTGGACATTTCTTTCCCACGCCAACGACTTGGGTAATAGTACTAATTGGAAGACTGGGTGGGTGGATAAAGTGCTGTGAGAGAGAGAGAGAGAGAGAGAGAGAGTCCGCATGCGTGTTTGACCGGCTGGTGGCCATAATTTCCCGGAAATCATATGCTTTATGGAAGGCATTAATTTACATGAAACTTGGTGGACATTTCTTTCCCACGCCAACGACTTGTACTGGACTTTGTCTCACGATTATGTCTGATAGCAACAACATTAAAACCCAAATTTAATTAGTATTCACTATTATCGATCATAATTAACCTGAGTTTTCATAATGGATGTACCAATAAAAGGAGGGCAGCTTATATCAACATATTTTTATTTCGGGTATCGGATTAAGATGGGTTCGAATATTTTGGTTATCGAACTAAGATGGGTTCGAATATTTTGGTTATCGGACTAAGATGGGTTCGAGCCCTACATCTATACATCCATACATACTATATTATTGATCTTAAGTTCGAGTTCATATATATACACCACTCGATATAATATTTTTTTTATAATAATAATAATAATAACTAACACACACACACACACACATACATATATATATATATATATATATATATATATATACATCTTTGGAGATCTTAACAGTTGATAGGATTGATAGAAGAAAAAACTCGAGCCATAAACCACAAGCAACAGGTGATCTTTTTATCGTTATCGATATGAACGGGTTATAGATCGATCTTGTTTCATTGGTGATAAAGAAGCACAGTAATGAAATAACACATTTCTAAATGGCTATCAAAACCTTTTCTCTGTCCAAATCCAACTCATGGGAATACAAAAAAGGATGTTCTTTTTTCTTTCCAATAGCATTCAAGCACATATGAGCTTGGCAGCCACCAATGGAGGATTCATGGACCATTGTAGGGCAAGGCACGCAGGAACTGTGGTCGCCATAAAACCAGTTATTTCAGATTCCCAAGGAATTGAACAAGAAAGTTTTACTCTCCTACGGTCAGTCCAAATCCAAATTTGTAATCCTTCTTTCGGTGATCAACCTGCAGTGAAGCAATCACAAAAAAAAAAAAAAAAGAAATCAAAAGAGAGATGGATCATGATGTTGAATGTGTAAGCAATTCTATCAATTATTTACGCGAAGATCACAAGATCCAACTTTCAATAACATGTATTTCCTATCTCATGATCATGATTAGAAATCGGGACGATGACTAAAATTTTTAAGGATTTTAGAAACCATCAAATACACATGTTCTACACACCTCTGCGGAAAGAATAAAATTCACACCCATGTTCAATCGCTCCTCCAGAAAAGCAGCAACCACACCATTGGAGTCGAGCTTTCCCCTCAAGCGACACTGCAAAGAAAAAGAGTCCCCACATACCATGAGTTAGATCTCCAAATATGTACAGATTAATACTAATCATAAAAGTCATAATCCACCCGCAATCTTGCATATGAGAGACTCATAACATCCTGATTATACAACAAAAAAAAGAGGTCATTGCAATTCATATGCTTTTGGAGAAGCAACATCAGCAAAATACTATTTCAGCAAGAAACTATTATATTGATATTAGACGGCACTGTGAATTGTAGTTTCTTGCAGTACATGTTCTCATAACAAATCCAAGTTGTCAAATATCATATATGACTGTGATAATGGAGCTAGGCTAATAATCAAGAGATAGTCTCGGCTCCTACAGAAGCTGCAGCAATGAACTTCCAACAGGACATGTTTCTCTAGGTGCCTCTGCAATAGCTCAGACAACAGATTTGGAATAGAATTCAATTTTGAATTATCCAAACTGCTTCAAAGTTTTTGTTTGTGAAATTAGCATGCTGTCATATAAAAAACATAAAACATCTGAGAATGCTTCAGTCTCTACTTTGTAAAATCCAAGTCACACACATATTAAAAACAAAAGAGAGAATGATAAAATGTATCCTTATAAATCATAGCTGAAGCTATATATAGCTACGTACTATGTATGCATGCATTAGACATTTGCATTTAACAATTTTCAATTATGTTATGCATGTGCATATGGTAGTCCAAAAGGGCATAGCTTAAAGAACCTGAGCCAAGCTTGGAGACTATGCATATAATGTCATAAAACCATCAAAATGTCATAGCATCTAAGTCAATTAATAAACCTAATCAACATCTACAAGGTTATGACATGCAACTAAAAGCAACATTACTAAAAGATACTTCACACAAAGTTTCAGTGATAATTTTGTGCAATTTAAAAGTAAAAAGTCTGGAATTCATAACAAAAGTTCTATTGACAACCTTTATTTCCTATTTGGTTTTCCCTCCTTTTTTGGTTGTTCACAATAAAAACCATAGAAATGATTGAATTTACAATAAAATACATGGGAATGCATTATTTTTGGGTTACAGATTGGATCATCAAAGTAAAAACTGAATCAGCAGAAATCAGCATGATGCACATGATCCTATTCCATGACTTGCAAAGCCATAATGTGTAAGAATGTCTTCTCTTAGTATGCAGATCTTATATAACCTTACCAAGACACTGAAGCCTGCCCTCAGATCTTAGATAAAAATCAAACTATAAAGAACATAAACTAAAGGGAGGCAAAAATCATTAAAGGAAATGGTTTCATTGACTAATTAAAAACAGCATTTTCATAGCAAAATGGGAATTTACCTGTCGAAGAATGTAATCATAACCAAAACTTGAAGTAGCATCTTGTGTCAAATGATTGTACATGAAATCAGATGCAAGAGAGACCTGCAAGAAGTGGTAAAGTTTATGACAGCAAATACAACGATAAACTTTCCTGTAACTTGTAGATCCCTAACCTTCTCAGATACTTTCTGAACATAGCTAAGTGCAACAATTCCAGTGCTTGCAACTTGCCCTGTTACAACCTGCATAAATTATTTATTACATTGTCAACAAATCACCCAACATAAGCAAATCCATAAATTTTTAAATGAAGAGCATCTTGGCATATAGCTTTCAAATAAATTTTGACAAAGAAGCAAGAATGAAAAATATAAAAAAAAATTGATGCAGAACACACAGGCTGAAGCAGTACTGGGGCCAGTGGTGCCATGACCCTCACTGGCTTTTGGAAAAGAATAGGGCCAAAATTTTACCCCAGAAGGAAAAGAATAACAGACATAGGAAGGAAAAAAACTGAGGTAATAGGATTCTAGAATCCTAACTTTATGTGCCCTTTTCTGTCAAGAAAAAAAATTGAAATGAAGGTAAAAAGAAAAAAGGATATTAGAATTTTCAGATTTTTCTAATTTTCTTGTTATCTAAATTCTGTGCAATTCAACCCTATTAGGATTGCCTTAGGTCACAGTCACCATTAGCAGCATCATGGCCAAATCTCATACATATCTTCCAAAAGAATTTTGATTTAATTAAGCGGACATTCAAAAAGATAAGAATTCCAAATCAGTGGGTATATGTGAACAATGACATCAGTGAAGTTATCAACAGAGATCCTAGTCATCAAATTACAACTATGATTGAATTAAATCCTCAATGTTGGCACATGAAATGTTCAGAAAGCTGGTACACATAAAAGTGACAAAAGGGTAATATGGGCCTAAGCAACCTCTTTTTTGGGGTTTGGGAGAGGGACTTACTATTTTATCAGTGTTGTACCGAGCAGCAAAACCAATACCAGACTTCCTCTGATGACCAAGCCAAAAGATTTCAGTACCCAAGGATAAATGTGGTGAAATACTCTGCATTAAAAATAGAAAAAGCTTAGGTCAGAATGCCAAATAACTGGAAATATGCCACTCGATGAGAAGTAACAATTCTATCTTATTATCAGTTTGGCAACATTCCAACTGAAGCCTTACAATCCTCTGAGCTTGAATTGTTGCAACTTATTAAAAAAAAGGACAAATGTCTCATGTAAGTAGAATGCTGAATATGAGAGTCAATTTATAGGTTAGAACACCTACTCTCAACAATCCCAAGAAATCATTTGCTCATCAGAGAATAACCTCCAGATTCATTGAAATGTTTAGAAATTTAATATCTTGGTGACGAAGATGATTCATATCTCTTCAGCATGTAAAGTGCAGTCACACTTTCCTAAATCATGATAAGCAACAAAGGCGATCAAACAAAACTACATAAGCTTAGAGGTTGCTAATGTTTCACTGGCCTTTCAATGACACTTCCAATGGAAAACAAGTGCAATAACACATAAGCTTAGAGATATCAAACAGAATTCTTTATACTACCTTTTCTTAACATTATCTTTTCTTTTGTATATAAACATTGAATCAGGATTTTGGCACAGGTAATGTTGTTACTTCCAGCATTACATGGGATAATCACGAATTGTCATGTTACCAAGTGCTGTCTAAGAATAATCATGCTCATCATGCATGAAAGAACAACTCTTAACCAAGTATAACTAAAGATGTACCACAGGCTACTGCCTCAGACATGCATGAAGCTGCAAGAAAGTCTATCCTGATACTTGAGAGAAACTCTATTATATTACTTGAGAGAGGACTATCTTACACCAATAAGTTAAGATGCTAACCAAAAATGCAAATCACTATTAAATCCAAAAAATGTATTGACGTGGGGAAATCATGATCAAGTCTTCTGCGCACCAGTTTCCCCTTTTCTTAAGTCATTGAGCAACTCCATTTATTATGGAATCATACGGACAATCTTATGATACTTTAGGTGAGGGGTCTCCTCAACAAATTATGGTGCTTAATTCATTATTAAATCCATCAAAATAAGTCCAAAAAGATCCACAAACCACACAATGTACTTACTTGGATATAGTTGGCACCATAGAAGGCATTATTTCCTATTTGAAACTGAGTTCTGTAATCTGTTCCCTGTACATGCAGTAAGCATTCTGCATTAGACGTTAAAAATTAAAAAAAAAGAAAGATTGGCCATGAACATTGTGAAAATGACAATGGTAGGTAGCAGTCTCCGTCTACTTACACAACATAAGGTTGATTTCTTCCCTTTTTTAATATAGTTGAAGATATGGCATATACTGGCTTGATAGAGCATGTGAGGTCTATATACCATACTAATAGTCAACTAGCAAACAAGCACAGGCATGGTACTTAATATTTCAAATTGGTTTCATGACTTGTTAAAGACTTAATCTGTACTATTTCATGAACCTTGTGACAAACTACTTAAGTGTGATAATAAAAATAACCAGTCATCAAGCATCAAACCGAAAAAAAATATTATCCGGCAAATTTAGCTGTAAGAAACAAGCCATATGAATAAGGGCCATGTTTTTACCTTATGAACATCTGCCATAAAATGATAAGACTAGCACTAAAGGATGTTGCGCAAGTATACAATACAGATTTTATGTTTCTCCATCATCTACAGATGCAAATGCAAATTTACAGCTTCCTTAAGTAAAAGTACCCATGTATATTTCATCAATTCCATAAAAGATCTCTATATAGTAACATTTGAAGCTACTAGTTACTGCTGTTAAGACTGGATGGATTCTGATTAGATTGATGGATATTTAATGGACAGCTAGCATGAGTACATTCAGTTCAGATGTACCATACCAACTGTTGCATTATAAGATTGTAGACAAAGTTTGGTAGTCTTCATAATGAGGCTTCTCAAAAGCAATAAAGACCAAGACAAATCATGCAAGTGAGACCATGCATCTTTTCATCTCATTCAACACTTTACAATGTAATATTAAATCTGTGGGCCATGTACTACTAGCATAAAGCTTAGTCATGGAATTGAACCTTTATCACAATCAAATAATAGATATGAAGTTGGATATTTAAGAAAAGATCCAAACAAAGTCCTCATATATAATTGAGTCTGTATTGATCATATACTAGACTATATAGTACTTTATTTGAAGCTTCATTAAAATTTGTAAATTACATAGGCTGTATGAATGATATAGTAGCCTTTGAGACAAAGGACATGCATATTAAAAAAAAATCCAGAAAGCAGAGTCCGCTATCACTTTCAAGTTTCACTAGTATCGCATGACAGATTATTCAGACCTTCACATCGTATTTACCTAAAATAAGTTGCAATCAGTATAAAATTTCAAGTTATTATATTACCAAGACAAGCAGATCAAGAAACTAAGTTTAACAAAAATAATTTAGTTAAGTTGCAGATGCAGCAGATCAAGTAATTTTTTGTTTGTTGCTCATATTAACATTGCAAATAACTGATAAGAACATTTACTTGAGACATGAATAAAAAACATATCAGAAGAGTACTACCGAATTGCCTGGGTGACTTCATATATTTCTAAATATCTGTGATCTAACTGACACTTCAGTATATATATCTTGACATCTGGTCAACTCCCCACCCCTTCGCCAAAAATAAAAGACTAGGCAAACTAATTTAAAGCCTTTTTTTTTCCTAAAACTCAGCTGATCATGCACTTCCATTGAGTTCCAGCATCCCTGCTCACACCTTCCCACCCTCTCTATCGGAATGAATGTAACCATTTATCTACACATTTTTGGCCTACTTGTGAGTGCCAGTATGAGATTATGACAAAATCTGCACTCTCAACTCTCAAGATATGTCTAGTGTGCCTACTAGTGGTCCAATTGATGGTCAGCACATGTGTGGCACGAGACACTCTAAGTCATGTTATGCATTTCACAGGGGTCTAAGAATTAAAGGAATATACTGCTCCAAATATTAATGGCCTATTAGCAAATAATTAGCTTTAACCATTACATCTGTGTAATATCAAGAACTTTTCATCAAATTGCTAAATGCACCAGAATAAGAGATTTTGGAAAGACTAACCTTGTAATCAAAGTTAAACATTCCTTGGGAGAAATGCGGCTCATTTGTGAGCTGTCAATGCACATCAGAAATAGTAAATGATCATTAAGGATGCCAATAAAGAAAAAATTGGTACTTCTCCAAGTGAACAAAATTACCAAGCACCTGAGCATTTATCTTCAAAGTGAGATTATCAGTCAGATCACATTTTACTCGTGCATTTAGTCTTCCATCAGTCAGTACCCTTCCGACAAGCATCAACTACAATATTGCAACATAACCATCCATTAAAAAACACAATTGTATGAAAAGGCGCTGCAGGAAAGAAATTAAAAAAAAACAAAAATACAAACCTTTGGATCAAGAAAGTTGGCACCAAATTCATAATGCGCAGTAGGAACTTTGAATGTATCAGAAGACTGTGATGGAACCTCCATGGATCCCATGAAAATGCTGTAGGAAAGTATTCAAATTAAAAATGATAAAGGTTATACCAAAAAGTCATCAAATATTAGTTAAACTACCTGTGGCTGAGTGAAAATCTCTGATTTAGCCCTTTTGTGAAGTCAAACTTCAATCCCTCAAAAAGCTCTGGCTTCAAGGACACTGTAGGAAGCAATGCAAGAAGATATTTAGAACATAATCTGCAAAAGACCTCATCTAACTTACCCGTTGTTTTCACATTCTTTTATACTATTAGAATTAGTTTCTTCTGCACTCAGTGGGTCAAAAACTCCCATCCTCTTTAAAGAAAATTCACGCGTGCTTGTCAAAGTCTATTTTGAGTGTTTTTGTAAAAAGAAAAACCCTCTAGATGGAGACATAGGTCAGTATACAATTCCTTATACAACAAAAATGGTAATCATAGACACAGGTCAAGTATCCAAAGCGTGTGATCATCGATAATATGGTGACATCAGGGAATATTTCAACCATCTCACAATAGGGCACAAGTAAGCTACAATGTTTACCTGTCAGCTTAAGATACTAATATCATTCTTAGTATTACCAAGCCAAAATTAGATCGCGGCAAATACGACCATAAAACACATCTTTTGTACGTTGGAGTTGATCTTTTAGCTAATTAAGTAAAAGAAGAAGTAAGAATAGTTCTAAGCGAAAGGGAAATAAATCAACGAAAAATTGAACGCGATCGTCTGGAGACTCACTCAATGCCTCTCGCTGGATCTCCTCGAAGGGAACGGGGCAGGGGAGATTCAGCCAGTCGACATTCTTCGGTTCCGCCTTCTCATCCTGCTTCGGAGGCAGCGCCACCGCGAGGCCGACGGCGGCAGGGGGCGGGGGCGGGGGCGGGGGCGGGGCGGCGGCGTGGCTCACGGAGGACCCCATCGGGGAGAAAGCGGCGGAGAGCGCTCAAATTCGGGTCGAAGCCGACCCCCTTTCGCTTCCCCTCTGCGCGTGCGGGAGCGGGAGAGAGAGAGGGAGAGGGGGGAAGGGTTTTCTTTCCGCTCCCCGTGTGCGTCACGGTTCTCGATCTTGTAGTGCGGTCGCATACGTATAAAGGTACGGTGTATAAATAAGTCCAAGCTCTCGGATCATAGTTGCACTGGTCTCTCATCTCGATCGTTCGTTCCTCCTCCATCCTACCACATCTCCATCGTCCATTTACATGACCTTCACGAAGTTAAAAGAGGGTCAACTAGGATCCAAACTCGTCTTCCTCGAGAAGAAGTGGTTCGATAAGCACTCCAGTTCAGCGATCTGAATGAATCCATCCATCGTCTGTACTCTATTTGCATTCGAGTCTCACGAGCACCGAGGAAAGGGGATTGTGCTGCTGCAGACACTGCAAATCTCACAATATAGCCAAACCATATCACTTCCTCGTCTCTGCGTTTCTGAAATCAGCAGCTTGTGTATCCTCGACCTGTTCCATTGCAGATGCAGTTTCTGTCACCGTCAAGCTCTCGGTCCATCACCATGCAGTTTAGCTATTCTCATCCAGTAGAAATGGCCAAAGAGATAGACTTAAAACCTTCAAGCCACATTTCACCAACTTCCCTCCCTCTCCTCCAGTTCACTTATTTAGTACATGCATCCATAAGATAACTACAGGAAAAAGGAAGAAGAAAAGGACAGAGAAGCAGTTGGGGTATGTTTCCTTGCGCTCCTGAATACAAAGAATCAACAGCCATCAATGCCAGTTTCTGGTTCAGCTGCAGGTTCCAATTCATGGTGAGTGGCCATGGAAACTTTTTCCTTCTTCACAGAAAAAAAAAGTAGGACGTATAAATGTATAGATTTCTATACATTAATACATGATTTTCCCACGTATTCACAAATTATTATTCTCTTCCTAATAACCCCACACATCCATAATAGCAAAGTATCGGAAACATTTATACAGGAGGATTCTGAATAAACCACAGCAGCAATCAACTACTGGACTCTCTTGCTAAACCACAGATCATGTATTTGTTTCTTCTCCAAGGATAAAAAGAAGGGGTAGGTGTCATTTATAGTGTAATACATGAAACAAATATTTAGCATGCCAATAACCATTCATCTACAAGAAGGTGACAAGAACTGCAAGGAAGATGTATGTATGTGTTTGGAATGATTCTGAATACCTATATCCAGAGTCTTGAGCAGGTTGGAATGGTTTGTTTCTTTGGGCAACAGAGTGCTGAAGAGTCTCTGCTAGGACTAGTAGAAATGGTGGAAGAAAGGCCACAGAAACAATGTTGGGAAATTTGTCGATGAGAACATCACTTCGATGTCGTCGCATTAAGTCTGGCATAGGAAGACATCAAAATCTACATAGTGCACTGCAAATACGGGTAAATAGGAACCTCATAAAACTTCCAAGGAAAACATCACACTACAAATCAGTCAAGTTCTTTTCCAAGATATCACGATTTAATTGCTAGCGAATCAAAACCAATGTAGGAAAACTTTTGCTACTCCCATCAAGAAACTAAAATCTTTCTATCAGCATCCTGAAATTTTCAGCTAAGCACATCAAGATGAACTCATGTAATAATCATTTCTATGGGGAAAGATATTAAAGTCTATTGCATTGGTTAAGATGGATATAGCATTTGATGCAATGCAAGCAAACACATCTCTCAAATGCATTCCACAAGGTTATGGTCAATTCATTTGAATAAAATACGTCCACGATAATTTACTTCATGCTCTCAAAATCTGAGATACTTTCATCAATAATTATGATGATAGAAAATATAACCCGCATATAAGGTGCAGTCTGCCACTGCCATTGAGATATATCTACCAAGACACACATGTAAACATGTTCCAGAGCCTTCAAAACAGTAATAAAGCTAATGAACACATGTTAAGAGTCTACATGAAAATACACAAGTTCATCAGCAGATCCGATATCTTGTAAATTTTTGAGCTAATCATATAGCACATTGGCTGAAAGAAAACAACCACAAATCATACACAACACCACTGTGGCTAAGTAGATAATTTGTAAGTGTCTTTGATCAAATTTTCCAGTTTAAACACGCTATGAAGGTTTAGACTATAAAGAAGAGTGAAGTGGCTCAAAGTCTAATCTTGACTACTACAAAACCATCTCGTTAAGCAGTTCGCATTGCCACACTAACCTCAAGTCATGTTCCTCGCGACCCCAAGATCACTTCTTTGTTCCAACTTTGTGAAGACTAGCAAAGTAATGAAAACAACAAAGCCAAACACCATCTGCTTACTCGCTCTTTCGAAGCTCTCCATCACCATCCTCTGCGAATGGAGCAGCACTGTGGCTTGCCAATTTCTCCTTGATCTCTTCCTTCCGGTCCACGCTCCCTGCCGCCTTTTGCGACCCTGTCAACCTCGCAAGCATAACAAAAGACATCCCGCCGAGCACATTGTTCAAGCACCTCAGCACCACCACCGAAGCCTTGAAACCGGCGGACGGCAACGCCTTCTCCATCACAAACTCCACGCCGTTCAACGTCTGGTAGCGGAAATTACTGCTCAATCCCATGTGTATCGCCCACGTCAGAGCATTCAGCACCGTGGGAGGAGGCTTGTTCGGCGTCTCGAACTCGGGATCCATCTTTTTGCGCAGTGCGATCAGCCCGTTCGAGATGGCGGTCCCCGCAAGGCCCGCGGCGAAGCCAACGGCGGCAAAGGTGGCGCCTTTGTAGACGAAGGTGCCGAGCCGGGAGAGGAGGGAGTAATGGCCGGGCTGGAACATGTGGCTGGTGGGACAGGCGGCGAAGATGCCGGGAAGGGCGGAGGAGGCGGCGGATGCGGAAGTGGGGGCGAGTAGGTACATGAGGACGAAGTTAACAATGGATCCCACGACCAGGGTGCAAAATACAAGGTCGAGCTCGTTGAGGCCGAAGTTGGGGCGCGAGGCCATGTCGCCGAGGACGCACGAAGTGACGCCGACGAGCTCCTCCATGAGGACCTTGAAGGGGAACTGGGGATCGGCAGAAACCCTAGAACGCCACCCCTGGAGGAAGAGGCCAAGGGGGCCGCTAGGATCGGACGAGGCCGGCTCCCCGCGGTGGCGATCATCGTCAGGGGCGCCATCGCCGCCGCTTCCGCCACGGCCGTTATCACCGGGGCCATTGGGTGGGATCGAGGATCCGCCACCGGATAGCACGGCGGAGTCGGGGGAGGTTAGGCTTTGCGAGAGGCTAGGGTTTGCGGAGCGGGGAAGGAGGAGCCGGAGGGAGAGGGAAGGGAAAGGGCGGGAAGAGGAAGGGGGGAAGAAGGAAGGGAGGTGATCGTGATGGGTTCCTCCAGGGAAGCGGCAGATCCCGGCACGGTTTGGGAGCGAGGAGAGGCGGAACTGCGCGGCGGCGGTGGCGGTAACCATGGCGGCGTAGTTCCCAGGCGAGAGAGAGAGAGAGCGAGGGGATTCTTACGCAACGACGAACACTGTTCTGGTCCTCGATCGATTCGCTGCTTTTATGAGCACAGAAACAGATCGATGAACAAATGAAACGAAAAGTGATGCGACCGAGCGAATGAATACATACGTCTCATACTCGTACATGAGAGAGACACTTGCTGTTTCCTGCAAGCGAGTATATACGGACGGAGAAGCAGCCAGTACGCGGACTTTTTGAAGTTCCCCGTCCAAGTCGGACTCCGTTTACCCGATCTGCCCTTTAGGGCATCGCAGTGATGGATGGTTTTGGTATGACATCATTAGTAATTATGTTTCCCCGAAAGGGGTATTTGGGGTACAAAATATGGAATTACCAATGGAATTTATCATATAGAAATTGGAAATTGCACAACCAATCTACCTTTATATAAAGTTCATTTTTTCAATAAGAGTTTTACATTTCTATCTTGCAAAGATTTGAAATGGAGTATTTGTCTTTGCAAATTTGGCATATATGTCCCTCCAAATATCAATACAAAATACCCTAAAATACTCATAATGTTCTCATAATTTTTAAAAATACACTAATGTGAATTGGAATTTTAACTAATTGTTCAATTGACATAGATAATTATAAGAATTTACATGCAACTTTCTTCAATTTTGAATGAGTATATAAATGAATAAATATGAAAATTACTAACTTGCAACAATATCTATGCTAATTATATAATTTCTAAAATGCTAAATGCATGAGGTGAGACAACAAGTGTCTATTGTCTAGAATAATAAAAAATGATGATATTAAATTATGTGATACTTTTTAATTAGATAAGATATATAATAAAATTAATTAAATTCTAATGATTACGAATAGAAAATAAATTTATATTATAATAAATTTCGTTAGGGATGCGGAGAAATTTTTTTAATAACTTATTTTAGATTCTCTACTACTTTCGTTTATAAATAGATATGATCTCTAAGGGTTAAGCGATACATCTCATAAAGGACGCGATTGAAAGATTATAGTTTTTCTCTTATTTTTTTAATTATCAATTTAAATGATCTGATAAAAAAATAGGAAAATAAAAAATGAGAGTCTAGTTTTACTTAACAGTAATTTTTGGATTAAAAATAGTAATTTTCAGATGACATCAAAAAATATACATCGTAAAAATTAATATAATATTATTTAATTTTAATTATGAGATTTTGAGCTCAATATGTTGCGGTGATAGTAAAGCTTGAGCCCAAGGCTCCATCTTGAGTGCATGATTGCAAGTGGGGTGGATTTTGTACTACACCAACAAAAGGATAGTGATTGTCCTTTTCAATGGCAGCAGCTGGTAAATTAGACCCGTCAGTTGTACTCGTTGTTGCTGTTGATAACAAATAATAATAATAATAATAATAATAATAATAATAATAATAACGTCCACTAATAACAAATTGGAATCACATATATTAAAATATAATTTAATATATATAGATATATATTATATATATAATAATTTAATTTAATTTAATTTAATCAAACCAAAATTAAATTTAATTATTATTAAAAAGTTTATATCATAAATATCATTCTAAGCAATCAACGCACACCAATTTGGACCATCTGCAGTGGGGAAAACCATCAAACTGCGACGGTTTCGTCACCCATGGTTGTGTACCCGAACACGTGTCTTCCTCTTCCAATGGTCCGAGACGAAGTCCCACAAGGCCGCACATCCCGATCTAATTAAAAGCAGCGACACAAGACATCAGAATCAGTGTGCTCTCCGTTGGCTGATGATAACAATTCCAGATCTCGACATGGCTTCCCTTGTTCTCATCCTGGCGGAGCTCCTGCGGCCGTGAAAAGGCCAAGCTGCTCACCGCCGCCGCAACGCCCGCCCGGTACTCGCTTTTCTCGTGATGTCGTGACGCTGCCGTGCTGCCGCCGGGAGAGGAAGGAGTGACAGGTGCGGGTGGACGAGATCGTCTTCTGAGATCGACAGCAGCGTCGATGCGTTCGAGGAGGATCCCACCGAGGCGAAGGTCTCCGTGGAATCCATTTGGTTTTAGACTTCTCGTTCCGAGTGACGGTGCGGTAAATGGTAGTTTAATCATAAATATCATTCTAAGCAATCAACGCCCACACCAATTTGGACCATCTGCAGTGGGGAAAACCATCAAACTGCGACGGTTTCGTCACCCATGGTTTGTGTACCCGAACACGTGTCTTCCTCTTCCAATGGTCCGAGACGAAGTCCCACAAGGCCGCAACATCCCGATCTAATTAAAAGCAGGACACAAGACATCAGAATCCGTGTGCTCTCCGTTGGCTGATGAATAACCACCAACTTCTTCATGCTATTTATGCCCCCAATCTCACCTTTATCTTCGTCTCATCTTCTCCAGCTCAAACTCAGATCTCGACATGGCTTCCCTTGTTCTCATCCTGGCGGATGGTGGTGATGTATTTGATTTTTGAGTGTCGTGTAGCTCTTTGAATCCATCGCTCGATGAACAACAGCTTGTGGACCTGTAAAAATTAGATGGATGTGTTTATATCATTTTCAAGTCCCTTCAGATTCTGAATTCGTGATGATTTTGGGCCATTGTGATGTTCTTATTATTATCTAAGAGAGAGCATCAAATATCAAATTGCCTGTGATATAGTGATGCTTACTATCGTACTGTTCGATGCACGTAAGGTACAAACCATGCTTACTGACTTTTATTCCATTTAACTCTAATTTAAGCTTCGGACAGATTAAGTCGAAAAATTTTCCTCTCAATTTTGATATGAGTATAGAGATTAATGACGAAGAAGCAGGTGACGAGGCTCACAACTCTAACTCGACTTAATACTCATTTTCGTCACCTAAATTTTTATGTAGGCAATCTTGTACATCCGAGATCAGATCGAACATTCGGGATCAGATCGAACTATACTGACTTGATTATGACACATAAATGTACATAAAAATAACATCTATTGCAGTAGCATCATCTCCTTTTCTCTCCTACCACACGATTTCATTATATATATATATATATATATATATATATATATATATATATATATATATATATATATATATATATATATATAATTCCCTCTCATATATATCATTTATCATATGCGTAATTCCAAGATTAAGCAGATTTGTTAGGAGAAAATAATTTAGTGAGCTATTATCGACATTTTCATGCGGGATTCCAATAGGTTGCTTATCGTCCACGTATAGTACTCGCAGTTGTGCCACGTGTTGGTTCCCCGTCGATTTCTCTACGTATCATATAAAGAAGAGACTTATCATCTACGTATAAATCCCGATTTCTTGGCGCCAAAAATACAAAGAAAACGAGGGAGGAGATTAGAGCGAAAGCATATTCTTTTGTAGTCAAAGAACGGTTGGTTCCCGCTAATTTCTCTACGCCTCTACTCCCGCCTCTCCAACTCATTCCCTCTCCCTCTTCCCTTCCAAACCCCAAACTCTCCCTCCTACCACCAATATCCACTCTGTCCTCCTCCTCCCTTCCTCTATCATGCGACCGCCTCCTCGTCCCTTGTAGCCGATCACCTCCTCCTCCTCCGTCATGGGCAACTGCTTCACCAAGGACGCCGCCGACCCCGCCTCACCCGATGCGGCCGCTGCTGCCGATTCAACCTCGAGCTCTGGTCCCATTGACGCCGCCCCCATCCAGAATGCGCCCATCTCCACCGCCACCTGCACCTCGCCGCCCAAGCCGGCCGCCATCGGCCCCGTGCTCGGCCGCCCGATGGAGGACGTCGGCGACACCTACTCCCTCGGCAAGGAGCTGGGGCGAGGCCAGTTCGGCGTCACCCATCTCTGCACCCACAAGGCCACCGACGAAAAGCTGGCTTGCAAGACCATCGCCAAGCGGAAGCTCGCCAACAAGGAAGACATCGAGGACGTGAGGAGGGAGGTCCAGATCATGTACCACCTCGCGGGGCAGCCCAACATCGTCGAGCTGAAGGGGGCCTACGAGGACAAGCAGTCGGTGCATCTCGTGATGGAGCTGTGCGCCGGCGGGGAGCTCTTCGATCGGGTCATCGCGAGGGGTCATTACACGGAGCGGGCGGCGGCGTCGCTGCTGAGGACGATCGTGGAGATCGTGCACACGTGCCATTCCATGGGGGTGATGCACAGAGACCTCAAGCCGGAGAATTTCCTGCTGCTGAATAAGGACGAGGACGCGCCTCTCAAGGCCACCGACTTCGGGCTCTCGGTCTTCTTCAAGCAAGGTTTACTTTCTCCATCCTCTTCTCTCTTCCTTCTCGTTCTAGCTACTATTTCTGTGGTGATTCAATGAAACTCTGCTTTGCATCTGCACGAAACAAGGCAAATTCTGCTATGAGAATAGCTAAACCTTCTAAATTGCTTTCCATTTGAATGGTGTAATATCCACCACTAGAAAAGGAATTGAAGCTAAGAATAGACATGAATCCATCCATATGCAACTCCAGCAGCTATCTGAGATTCTTCAAATTCGACTATGTTTGCAACATACAGTGTGATCTACACTATGTTGTCTTTAAACAGTTAATGTTCATCTTCTCCAATACTTTCACCCATCTAATACTCATGGACTACAAGCAAGCACCGAAACTTTTATCTTGCCTGCTCCTCTCTGTACACGGATCTGAATGTGATGTTACAACATTGAACAGTTCAATCACTTCTACCAAGTCTTCTGCATCTTTTCCAGACTTTTTTTTTGTTTAACCTTAATTTAATGCTGTAAATTTCACTAAACCTGCAGCAATTAGCATAGGGAATGATGTTATCACCTACTGCCATAGCATGTCAATTCAAGTTCATAGAGCATATGTTCTCTTACCATGATTTCTCCCATAGAGAGGAAGATAAAATAAAAGACCTCTTCCCTGATCTGCGATAAATGCTTTCTCCAGACAGATATCATATTACCTTTTACAAATAAGGCCTACAAAATATTTAGGTAGCCATTGCTCCAACTGAACAAATAATAGTCCAGCAAATGAAGCATTTTCATATCAAAACGAGTTTGATACTATTAATGCATTAAGAAATTCTGTACTTTTGCATTTTTGGGAGGAATTGTCTTTAGTGTTTTGCTTATGCACCATTTAATCTTATCTGGTTCGCATTTCATCTATAGCTAACAACTTAATTAAAATCTGTCCAAAACAGGTGAGGTATTTAGAGACATAGTTGGCAGTGCATTTTACATAGCACCTGAAGTCCTCAAGCGAGCATATGGGCCAGAAGCTGATATTTGGAGCATAGGGGTGATGCTCTACATTTTCCTCTGTGGAGTTCCTCCATTTTGGGCTGGTAATTTTCTTTTATGCAACTTTTTACGGTTTATACTGCCTAAATTGTGAGAATGAAGGGTCAAACTAATATTAATTCCAACAGAATCTGAACAAGGGATCTTCAATGCAATTCTACAAGGACAGATAGACTTCACAAGTGATCCATGGCCTAACATTTCACCTGGTGCCAAGGATCTTGTCAGAAAGATGCTGAAGTTAGATCCCAGACAGAGGCTAACAGCATTCGAAGTTCTCAGTAAGATTTATTTTCATCTCAACGGCATATTTTGTAACTTACCAGCATCAATAGCTTATTTTTTGCTCGACGAGGACTTGATCTAGGTCAACTTTGATGCTGTGCCCTAATTAAGCATACTTCATTTGTGAATCAATCTGCAAGAGTAGGTTTAATTTATTTTCATATGCATAGCAGAACATTTCTCAGAGTTTTCTGCTTTTCATGACAGGATTTCTAGGCTCCATTTGTCATAGTAATAGGCACCGACGCATGTTTTAGACTTTTAGTTATGTTTCTTCCTAGCTTTGCTGATGCAGATTGTAATGGTACTGTTTGCAATTGCATTGCATAAATCAAATTTTGATTATTGTAAAAAAGACTAATTAGTTAGCTGCAAATCTTGGAGTAAAGAATTTTATCCATATTTCAAGCAGACATATTCTGATCACTAGGCAAAGGCCAAATTGGTAGTCAACATAGTATTTACTTGTTCTTGACAAAATCAAGGCAGACTTAATGTCGAAGATAGAGAACATTCATTTCTTATTATTCTTTTCTATTCCTTTCGAGGGGTAGACAAAAGTCCATATAAGCTATATCCAGAGTCTCATACCACAAGTATAGTCTCTTGCTATGTTTTTGAATACACAGCTTCTTTCCTTGGATATCTTGATGATAATAAATACTGCATCTAATTATGACTTAATTATGACTTACGATTCAGACCATCCATGGATCAAAGAAGATGGAGAAGCACCTGATACGCCACTTGACAATGCTGTTCTCAACAGACTGAAACAATTCAGAGCAATGAACCAGTTTAAGAAAGCTGCTTTAAGGGTAAACTTCTTGCTTTCCTGTTGACATATCGCATCAACTCAAGGTCCACAGAATTTGCTATATGATTGACTAGTATTGCTTAGTGACACAATTCAAGGATCACTAGTGGAGATGGAATCATACCACACCTCACCTTTTTCTTTTAGAAATTTATATTAGATGGAACCACAGGTAATTCATTGACCTGGATGTGATACTAATTAATTTCGTGGTCTGGATTCAAGTTTAACAACAAAACATAGTAATTACCCGGATATCGCACAAGATTTTCTTTTATTTTGAGCATGAAAGCTTAAAAAGAAATCATCTTTTCATTCTAAAAGAAAATCTTTTTGAAGGAAAAACAATTAGAAAGCTGTTGGGTCACTTTTTGGAAGAAGAAAGGCATTCATCAGTCACAAGGGTCTAGTTGTGATCTTTTAATGCATTTTTATTACTAAATTTAAATATCTGCAGGTAATAGCAGGATGCTTATCAGAGGAAGAGATCAGAGGCCTGAAGGAAATGTTCAAGAATATGGATTCTGACAATAGTGGAACCATAACTCTTGAAGAACTGAAACAGGGTCTTGCTAAGCAAGGAACAAAGCTATCGGAGTATGAAGTCAAACAGCTAATGGAAGCTGTATGTTCTATATGCATTCAGATCTTTCTAGATAATTCAATCAATGTAGAAGGAAAGAGCCTAACTGTTGCACTAACTCTTTGGTTCTATAACAATATAATGACTTCTTAACACAGGCTGACGCAGATGGGAATGGAACTATCGATTATGAGGAGTTCATTACAGCAACGGTGCACATGAACAGAATGGATAGAGAAGAGCATCTATATACAGCATTCCAGTACTTTGATAAGGACAACAGTGGGTAAGTTTTGACCACACTGATAATTCCATACAACTTATCACCATGTCATGAGCATTGCTAATGTTGGATGATAGATCAAACAATTTGATGACCTTATCAATTTCTGATTACTTTTCTTTATTCTTCTTTAGATATATTACAATGGAAGAACTTGAGCAAGCTCTGAAAGAGAAGGGGCTATACGATGAAAAGGAAATCAAGGACATAATATCTGAAGCCGATGTGGATAATGTAAGTAGAAAGAGACCATGCAACAGCATGAATCAGCATATTACTAGAGAATTACTGTAGGGCTCAGAGGCCTGGCCAATTTGTATATGAATAGCTGTTTGAAGAAACAAAACTAACATGATCTTTTTTCCTGCTCGCTTGCAATATACAGGATGGAAGGATAAATTATGATGAGTTTGTGGCCATGATGAGAAAAGGGAACCCTGATCCAAATCCAAAGAAGAGAAGAGATGTGGTTCTTTAACCATATACAGAGAAGAGGAATGAGGGGAACAGTGTTGTATCCAATACTTTGGCATGCTGGAGAAATTATTCATAAGATTGTAAGCTAATCAAGAGAGGACAAAAGAACCTGAACAGCTTCATAGTGAATTCTATTCATAATCTTCATGTACAAAATCTTGCTTGTGGGGATCGAGTTAGGTGGAGAAAATCTCAAACATCTTGATGGCTTTTGAAGGTGTTAGCTTTTCTGAAGTTCATGATAGAAATAAGCAATCTTATGTGACCTAATCCCTACAATAGATTAATTGATTCAGAGAATTTGCAAAGTGAATGGTGTATAAAACTCCAGCAGCTGCAAATGGATCTTCTTAACATACATGAATGCATTTTTTTTTTAACAAGCTGAAGGTGTTGTTAACCTGAATAAAATCCTTCCTCATTGGCAGAGTATGGTGGAAAATAATCTATTGAGAACCTCACTGTTCAAATGATATGAGATAAGAAAAAAAAGGGATGTATCCCGTGCACAAGGCTCTTGTCAATGCGGGGTCTGGTCAATGCGGGGTCTGGGGAAGGTCAATGTATGTAGCTTTATTTTTAAATATTTAAAGAGACATTAAATATTTAAAGAGGCAAAAATGATACGAGATGTGAAATATAAATAACATCGACAGAAGAAATGGTAGAACATGAAATTTAGCTTCCTTTTGCAGTGGATATATGAAATGGTTTTGTGCCCCATGCCGAAACGATGACAACTATATTTGGAATCCTTAATTCTGTAGTAATACATATCAAACTGAGGATTGAGAGTGAGAAATAATCTCAACACAGTTTTTGAGTTAAAGGAGGCTCCTGCCAAACAATTATTGAAGTAGAAACTAGTAAAGTTGTAGAGGTGTGATGAATTAAGATCAGTTGATTAGGTAGGCTGTCCAGAAAATGATATATTATGCGCATATCAGTGATATTTATCGAAATATTGGTCATAAGCTTATTCTGCTATGGAGCATCAGCACTAATTATGTGGATGATGACACGAAAGCTGCATGGTTTAAACCAGTTCACTGTCTTCAATCTAACATATGCATCACAACCATCATTTTTAGATACGCAAGAAGATCTCGAAAGAACTACCGAAGAAACAAGGAATACATGATTGCTGGCTTATTTATTTTCTGGCTACCTTGGCTCATCTTGATCTCAATCACCGACGAAAAAAATAGTTGCGGAGCAGATTTAATGGTTGCTATATGTTTACACAAAGAGTACTGCCCCATAGTGTTAATTCAGCATAAATGAACAATTGAGATTGAAAACAAGCTCAGCACACCGCTTGGCCTCTCTTCCACCAATTTGCTTTGCATGTTTAACTGAATTCTTCTTACAAGCTATAAATAGAGGGGGGGAAATGGAGGGCAGAGAAAAGAAAAGGAAAACAATGAGTGAGAAGAAACATGGACATCCTCAAAAGTAGGTGAATTGAAGGTTGAAACATTCCTCCATAGGCTTTAGAAAGATCATGGAACAAAGTGGTGGTCATGGTATTGTCAAATGCAATCCTTCTTGGCATGCAAAGGCTTCTTCTATAAATCCATGTGTTCGGGTTGACAGAGAAGTTCTCCAAGCATTTCCCATCCTCCCTTTCTAGGGAAGAATCATGGCGAAGCGCTTGGAGGTACATGATTTAGCAAGCATAAAAAAGAAAAAAAGAAAAAGATTTTCCCTTTGCTTCTTTGATGTTTGAAACGATTTGATAATTAGTCTTCGAATTTTTTTGCGCGAAGATCATACCTTTTTTGTTTTTTTTTAATAATTAGTTCTTTAATTCTCCTTTGTTAATATCTGAAGTCAGTAGATATAGATAATCGAGCGTTACCACCTGATGAGTTTCATCTGGTGTAACAATACATCATGAAAATTTTACCTTCTTATTCTTACTCTTTAAAGCTTGTTTTTGTTTCCCTTTACTGTTATCCTCAGTTGGAGTTGGTTGACTTAGCCTTGCTTTGCCACTTTCTTACTATAATTTTTTGGAGGATCAAGCTTTTTTCGCTTGTATTAACAATCAGCCTTTCTCTTCTCAAAATAGCCCAGCTGTTCTTCTAGGCAAATTTGAAACATGTGCTTGCTCACTGGATATCAGAGCAAGATATGAAATAGAATTTTTCTTTCCTTTTTTTCATTTTGGAATCTGTTTAATTTTGAGCTAGTGCCAAAAATGTTTGAAACTTCAGATGCATGTGAATTTATTTCTTTTTCTTTGTTTTCTTCTATCAGACTAAGAACTACAGGTGGATATGTAATGCTAATGAGAACTCTTCCATTTCTTTCAGTCATTTAGATTTGGCACCACTCTCCCTTATTTCTTTAAGCTTTGCTTAAGGAGTTGGCCATGTTAAGCTGCTTCTTTTTTCTCTGTTGCAAGTTTATCTGATGTCTATTACTGGAGATACTGCCTCAATGTTGTGATCCATAGAAACTCTGCATGACATGTCAAGATGCTTTTCTGCAATCCTACTATTATACATTGAATTCTTGAAGCATTTGTGTTCCTTTGCCTCTATGTTCATCCGTTTACCGGTTGAATTGTCTCTTTTCAGAACAAGGAATGGAGGTCTGTTCCTCAATTTGGAGGGTGGGATCAAAAGACAGCTACACCCGACTACTCCATGGTCTTCTCGAAAGCTCGTGCAAACAAAAAACACAATAAGGCTGAGTTCAGGCCCTCAACCAGCCTCGGAACTGAAGAGGAGTTCATGGTTTACCAACGCTATAAAAACAATGAGTCCGCCAAGGTAAGAAATGGTTCTTCCTTACTGCATTTCATTTTCTTTCACTATTTGATCCAAATTTCAGTTTGCGGATGATATGGTTTATTCACTTGTTGGTTCTTCTATACATTAATCTATGACAACTACATGTAGACCTTACGACGAAAAACTTAATCCACTCATAATTTGATAGACTGAAAGCTCACATGCTCTTCTACTAGTGTTCATTGAATTAGATCTTAAATAGTTCATAGACTACTCGAATCTGATCTTAATAGTGATACATGTAATAGACAGAGGTGAACCGTTTTTTCAGTCCTGACCAAGAAAACTTACCAGATCTGCAGCAATGCAGGATATATGGTAATAACACAATGTTTACAGCACATCCAATGGACTTCTTTCCATCTATGATTATATGTGAGAATGATAGATATCTATTACCATAAGACATTTAGGATCTTGCTATAGAGGTGGTAAGGCAAAACCTAATACATCCTTTATTGAACTCTTCAACATTTTGCATTTTATATGTTTCAAGGATCACAACATTGAGGCAGTATATGCGCAATTGCATTTTTATTGTATCATGTATGTTCACCTGAAGTGGCTTCTATAATTGACTTTTAATTGAGTTCAATCTCTTCCAGCATTACATTTTGCATGTTTCAAGGATCACAACATTGAGGCAGTGTGTATGTACAATTATCTCAAGTGTTTCTGCAGGATCACGACGTTGTATACTTAGGCAAGGAAACAGTTTACACATGCTGCAGAGCTTTCAAATATATACATGCTGAGCATATGCTGGTTCATTTTTTAATTGATGTGCTTTTCGGGTTATGAAATCAATTCACGTCTTGAAATTATAATTCTTGGAGATAATGGTACAATTTTCAATCTGGCGGCATCTCTGAACATCTCTTAGGTATCGAAACTTAAAAAGTTTGCTTCAGTCTTAAGGTTTTCTAATGCAATCTTCAGGACATTCCAGTGAACCATATTGGGGTTTTGCTTGTACCATTGTGAGGTCAGACACTCATGTCTATGTGCAACAAGCACCCCTCTCATATTTAAGCTACAGGGTTAAATCTATTTCTTCTTGCTCTAAGGCAATTAAACTTGATTTGTATTTAGGCATCTAATAGGATCATGAGGTTCCGACATAAGCCTGCACATCAATGAATAGTGTAGAGTTATCTCCATAGGTATCCTGCATCAATGAACCAAAGTTGATGTCGAAGTAATTGCACAAGTAGGATCTTTAATTATCACACGCAGGCTCAATGCAACACACTTATCTCCAATTGATAAATGGTGGTGCACACAATCACTCCTCCTGAAACAATAAACTAAGATCATCATCTTGTCATATGACATTGGTTAAGAACCTGGTTTCGGAAAGAGTTTAACTGCTCTGAAGGTAATGTGTTCCAATTAATTAACAAGAAAACATCCTATTCGGTACAAATATCTTCATCTACCTCAGTACATGAAAAGTCTATCAAGAACCAATGATGAATCATAAGACTATAAATATATTCAGAGCAAGGTAGGGTATTTTAAGTGGTAAATATAGGACATAGAGAATAAGTATCGAATTATCTTAGACTGATAGGTTTTATTTTCTTTTACATTGTATTGTAAATATCCATTTAGAACCCATTTATCATGTTGTGGTAAGTATGAGTCTAGAAGTGTCAGGGGATGATTGGTTCAAAATCACTCGTAATTAACTTCTCAGGGGGCATCCACAGAAGACTTGGCTTCCCAATAGGTTGAACACTCAGATCTTCTATAAGTAGATACTTTCTCCTAATTTCTTTTAATCTGGGCCTTTTTTCTTCTATCTTAAAATGCAACCAAAACTTTCTCTCCTTTTATGTTGTAACATTCCCGTGACACAAGATTGATACATCACCTCTTTTTAGATGTCTTTCCTTTCGGTTTTGGTTAATTTTTTAAGGCTGAGGAATATTAGAGTCAGATGATTCTATAACCTGCACTGTTCGGATCTTACCTTAACAGGGAAAACACTTTCAAGGTAGGTGGCATCTCTAGCTTTGATTATAGCACTACTACATGAGATTTTACTTCCCTCAGGGTAATCAACTAGAAATTTTTGTTTTTATTGTTGTTTTAGGAATTGCCTATAAGGAAAATTTTAGAATTAATATCCAGATGTAGCGCATGAAAACAAACACAATTTTTCTTTATGATGGAATGACCTCATTTGATGTGTTCTCCTTGCATAAATCAATACAAGTACCTTAATCCTCTTCGGAAACCAGTTTGTGTTATGGCCTTGTCAAAAAATCTATTAAGGGTTTCATCTTTGGACTCAGTTAGATGCCATCATTTTGATGATTCGTATATGAGGCTCAATTATCTGTTTCAGCTGAGAAGCACTGCAATCTGAATCATAGATGTCACTTTGGTTCAGCTCTAGAAAACCGGAATCTTGGACTAAATTTGGAAGTCTTTCTTAGACTTGATGTAGAACTAAAATCTTCTAGTTAAGATCTAGAAGTGGTGTTAGAAATCAGATTATATAGCATTCATGCTTTAGTACAAGGAAAAAATCAACTTTCTCGAAGAGTTTCAAGAACAAACCTCACCTAATGAACAGATAACCTCTCAGTGATTAGAGTCTCTTTGTATTCATGCTGTAAAAGAAAATAACCAGTAATGATAACTCCATGGAGGCACTGCACATCAGAAAGTGAGAAGTATTTTTTCTTCAGGTGTTGAATTCAGATCCAGACATCCTGTTTCCAGGATTAGAATGCAGTCTCAACAATTACCGTCACATTTCTTACTTCTGTTTTTTAATGTGCTGAAATCTAACCACAGATCTACAAAGTGAAAGATAAAAATAATCAACATTCTATCAAGCATAGTAGCGCCAAGGTTCATTACATTCTCTTTAAGCTCTTCTTTATCTGTGCCGCTCTTACACTCATCGAGCCATGGCATGAGATGAACATTAAATACAAGTATAGATCCCGATAAGCTCATTGGATCAGTAAAAACCGGTCGGCGTGTATATGTTCGACTGGTATTTTGAACTGTGCCAAAAATTTTACTAGGAAATTTGTTCTACAATTATGGTAGTTCGTTATATGGGATATTGAAATCAAAACTGGTTGTTCATTAACCTTTAACATCTATGTGCAGAAAGGGAAGAAGTCTCTGCGATATCTCAGCTGCTTCATGGCCTGACTCTGAAAATGAGATGGTGTCATCAGTTTTCAGCAGCTTGCAGACTCTGTATGCCGATGATCGGGGGGAGACTGATTACACCAAAAATCTCATCATCCTTGTTAAAAGAAGTGTCATGTGTGTTCTCCAGGATTTCATCTGTCTTGTATGCTCACCATGTTTCTCTACATTATATCGAGCAAGGCTGGCCGGTATATATATCCATTAAAAATGCTGATTGCAAGAAAGATGTGTGTTGTTGCAATTCATTTAGAAAAAAATTATCATGGTTGTTTTTCTACCTTTATTATTATGTATCTCCAGCAGAAGTTAATACCTTCATATCAATCAATCAATGCAGTAGTATCAAGCAACCTAATGACTGGAAACATGAGCAATATGATGCTACATTTCAGAAGCACCTTGCCCTGTAAAGTTCACTTCATCAAGTGTTCTGCACAAGACTCCAACTTGCAAATTGGTAAAACAACAACTAGTATTGGGAATCAGTACAGTGATCTTTGGATCTTTGCATGCATTTGAGTACCATGTTCACGATGCAGGTGTGTCAGCAAAGAAACTTGGTCATCCAAGACATAAGTTGACCGTAAAGAATCTGTAACAGAGAAGGGGAGGCAGGTAAGACGAAGCTGATAGATTTGGTGTTGACCTGTGACTTTGCTACTGATGAAGCATAGATACGAACGAGGTGCATTCGACGCTCTCGATAAATAAGATTTCTTTGCTTCGTCTTCTCTCTCCCTCTACGTCATGCCTTCTGTCAGCCAATAATCCCTCGCTAAAACCGTATGTAGATTTCTCCTCTCCGTTCCGGAGAACAGCAGCACGTCACCCCACCATGAAGACGGTCCCGGTGGCGATCGGCCGCGGGAGAAAGGTCGTGCGGATCCAATGCACCGACGCGGACGCCACCGGCTCCTCCGGCGACGAGAACGAGGCTTCCATGCGCCGGGTCAAGAGGCACATCCAGGAGATCGGGTTTGAGGTGGCGGCGGCGAAGGCGAAGGGGCAGGTTGACAGGCGGCCACTCGCGGCGGTTTCGGGCTCCTGCTGTGGGAAGCGGTTCCGAGGCGTCCGGCGGCGACCTTGGGGCCGATGGGCGGCGGAGATACGCGACCCAACGCGGAGGAAGCGGGTGTGGCTGGGGACCTTCGACACCGTGGAAGAAGCTGCCGCCGCGTACGACACCGCTGCAATCAGGCTCAGGGGAGACAACGCCGAGACCAACTTCCCCACCGGAACGGCGGCGGCGGCGGCCGGAAACAGGGACTTCTCCTCTGTTGGGGATGCTGCCGCCTCCGACAACCCGTTCTCCTCCCCGACGTCGGTCCTCTGTAACGGCATGGACAAGACGCCGTTCGACGTCCTGGGCCATGGCGACGTCGACGCTTTCGGGCTCAGCGTCGATCCACCGTTACACACAAGGGAGTTGTACCCACCGAAGTGGCCGTGTGGGGACGCAGGCGACGGGTTCGCGGAGTTCGCCGCGGAAGACTTCCTGCTCCCGGCAGCACCTTCGAGTCTCTCGAATGCCGATACTGCCCTTGCCTTGTCCCCATCGAAACGAGAGCACATCGCAAGACTGAACGGTAAATAAATAGTTAAAGGGCGGTGAGAATTGTAAGTTTCTATTATATAATTTCTATCTCCTTGAGATGGAGAGAACAAAAGTATCATGTCATACATTACCCTTTTTATTACTAACCTTATGCTATTTTATTATTGGGTCATTTGGTTGGTGTATTGTCGCCAAAAGTCGTGCTACGTACGTGTAAGCCGCCATATTGCGGCATGCGTGGCACCATTTGAGCCCTCGATCGGGGTGGCGAGACGGTCCGATCGGGGTGGCGAGACGGCTCCCTCGATCGGGAGATACGTGGCACCATCTCGACATTCCCATCTATATAGAATTTTTGCTCCCTAACGGATCGGATTCGCTGGGCCCGCACCAAAATCCGAGATAACTAGCTGAAACAACCCGCGTCCAAGAAGGGCACAACGTCGGGTTCGGGTCCATTATGCGGGCATCGTCAGTGTGCGGCCCGGTTTGGGTCGGGTCGGGTCGGCATCTGCCTATAAAAGCAGAAGAAGGAAGAATGCCGTTTGATCTGCTCGATCGAGTAACTTTCCTCCTTTTTCAGGCCGCAAAATTGAATCACCATCATTTTCCTCAGATCCAATTGCGGAGTCATCGTACGCCAGATCGTTGCACTTCGGATCGGGATACTGCCGCGGAGAGCAATAGTTCGCATCATCGCCACCACCAGTTACGAACTTGAAGCGGATCTTTGTAGGTAAAGTCCCCTGCCCTCGATTCTTGCCGGATCAGTCGGCAAATTGAGATAGATCTCGCCTTCTCATTCATTTTTCCACTTAATTTTTCCGTGTGAAACTGTTGCATCTATTCCTGGTCTTAATTGCTCGTTTTTGTGGCAGATCGGCCTGCATACATGAATGGGAAAGTTTTAGGGCAAAATTATCGCTTTGTCATGGCATTATATATGGTATTTCCCGTTCATAAGTCAACATATGGTTTTACCCTTTCAGAGCTCGTGAGCTCCAAAAGGTGTATGGCCCACATGGTACTTACATCACTCATGCGTAGGACTACACCAATGGTGGATCGATCAAATGTTAACTTATCATATTGACACTCTCCTACGAGAGGAAGCATTGATAAGGATATTTAGTCCCATATTGGTTGAAGAGTAAGGGAATCAAGAACTCATAAGTCCATCGGGTCATCCTTATTATCATAGGCATTTTTTGGAGCTCATGAGCTTTGAGAGGGTAAAACCGTACAGGTATGCCCACTAGAAGGAGGGCCTTGGGCTCTTGACTCACCTACGGGAGGGAGCACTGATAAGGATATTTAGTCGTACATTGATTGAGGAGTAGGGGAATCAAGGGTTCATAAGTCCATTGGGTCATCCTTACCCTTAGAGACGTCTTTTGAAGCTCATAAGCTTTGAAAGGATAAAACCGTGTGGATACGCCCATCGCCCAAAGCAAACAATTCCTCGCGCACATATGGGGGTCGCAACAATGGTGGGTCGACCAAATGTTGACTTATTAGATTGGCGCTAGAAGGAAAGCCCTAGGCATGTAGTCTCATATTGGTTGAGGAGTAGAGGAACCAAGGGCTCATAAGTCCATCGAGTCACTCTTACCCTCAAAGGTATTTTTTGGAGCTCACGAGCTTCGAAAGAGCAAAACCGTGCAGGTACGCCCACCGCCCAAAGCGGACAATTCCTCGCGTGCCTACGTGGCTGCACCAATGGTAGACCGACCAAATGTTGACTTGTCACTTGTGATAGAAATGTAAGCTATGGAATACGATTCATTATGACAAGCATTAAGTGGGTGGTTAGATTAAGATATCATTATTTTGGGACATGGGTGGTTTATGTGGAGGAAAATAAATGAAACAAGAGGTAAAGAACGAAGATTCAACATTTTTGAGACAAAATGAAGGTGTTGAAATTGTTCTCACTCATAGTGAGCCCTGATCATGGATTTGACCCATATTGGGTTTCCTTTTTCCAAGTGCCACTTGGTACATCAGGATCCTATCTAGGAGTGGCAGATTGTCATGAAGGCCAAATGACAATGGGCGCACGACACACCTAGCAAGGGTTCAAACCCTTGACTTGTGAGAAGGGGATCCAAGTACATGCCCATCAGGCTGGCTGGTCGGGTGTGATTTGACCCATATTGTTGAGGCCTGAAGGATTGCTAGTGAAGTACATTGTAAATGGAAAAGGATAAAATGGGAAGGAACATAGCTATTTGCAATTTCCAAAAAGGTTTGGTATAGAAGTACTGAAATTCACGATTGAACAGATGGAAGCAATGTGTTGGAATATAGAAGTGGGGGATATTTGAATATCTGTAGAAGTTAGAGGTGGGTAGGGTAGTGGGTCATAATGATCAGAAGTCCAACATTTTTCCCTTTTGTAGTAGGTAAGTGTCAAAAATCAATATTTGTATAAACTATTCAAGAGTGAACATTGACTATATGTGATATAATGCAAAAGTTTCTTGATAATATATGCAAACAAGAAGATATCGGAAACAATCGTATCAAAATACTCTGCAATAATTCAATTCTTGACTAGGTAATCTTAAATGATACATTTGGCAGTAAAGCTTGCATGTCCTAGTTACATGAATGTTGAACTTAATGTCAAGCTATAATGAGAAGTGGGACAACCTTATATGCTGACTTAAGTGGTTTTCCACAAGTACTCATTTAGTATACATATACTTTCAAAAGCTTTGCATGAGTATTGCTCAACCTTAAGTATACATAACAGTCAACCCTATCCGTTTTCAGTGTTGTACTCTTGGTAACATGGCCATGGTCTCTCTAAATTGGTTTCTTATGCAATAGGCTTTGGCCATTGTAAAAAAAATTGCAAGTTTGGGTTCTGCTATATACTGCATTATATGGTTTGATTTCTTGGACATCAACAGAATTGTGCTACAACCTAACCAAGGTTAATTTCATTTGAATATTAGTACTCTCTATTTGGCTTCTCATAGTTATTAACTGCAGTATCCTCATAGTGTGCAATTTGTTTTTTTACCTGTAATTTTGTGCATGCTTTACTTTTAATGGGAATTTCTTTTCTCAGTATCTGATTGTTTGCATCAGTTCATGAACTTTTAACTTTTACTGATGTGTTCTTTCTTCTGTTTTTGTTTTCCCAGAAGCAGCTGGTGGTCTGATTATTTGGACTCAACTTCTAACCAGAATGGGAAATTGTTCAGGAAAAGTGAGAAATTATCCATAGATGACATCAGAACTCATGATGAGTACTATGAATTTGTAGTTTTAAGCATTTTGTATTGTGGATGTTTCTTGGATCACATGCTTTTGGTTGTTATCCACTGTTTTTATAATCAATCTCGATATCCTTTTTTAATTCGCTATTTATTTGTGCTTTTCAGATATGTTTTTCTCATAGTTCGGAAGTCAATGCATGTGAATGAATTTAACCGTGCATTGTATGTGTTGTAGAAGGAAATTCTGAATTTAGTAAAAGATTATTGTGGTTTGTGGAGTATGTATATGAGTTAGCAATGGTTCTCTGAGTCGTAATGTTGCAGCAATAAAGCCTGTGACTTTTAGCTTCATCAAACATATTATTATGCACTTACATGATTTCTTCTCCAGTCGTGTTTTTCATCTGTCTCATTGCAAGAGCCTGCAAGTTCATGCTTTATCCGTTGACTGCTAGAGGAATCTTCATCATTGTATAAAATGTTATCTTCACCTATCGTGTATATATCTGATAATTTTCTGGACCTGAACATCTGATGTTGCATATTTTTTACCATGTTCCTCTGGCAATTACCTTACTTGTGTTACATATATAGATGTTAGTCTCAGGAGTTGGTGAATATTCAGTAATCTTTTATAATGTTTTCCTTTTATTTTAGAAAGGTGGAGGGGGTGATCTTGAAGATGAGATAAACTTCAGAGGTGGAAATGTGCATGTAATAAATTCCAAGGAAGGCTGGGACCAAAAAGTTTCGGAAGCAAACAAGGATGGGAAGATAGTAAGCAACTTGAAAAGTTCCACTTATTTATGTACATTCATCACATTAACAAATATGATCATAGAGTCCTCATACACAAGCAGTCAACACCAAATATTAAATGATCTCCTACTGCTTGCATTTGCGCATACAAGCAGTCAATGTAAGTTTGCAGTTTTACGACTGAAATTCATATCCTGTTCTATGTTATGAATTTGGTTGAAATTGCACAGCCAATTGAAGGAACTCATTAGAGGATGCATTTCTTAGTGGTTGCTTTTTCAGTCTTTTCTTTCAGAAGGTCAAAAGATTCCACAACTATTCTCTTTTCTCCCAAAGGCAGCAGGTGATAATGGAAAGAAACCTATGCTGCCTGGCAGGAGTGGTCAAATATTATAGATTGATTTTTTTAATATCACAATTAGATAGTTCGTGTGAAGACATCTTGCATATGCTAAGTTTCATATTATTTACATTCAAGGAAGTATTGGTTAAATGCCCATGAGCACTATAAATTTATATTTGGTCTTTTAAAAAGAAACCTAGCTAATTTCAATACAAACACTAACCTCCTTTGCACTTGTAAATTACTTGAGACTTAAGGCATATGCAAACTCTTTCTGGCTAGGAATCTCAAAGTTGCAGGCTTTCATCCTGGGACCATGCTTCTTTAAGTCCTGTTTTTTCTGGTGACATTTTAACTGTCATAGAGATAGATCTGCATATACCCTCTGAATACTTGACCACTGTTGAACCTGTTTCACTTTAGCTTATGATATGAGGTTAAATTATAGTCACAAAAAAGAATAACTTGAGTGTTTTTGCTGTTGAGCTTGATTTAATAGCAGAAATAAAATCTTATATTCATATATCAACATTGTTTCTTCGAAAACCCAAGTATAGAAAGCCTGCATTGTTGAAGTGGATATTACTTGTAAAATCAATTACACGGTCATTGGCAATCTGTGTAGGGGTTTGATAAACTTGGATGGGGTCTGATGATGTTCGTCCTCATTGTGATCTAATATAATTTTATCATTCTAGTTGAAGCACTAGAAAGTTGGGAGAAATTTGTTGGTGATTTTAAGCCTGATCTTCCAATAGGTGCCTTACATTCCTGGTGCGATGAAAGTGCTTTAGAAAAAAAGGGACTCTGAAAGTGTCAGTTACATGTTGAAAGCAATAACCCTGAATATTCAAAATTTTATTTTTATTTCTGCACATAAATGTAGTTTTTTTGTGATATATGCCTTTGTTCCCACAGGTTATAGCAAATTTTAGTGCAGGTTGGTGTGGCCCATGCAGAGCGATGGCACCGGTGTATATGGAGCTGTCTGAGAAGTATCTTTCACTGATGTTTTTGTCGATAGATGTCGATGAGTTAACAGTAAGATTTGCTTCAACCTTTATTTGATCCATCGCATTTTCCGGTCCATTCTGCTATAGATTTGAAAGTGCACTTACGATTATGTCACTTATCTTTTACATGAATAGGTTATTAGTTTTCTACTTGCCTGATTTCGTTTATCCTAGTTTTTACCTGCTACTCCTTCCTTTTCTCGCATTAGTACATTTGTCATCCTTGAGTATGCTTAAAGCTATTGATTGAGACATCTCTTATTCAAAGAATGGGAAATGTTTTTATTATTTTTCACAAGAAAAACTTAGTTGAGATGATGGGAAAAAAGGCAAATCAGTTTACCATAACATAGCATTGTCTTAAAAAAATAAATGTCCGTCTTAGTTTGGGCAGGGAATTCTAAACTTTGTCTTCTTTACTAAGTCACGGTTTAGGTTCTGGATAAGGCTTGGAATAAGATTTGATGCTTATAGAAAAGTTTATAGAATCACCATCTATCTGCCTTTTCCCAGCCTTTGCATTATGGTATCCATACCCCGTTGGCATGGTGTTAAATGTTATTTCTGCATTACCAAAGCCAAGAACTTTCCAACTTGAGCACCAGTTGGATAGGCACTCACCACTAGCAGAGAGAAGATGAAACATATAGGCATTAAGCTACCTAAGGAACTTGTGCATCAACAATTATTTCAGCTTTATGAAATTCATAAATTTGTGGAGTTGACAGTGCAATTTTTATAGAGCTTATAATCTGACCTCAGATGACTCACCAATCTTCCTAAATGCAAAGGTCGAAGGTTTGAGCTCATCAAAACTGCAAAGGTGCTTGACTTTTAGTTTTCTGTTCAAATTTTTTGCAAGCCGAGAATAAAAAACATGAACTCCAGATAGAAAACACTTTGTTCTTGAGAAAACTAATTGAGTAGCGTAAGAATAAGCTTAGAAAGCTTTATCAGTAACTGAGATGCAGCCAACATCTAGTCATCTTTGTCTCGTATATCGTGGTGAGCTCTTTTCTGCATGTGATGCATAATAAAGCTATAAAAAATATAATCTCAGAATATTCTGATAACTGCATCCTTATGATCAACTTCAGTGTTTTTGTTTTTTCCTCAAAGTAAAACTTCTACTTGTGTGATACATTCATTTATTAGGAAATCTTGTGGATCAACAGATAAAAAATAATGGAAATTGTTCACCATATTTTCCTGGGTAAATATTTAAGTTGGATCATGTTTTGGAAGTCAGTTGTAGAGAATTTATATGGTTATACACGTTTCAGGAATTTAGTTCGTCATGGGATATCCATGCGACTCCAACATTCTTGTTCCTGAAAGATGGGCAACTGCTGGATAAGCTCATAGGTGCCAACAGATCTGACCTGGAGAAGAAGATAATCATGTTTGTTGATTCCTGCTCCAAAAATTCAAATCTATAATAATGCCCAAGGCATACTGTGTCCCCTCCTCCCTACACTCTTAAATCTTTTCTGTCTAAACTATTGTGTCAGCTTATCCGCCATGAGAAAGCACATCTGTACCATGAACTCCTTTTGTTCTATGAATTGCATCAGTCGTGGTTTTCAAAATGACCTCTCTTCCTCGCCAGTCACCAAGAATGCCCGAAATAATCTAATTTTATTCTGCTTGATGTGATAGGCAATGTAAATGACAAGGTTTGCAGTAATTGAAGACATTAGCTGAAGGCTCTACAAGCTGTAATCATCGTTTTACTCGGGTTAGGCAGAGCATACAAAGACATCAACACACAGAAGACGATGCACCGAGGCCACCCTCCCCCGGCGTCATGTGATGGGCAATCTAAATGACAAGGTTTGCAGTAATTGAATATATCAGCTGAAGGCTCTACAAGCCGTGATCTTTGTTTTTTGACTCAGGTAGGCACAGCATACAAAGGCATCAAACTACCACTAGTACTACTACTGCTACTACAACACAAGCTGGACGAATACAGAAGACGGTGCGTCGAGGCCACCCTCCACCGGCTTGATGAACTCACCGGCCCTTTGGGTTCATGATCTGTGAGAACACCGCACTGGGCGTCAATCCATCGGAGTCCTCGCTACCCACACTCCTCCCTCCGATGCTTATCGTCGTGGTGGTGGTGGTGGTGCTCGGCTCGCTTGATGGATCATCAGCAACCTTCTTACCATCCGTCACAACCGATGATGCCGTCTCTTCTGAGATCCCGTCACCGATGCTGCCATTCTCCTCCGCGCTCTCCTGCAGCTGGAGCGCAAACTCGAGGTTCCAAAGCACATCGCCCATCGATGGCCGTTCCGTTCCCGCATCCGCCACGCACTTCTTGGCAGTCTCTGCAAACTTCTTGAAGCACTGCGCCGCAATCTTCCCCTTCAGGTAGGGATCCATGATCTGGTCGAGTGTTCCCTTCTTCTGGCAGTGCACTGCCCACTCCGCCAAGCTCACCTGCTCCTTTGGCAGCGCCGGGTTTAGGGCTGGCCGAGCACAGAGGACCTCAAACAACACCACCCCGAAGGAGTAGACATCCGATTTCTCGGTGAGCTGCTGCCGCCTGAAGTACTCTGGGTCGAGATATCCGAAGCTGCCCTTCACCACCGTGCTGACATGGGTGTTGTCCAGCGTCGGGCCAGTCTTGGAAAGACCGAAGTCCGACACCTTCGCCACCCACTTCTCATCCAACAGAATGTTGGTCGTCTTCACATCTCGGTGGATGATGGTGTACTTGGCACCGGTGTGGAGGTAGTGCAGGCCGCGAGCAGCCCCGATGCAGATCTCCAGTCGCTGCCGCCAGGTGAGAGGTGGCTTCTGTGTCTTGTAGAGGTGCTCCCGAAGCGTTCCGTGAGCCATGTAATCGTATACCAGGATCATCTCACAGTTTTCCTCGCAGTACCCGATCAAGGAGACGAGGTGCCTGTGGCGGAGCTTGGAGAGCATCTCGATCTCAGTCTGGAACTCATGCACGCCTTGCTCCGACATCGGGTTGCCGCGCTTGATGGCAACCTTGGTGGCGCCGTCTATCTCCCCGCAGTACACCTTTCCGAAACCGCCAACCCCGAGGAGGAGGGACTCGTCGAAATCTTTGGTGGCGGCCTTAATCTCCGCGAACGAGAAGTGGCGGCAAAGGTTGGCGGGGAGCGACGAGACGTAGCTCCCCGTGGCGTTCGTCTTCCCCGACGCAGCCGAATGTGAATTGCCGTAGAGAGAGAGCGGCAACCAACCGGAAGGCCCGTCGCTGCTAACAGCATCCTTCCCCTTCTTCTTCTTCTTCTTCTTCTTATGGCTTCTGCAGATGGCGGTAAGACAGAGAAGAGCAAGCAAGAACGCGAAGCCTCCCGCAACTCCACCGGCGATGGCCGCGGTCCCACTCTTCTTGGGTTTCATGGACTTCCCGTCCAAAACCTTGCCAAGATCCACCTCCGGCTCAGGCCTCAGCGGTGGATTAAGTCCAGCGAGACTGCCATTGGCGTTCTGCAACTTGAAAACCTCGAGCCCATTCAAGATAGCATCGAACATCTGCGGCTTGGTTTCGGTATCCGGATGAAGCGCGATCCGCATCTCCATCTGCCCGCTTCCTGCTGTGATCACCACATAGTCCTCGAAGACGGGGACACCGATGCCGGAGCTCCAAGCGATCACATCAGCCCCTCGCTGCACGGTCTGGTTGTCGACGTAGATGTCAAAGACTCGTTGATTCACCTTGGTTATCGGATACTGGATCTCGCAGAAATGGAACCTCAAGAGATAGTAGAAACCAGCGTCGACGGGGAGAATCCATGTGAGGTTATAGTTCAGGTTGACGTGTGCGTCCGGCCCCATCGACCGCGCCGTCGAGTAGACATTCGATGGTGCAATGTAGCTGGCCAGAGCAGATGGGTAAGAGATGGTGACGTTGGGATCACTGGAGTAGGGCACGCCGAACGCAGCTCCGTAGATGTACGGAGAGTCGTCGTTCCAAGAGCGGAACAAGCCCGAGTCTTGGGTAGGGGAAAGAGACTGCCCGCCCACGTTGAGCCGGTACATGGTCTCCAGAGCCCAGTCCTGGTCGATGGAGTACAGCACGGAAGTTCCACCACCCACAACAAGCATAGGGTTTGCCGAGCCGAAGATGTCGGGGATCGACACGATCTCGATGCCATTCACGAAGGCATAAGCTTGGGGATGGGCGGTGGATGGGGTGAAGGTGAGGTTGAGGCCGCCGGTGGAGACATTGACCGAGAACTCGCGGGTGAGGTAGGCATAATTGAGGGAATCGGCCGTCAGGTAGGCACTGAAGTTGCTGAGAAGGGTGTGGGAGTCGGAGGTGACGGAGAAGAGGGCGTCGGATGCGGCATGGGTGGAATAATTACAAGGGTAGAAGTGGAGGCGGATGTACTTCCGGCCGGGGCCGAGAGGGAAGGAGAAGGTGTAGGGGGAGGTGAAGACCCGGGCCGTCATGTACGGGACTTGGGGGACCGAGGTGTCTTGCAGGGAGGCTGTCAGTCCTGCAACGTTCAAGGAGGGGCCGTACTTGGAACCGGTGTCTCCGGTCCAGATTCGGGAGTCGGTGCCGTTGGCCTGCCCTGAGGCGCCACAATTCAGGAGGATGTTGTCCCGGGGAACATAGCTGGAGTCGTCCGCGGCGATCGAGATCGGAGCAATCACCAAGAACAGTAAGGAAGCGGAGAGAAGGCCAGGAGACATGCCGGGATGGTTCCTCATTCTGCAATCTGCGCCGAAGCTGAAAAGAAGAGAAAAAGATGGGGTTTTTTGGGGAAGAAAGCAATCTGTGGATTGCTGAAAGCTACGGGGCAAGTTCTTCCATTTCACTACAGCCAGCGGAAATCTGTGGATTTCAGCTAAATAAATTCTGTCCAAAAGAAACGCACAGCAAGAGTTCCAAGGAGAATCAACATGGGTTGAAACAGACACCTAAGAAGGACGGGCAAAAGGAGCAGAGGAAGCTTCTTACAGGAGGTCGGAGGGCAGCGATCGAGAAGGTCGGTCAAAACCGCCGGGTTTCGCTGTGGAGCTCTGCGCCTGCCGTTGAGCTATCAACTTCTCCGGCTTTGGTAGTGCACCACTAATTCGATGGTAGTGGGAATTTTGGCAGCTTCCACTGTCTGTGCTCTCAGACCCCTCTCCTGAAACGGACTCGTCCGCTGGAAGGGGGTCCCGGAGCTGGTGGAGGAATCGATGTAAGGGGTACGTGATGCGGGTTGCGGACGCGAGCGTGGAGAAAGGTACTCTCCGCTAAACCCACCGCGCCAGCTGTCGTCAGGTTGGCGCCAGTGAACCAACGGCGTGATTGCGGGGCCCCTGTTTGCAGATCGACCAATAAAGACCGTCGGATTGTGGTTTGCCTCTTGCTCTGTTCCTACTTTTCGACGGTGGATACACACGTGGGACGAAACGGTAGGCGAGCCGTCGCCGCCCCGCTTTTCCTTGCCGAGGGGCCCACGTCAAAGTGGAGGCGAATTATTATTATTATTATTATTATTTCGTAATTAGAAAAGTTCATGTGGACTCGACATATTGAGATGAGAGAAATACTAAATTATCGAAAAAGAAGGAAAATGGCGCACTTAAAGCTTTAGATTTAGTTAACGAATCATCCGATGTTGATAGATGTAATATTAATTTCATTATTAAATTAATATCAACATGATCATATAAAATAATATATAATTTATTAATTACATCATTAAATATCATAATGGAGGACGAACATCATGACATTTAATGGGCCCAGTCTGGTATCGAACCTGCGACAAAGGCAGTATTAGGACAGCCCTCCAACCACCGGAGTCAATGGTGCAGCGTGTATAAGACGAACTTATATGATGACTTCAACATCGTACAGTTGCTGCTAAACTCTGATGAACAATCGAAGAAGATAGCTTGCTAAGATCATAGTCAGATATTAAAACTGAGGCTGGATCTTGAGAATGAATCCCGAGATTGACCTGAACTAGACAGGAACATAAAGTGTGAGATTAATGGTTGGCAAGTGAAATAGATGTGGCACAGTAACAGGACAATCGACCACCAAACGATTACATTGATTATGACAAGTTGCACTCCTACCATGAACCAGATTCTTAACACTTTTATTCACCAAATCCATATAGGCTTAGAAGCTAGCAGTTTCCCCCCCCTCCATGATTCCGGTTATGAACAGCGAGCACCATCTTTGATGCACCACATGTAGGCGGAGACGGTACAGAAGAGCAGTGTGTCCCTGGCCAAATACCACAATAAAGATAGAGATCATTCCATGTAAAGCTGGCCTAGCATGCACCACATCAATGAATTCATTGTGTCTTGGAGAATGAGGTATGGCGGGCTACAAGGGAACCACAAGAACTGATGAATTACATATATTTCTGAACACGGTAAAAGAAATAGAATATCAGAACAATGACCTGCAGACGATAAACTTTAAAAAACGGTACCAAGTTAGAGCATGAATCTTGATGCAATGTTAAGATTGTTCTTTTTGTGATCTTGATAACAATAGGTGTCGATGAAATGGGATGAGGGTGACACCTTTAGCCATGGAGATCAAGGCATTGGCATCAGGAACTGTGGAAAAGAAGCTGAGAATATAGTACCTCTCAACTTAGAACGATCAGCTATTATGTACAAGGTTGGAAATCGGTTAGGTACAAGAATCCAATGCACACCCGAAAAATACTGCACCATTGACGACGTTCGTAGTAACTTAAAGCCAATGACACCAAGGATTTAAGTGCCACATTAGGTGCTCTTGCCTGCTATATGCTTGGAGATATTAATGCTTGACCAAGAATCCGAAGAGGACTAGAATGTTTCAATTGGTTGGATTTGGTAATATAAGTAAAAGCAAATCAATTGTCTTGAGATAAGGGAAAGTGAAGTACAAAATTGCGAGGACAACGAAAGAGAGAGACAAAGAAAAATATAGGAGGGAAGACAGAAGAATTACTAAACCTCTTTCGCATTTTCAACAAAAGAAAAAAAGAAAAGCTTCTTTTGGTTGCTCTCTTTTCTTTCTATACAAATCCTACCCCTTTTTACAAGTACATCTAATTTGAACACTTGTCTAAATAATCTGATGGTTAGTCAGTAATAAGGATCAAATATGTCAACTTATAATGCAATTAGCATGAAAGTGTATAGAACAAAGCAGGAAACCTACGTTTCTTTTAGCTGGCGATGGATGCTACCTGGAACAACCAATCACATAGTGAAGGTTGACACATTAGTAAACACCTCTCACTCTTGGGCATCCTGTTTCTATCAATAGTTCTTTGAATACAAATCTTTATGACTTTGCTCTTATCATTCATATGAACAAAGGATCAAGATCTAATGCCAAGGAACTAAAAGGCCATTCATGCATTAAGCAAGATCATCTGATTGCCAAACAGGCTGATGGATAATGGGATTTATTAAATTTTATCAAGTTGCTTTGATGAGCTTCTGCTCACATGATAGCCATTGGTTCCATTCCCTTGACCATTTAAGATGGAATTAAGCAAAAAATCATAATGAAATTAAAGTCATAAACTTATTGGCAGATCAAGCTTTTGGTGAGATTTGTGCAATAAGAAGCAAGCCTTAAGGCCACATCAAAACACTCTTTTGTAATAAAAAATATTTTGTGACAAGATATTCTTTTTTGCAATCAAGTCAACAAGAAACATGAGTAATAACATACCATAACATGATGGAAGATTAGAACCCCATCCAGGGGAAGGCAGCTACTCCCGCTTATCCTCCTCGACATCATTTCCAATCCCAAATACATGATCCATATTCTTCCTTTCCTTTCTCTCCAGTTTGCTCAAATTATCACCAATTCCCCTGGCACCACTTCCAGTAAGGGAAACTCCCTCATCATCAAAGTCATCGTTTGTGTCCTCCGAATATGCATAACTGCAAGCAGTATCACAGTATAACCATACAAGGATGGACATATAGCCAACCTGTTCATTGATTTAATTTCACAAAGGACAAACAGAGATAACATCTTATCACAAACAGAATTTCTTATGAGCAGTGACGATCATGTCCACATGAAATTTCTCGTAGTATTTGAAATTATAAGTTTCTAACATCAATTTACTAAAAGAAATTTTTCAATAGAAACAAAAAGATTTTATCTGCATGTGAATCACATACAGGTCACTTACGTCGAATCCACTAGCCCTAGTTTCCATCTAAAGTTAACTACATCCTGTCAGGAGAGTTGGCTATGTAATGACTCACACCCTGTTAGAGGTATGATGGATTTCCAATGTCAAGTTTATGTTAGAGGAAGGCATTCAACATAGAACTTTTACACCAATTTACCTAAGTCAGATCATGTCATATATCATACCCATGTTTCAGATAAGCTTAGTAAAATGAGACTTTTCAGGCAAACATAAAAAAGGAAAATCAGGATAAGTAGCGGGTTTGACCCATTTGTAGTATATGGTACACACATGATGTACTAATTTTATCACTATAACTCCCACCGTTATGGTAATAAAATTGGAAAAAGGAGATATATAGATGCTAATTGATTGGTAAATGTATTCATATAGTTTTTCACTATCTATCAACGACAAATTGTTCATATAGGACAACCTTCATATAGGACAACCTTAAGAATATGAATCATGAAGACAGTCTCTTGCAGAACCCAATGCAAAAAACAGAAAAAAAACAAAAACAAAGAATAACTAATACATTACCCAGTTGGATTATGAGATGGAGCCCATAGGATGCAGATAATTCCAAGGAGTACGTATGACAGGACATTCCAGAATGCAGAGACAATCCAAGCCCTTTGCCAAAGTTCACTTAGGGGATCAGTTGCATTGAAATACAACTGCAGTTACAAGAGGTCACATTTCAGGTTAACTAAAAAAACGTAAATTGCTTGAGATACATTTTGTGATATTACTAGAAGTCAGAAGATGCATCACAACTGGCAACAAACATATGCAACAACTTGCGGAAGCAATCTGCCTCTTGCTTGCAAATTGTACAACTGTTTTTGACAATATGAACTTCAGAAATATAGGTAAGCCATACTTTAAAATAGTTGGTTTCCATGTTCATCATTGAGGCTCAAGAATGGAAACAGGACTTGTTTTGACTGGCAGTGGGTAACTTAATTTGTTCATACATAAGTCAGTAGAACTCAGGACAGGTGCATCAAAGGATTCCAATTTCAAGATGCATGATTTGCATGAGGGTGCCAAATCAACTAGCACAAACAAAAGCAAGGCAGTAATGAATATTTTACTGCATTCATCTTGTTTTGTTAAGTTGAACAAGAACAATTTAGTTTGAGCAAGTCATCTCTCGATAGCATTTCAGAATTTCTGATAGGTCACCGTTGCCACATAGTTGGGTTTGCACCATGATGTATCTCTATTGAGACCAAATCCTCAAACAGGAAGACCATTTAAGATGTAGTAAGCAAAGAAGTAAGAGATCAGTTAGCTTCAAAATGGGTTATCACCTATATAATTGCCTCACTCAATAATCTGATCATATATCAGAAGGATTTTTTAAAAAATTTGAGTACGATTGACTTGTTACTATCTAGAAAAAAAATACCTCATAGCCAATCCAGAGAAGTGAAAGAAGAATAGAAACAGCAAGAGTGTTGGTAAACTTGCGATATAGCTCCAGTTTTGCTATACTTCTCCTTAGCTGAAGCAACACAGAAAGAAACTAAGCTCAATGGTAAGAGATAAATAATTAAATATGGCTAGTATCACGAAAGGAATCAAGTATCATGATAAGCATCTTCCTCAATTGGGATAGTCTAAATATACAGAAGGTTGAAATTATTCAACATGTTATCAAATAAAGCCAACTTCTCATCATAATGTGCACATCAATTCTCTATAGTCTAATAACTGTAGCTTGGCATAGTGGCTACTAGCTAGCTATGTAGAAAGAGGATAAAAAAGTGTCCCAAACACCAACAAATAGTTACCTGAATTCATTACCAGCAAGATTCACCAAGACCAATGTGATATTCAGAATGATGTTAACGGGCATTTAGCGAGTATAAACATAGCATTGTGACCAATTTATGAAGGATGATGTCAAATATTGAGCTTTAAGGAAACATATTGATATCATAACTGTATAACCACTAATACTATCAAATTATATGTTTGTAAGAAGTAAGAAAGGGCAGCTTGTCAAGCAAGACATCTGACAGTGCAGAGTCCTCATAATATCCTAATGTACATTTTTTTGTGACTGTATCTATAAGAGCTGTTTTGGATCTCTATAACTCAAATCCAAAATGCCCAAGTGGCAATAAAGCAACATAATTGTAACATTTTGAAGTGTGGACATGTACACAGGAAATGAACAAGACAATTTATGAATGTGTTAATGATAAACATTAAGAATTAAGACATCAGATAGAACGGACAT
The DNA here is from genome assembly GCA_004837865.1 of Musa balbisiana. Classification (NCBI taxonomy): domain Eukaryota; kingdom Viridiplantae; phylum Streptophyta; class Magnoliopsida; order Zingiberales; family Musaceae; genus Musa; species Musa balbisiana. The sequence goes on from CM017195.1 coordinate 1,502,366, forward strand.
GACAATCAGTAAAAACATAATTTCCATAAATTGATATTCTTTTATGTATAAATACTATTTTGTATGGCTTAGACAACTTATTATACCTAAGCAACCTATGAGAACTATAACTGTGTATATATAACAACCATTAACAAAAATAATTAAGAACATCCATACCATCTTAGAGTCAAAAAAATCCAAATTTCAAGTACAAGTTTCACTTAAACAGATAAATGCTGTAAAAACTCTTATACATATAGCATTTGCTGTGTGATATCAAATCTTGAAATATGATGCAAACCATTAACTGTATGGAAGGAAAAAAAGAAAGCAGCATATGCCAAGGATGAAGGGATGTTGATTAAAATCTGACAAGTGAGACACCATAATCATGTAAGCATTTACCTGAAGCTTTTCTAGAGTTTTTGACAATGATGAAAATATCCAAACAATGAAAGTTGCATCCAAAAGTGCAACAGGTAGCACCAGGAACAATCTTGCCTTTCCAGCAAAGTCATTGATGTTTCCCAAATGCTCAACAAGTTCCAGAGCTACCGAGGCAACAAAATACACCGCACCAAGAACAGCAACTTTTGAAGTTATCCCACCCAATGTTGGTCGAACAACACCAAAGCCCATTGAAACTACCAAAATCAGAAGCCGAGAAACAGTCTTTTTTACAGCAGTGAAAGTGACCGCCCAAATGGTTACACCCATAGGTCTAGTTCCAGTGGAATTAAAATTTGCATATTCGAAATACCAAAAAGCCATTTCACACATGCCTAGAGCTATTACAGCTGTGATATGATAGTGAAGCTGCAATGTATGCCTCCAATGTCGCACAAATCGTAGAAACCAGATGAGACCAAGTAAAAGATATGCCAATGACATGAATCCATAGAATGTCATTAAAGGTGCCATTTTTCCAGGAAGATAGCCGTATGGATTTCTCCAAACAGTTCGACCTTTAATTACCATTCCTATAAGTAGTGGATCACAAAACATAAAATAAAGGTAATACATTCCAGTTTTTCTGATAGGAATAGTCTGAGTCATCATAGTTGTTTCTTCACTACTACCCTCAAAAAATGTCTGAACACGTTTTGGCCATTCTGAGTTATCCTGAGTTGGACGAATGATTACTTCCCCAACTTTACAGAGATTCTGATCATTGAGTTCACGAGTGCAGCATATAGCATTGGTGTTTAGGTATCTACCACCAATCTTATCCCTGTCTTGAATTTCAACTATTATAGCTTCTACTAACCCAGTATTTTGTTGCATATCACTATGCTTCAATGCTGATTCTTTTGTGCGTCTGAAGGTGACAGATTCAAACCTGAGAAATAACTTACAGCAATAAGATATGATGGGATACATTTTCAAAAGAAATATTACATAAATAAGGAAATTTTTTCATATATGAGGATGACCATGATCAAGTTATTCAAACTGATAGTAGTCCTACTTTCTAGCTTGCATATACTTTCTTTTCTTATATCAAGATTGCCATAAAAAATACTATCAGCTATCCAAACATTAAATTAAACCAATATACTAGACGTTGCTGTATGCCAAAAATGCATATGCAGGGTCTTAAGCAAAGTAATGCACAAAAAGCCTGAAGAAAGCAAGCATAGATTCTGGTGACAAGTATCAACAGCACTTTCAAGTGACAAGTGCCACCCAGGTTTGGTTTTTCCAGGCGTGTGATCGAATGCATCGTAAAGTCGTAGATGCACAAATATGTATCGACTGGAAATGAATTCGCCCTGCGCAATCAGCAACCGTTGCTGTCATGAGCATGATCAATCGAGCAAAACCCTGATTGCAGCGTTAGATGCCTAAAACAATGATTCAACCAAAAAAGAACAATCTTGAACATAGATTAACCAATTCAAGAATGAGAAAAGCGAGTGTCAGTTAAAAAGAGGCAAAACACGTCATGGCGAGAGAGAGAGAGAGAGAGAGAGAGAGAGAAGGAGCTCACTGGATGAAAGAATCGCCGTCGGAGGAGGGGGCGGTGATGTTGACCTGGGCGGAGGCATAGAGGCCCTCGCTGCCGCCGTGGAAGAAGAAGGAATTGGAGCGGGGAGTGAATGCGCCATTGGAGTACTCATGGATCGAAGCCCCGGCGCGATAACACAGGAGAAGAAATCCTAGCAAAACCCCTAGATGGACCAGATCGGGACGGCGACGAGTACGCATCTCTGGGGCCAAGAATTCCTCTTTGACTCCTGTAAGAAGAAGACGGAAGGACCGAAAAAGACCCGTGAAATCTCGCAGTAAACGCAGAGAATCCACTTACCGAAATAAGTCGCAGGTGGAGGACGAACGTCGCCGCGACACAATGCGTGCTCTTCATGGGCTTAGGCCCAACAAAGTTGAAGTCCGTAATAATCCATCAATTATATATATATATATATATATATATATATATATATATATATATATATATATATATATATATACATATATATATTATATGATACGAACAAAAAAAGGTTATATTTAAATATCGAATATTCATATTATTTACATCTACTACTTTAGCTAGTCAGAAGGTTGGGGACGAGTTTGATTTCTTGTTCAGTGTCCCATATGGATACTTGGTTTTGTCTTTGAGATCTTAGTCAGATGACTTCTAGAAGAGGTATCCCAAAACCTTGTTCATTCGCATGCAATCATCACAGTCAATTTCACCCCCAAAAAATCAAAAAAATTATTTTGTTTTCATGTGATATTTTTTTATATATTTTTTGTTAAGAGATGATATTATCCTATCTGTTACTGCATCCACTGATTTATCATTTTCCTTCTCATCTTCACCTCAGAGATGCATCCTGCAATGTCATTTTCAACATCCTCGACCCTCTCCTCCACCTCATAGATATTGGGCCTCTCTTGTTGAAGGAGCATGTCCCTTTCTATCGCTTTCACTCAGCTTCTAACCCTCGCCATCACTTGATTAGGGAGCAACGCAGCACCAGAAAGAGGCACGGTGGGCTATGCAGGAGAGGAGAGAGGAGAAACCCTTTCCGACCATCGTCTTTCCAAAGGTCCATGACGGAGAAGAGGTAGGGTCTTAGCAATGTCTCAGTAGCACCAAACGAGAGCATAGACTGAGAGTGAGATCAAGTATGAATACGACGATACAGTGATATGAGATAATGGAACGCTGTGCCAGGATGTAGTTCGCCGTTAAAGATGGAACTTCTGAAAGGTGTCATTCCACCAGTATCCGTCTGCTGTGCTCTCTGTTAACGTTTGATCTTTGCGACCTGTTCCACAGAGTGTGATTGTCGTAGGAAATAATGGTCTTATCCTTCTGTGGCAGTATATGATCAATCACATTGAATATTCTACGCAGTCAAAGAGGCTTTTAGACCAACGAGTCTTCCCTAAGACTCAAGAACAAACCCCATGCAGGACTAAGACCAAGTCCTCCTTCTCAGCCCGTTCTACACACTCTCACGTTCCTAACGTCAGAAGAAGAAGACTCTTTCCATCTCTCGGATGCCTCTGTATCTCTATGTATATATTTCCATGCAAAGTCTCTACCTTTCCTACGTATTCCCCCAGCATTCGCATCATATGTTCTTGTGCCTCGCCGACTCAGAACCAAAGCAAACGCCCATGGACGACGTCTTGTCTCAAGTCCTCGGCGCATGCAGGCTAGCTGGAGAACTGGAGAGCAGCCTCCGCCTCTCCAACGCCGCGGCCGATGCCCATTTCCTGTTGAGCTCTTGCGAGCACATCGTCGACGCCTTCAACAAAGCCATCGATGGTGTTCGGATGCTCACGGGAGAAGGGCGCATGCGAGAGTTCGGGCTTCCGCCAATACCGGCTGCGGAAGACGACCAGCACCCGTTCTTTGAGATGGCCGATTTGTCGGAATCGCCGCAACTGTCTCTGGAAGTCCAGCCGTCGGCGGCCGCTCATTCCGAGGCATTTGCAGGCGAGGGAGAGGCTCAAGTTGCGGTGGGCGGCGCATCATCCGGCCGGAGATCTTCGAGGAAGAGGTGAAATTCAAACCATGAACGTATGTTTCTTGATTCAGATCAGCTGCTGGAGAACTAATTGTTGACACTTGAATTGCCAGGAAGGAAGGCTATGTGACGAAGACGGTTCCTGTTCTTCGAACAGGGAACATGGAGATTCCCCCTGACGATGGGTACACATGGAGGAAGTACGGTCAGAAAGACATACTCGATTCCAGGTTTCCAAGGTAAGCTCGATCTCCTTAAGAACTTTCTTTAGTACCACAATGGAGAAGATCGAAGTGCTGTGTGTATGGCAGGAGCTACTATCGCTGCACCCACAAGAACTACTACGGTTGCGAGGCAAAGAAGCAGGTTCAAAGGCTGGACGCCGATCCATATACATTGGAAGTCACCTACTGTGGCAGTCACACCTGCAAGACCTCTCCGACTCCGATCCTGATCCCCTCCCTGGCACACAGCCCCATCGGCGAGGATAAGAAGGACGACAGGAATTGCCAGGGCCACCCACAAGCTGCGCCCACAACAACGCGATCTACTTCGATCCAACTGGGTAACTGGTTCGAGGGCAGCAGCAGACAAGAAGGGCGGACGCAGGGTGGCCGAGATGTGGATTATTGCCCCGTTGCGGAACTCGCTGACGCCATGTTTAGCTCAGGGAGCAGTGGCAACATCATGGATGCCATATACTTGCCGAGGCAGGGGAATTAGGAGGACGTAGGTCAGGCATAACAAGATGCTGTCGATGCCCAAACCGATAGATCTCATGAGAGCTGTAGAAAGGATACGCATTCTTTATAGCTACCCTTCTGGCTTCGTTTGTAATGAATTACAATTCTACTTTTCCATCGAGTTATGCTTCACAAGCAATTCAAACATCACTCGGAGTTGCTGCTTATTAAGCTCGACTGACACTAAAGAACAGTTCGCCACGTGAACTCGCAGTTCAGCTTCCATGTTATCCATCCTCAACCAGGCGCCAGAGCTGTTGTGATGTCACAGTGGCTGACGAAACTTTGGCGCCCTTTGATTGATACCCCCCATGTTAGAATCTATGAGAGGTGTCAACTGAGGCTTTCTCGTCTATGGATGGGTTTCAGGGACATGAACGAAAGAGCCATGCACGAGTTGATTCGGGGTCGCGAACTGGCGTCGCAGCTGAAAGCCATCTTGCCAGGTTCGGAAGTTGGTGGTCGGCACGAGCAGGTTGAGGTTCTCATCAGGGAGATCTCAGGATCCTTCACCAGGAGTACCAATGCGTTGAGCTGTGGAGAACTCCGAAGGGGCGAACCGAGTCCAGAGATGGCTAAGCTGTGCCATCCATGTTCTAGCAATCTGCAAGAGGACAGCGGCAGCAGGACTTCAAGAACCTCGGATTCTGGTACTGAATGGAACACTGGCAACAGCAGCAGGAGGTAATCTGTAGCTTCAGCTCCTTCAAGTTTTCTCTGTAGGACAGGATATGAGCTTCAGTTATCATCTACACTGTGTAGTCATCTTCATTTTGAATCAAAGAAAAGACTATTATAGAACTTCAGACAGATCTTCTAGTTATATACTTGTCCTAATAGCTTTCAATCTTTCTTACCATTCTCTCCCAAAATGCGCGGTTTACTCCAGAATTTATGTACGGAACCATTGTTATCCAAACACATCTAAGACATACATTGTTGCGGCAGTCAATATAAATTTTGAAGGTAGAAAGTTGGGAGCATTCTGTGGAGACAATCGATGGGAGCCATGGAATCCAATTCATCAAGGACCTTGTAAGGCTTCATGATGAAGCTGGTACAAGTTTGCTTGCCAAACAGATTCCGTGAATTGTCTAAACCTATGGCTACCGCCAGCTATGGGACGATAATCCAACATCTTATAAAGATTATTTTAGTGTTTCCATGTGAACTTTTCTGTCAATCGAAGAAAGAATCTCATCTCCTGGCCCAATATGGTCTACCAAAATACGATCGAAATTTAATAATGAGCGTAGCAGGGTCTCAAACAGTTCTTCGCCGAGAAGGACCAAACTGCACGAGTTCATCCTGGAAAAACCCACATAACGAAGACCATGCCAGAACTCGTCATCGAACTTTGAGCAAAGCAGCAATCATCAGTAAAGATACCATCTTTCTTCCAAAAGATCCAATCTTTTCCCAACTACAAAGCCTACGGACGCTAAGAAACATCTTCGTGGATTCTGAAGCAACAACATAAGATCCCAAGAAGACAAAGACGAAGACAAACGCAAACCCACCTTTCGTCGCGAATCCCCCGCTTCCAGTTTCCCCTCGCGGCCTCTCGCATCCCCTTCCTCCAAATCGAGAGACACAACCCAACAAGGACGAGGAGACAAAGATCAAAGGGAATCGAAATAGACGACCTCAGAGAGCCGCCGAAAGCCTGAGCGAAGACCGGAGTCTCCCCAACACGGGACAGCGGACGCCATCCCTGAATCCAATTGGACGGGAAGGAGCCTAAACGGGTCGGACTTTTCCTTTTCTTGCCCGATATATGTGCTTACTCCACCCGTTTAGTTTACATATTTACTGATAATTGTCTTTTGATTGATACTCGCATTTATCCTATTCGATTAAGTATAATTTTATGGATTGCGTCGCACGTGCGGCGCACATGTGCGTGGTTAAGCCAAGTTTCAATCGTTTAATCATCTCCTCCTCCATCCAACAATCCCAGCAATTATGGCTACACATTTGTCATTAGAATCACATCATGCGCTGTACTTTGAGAGGCGTGTCACTCATCATGTCATCACTATTTATATTCGTATTGGAGTTGCACGCCAAATATGTGCTTATGTTTATAGCCATACAAAATCAAATAAAAAATAGTGCATATTTATCATATTTATTTAAATGTATGAACGAGAAGAATAATCCAAAAAATCTTCTCCTTTGGGTTTTCTTTGATAGTTGTCCTTTTTTTATATATTTATTCTTCTATTTATTATAATTATCTAAAATATCAATACCTATTTACGTCATATGAATCGATATTATTTATTAGTTATGATATTTTTAAATAGGAATATATTATTTTTTAAAACAATTTAACTGACATAGAACATAGTAGTCTTGGTAGCTAGTTATTCTTTTTTATAGATAAAAATGATATCCATTTGAAATACTATTTATTTTGTATATGAAATTTTTTTTGTTAAGTTTGATTTTATTTACCTCGATTATAATATTTTGATGGAGGTATTAAAAGTACTGTAAATCTACTAAAAAATATTATAAATCTTATACATATAGATTGTATCGGATGATAAATTGACCGATTCTATGGGCCAAGGGATATTTTAAAAATTATGACAAATAAAATTATTTTTTTAATATAGAAGAGGTATACTTTTTTTTTTTGAAAAGTTAAAAAAATAAACTTCTAAAAAAATTTACCCAAACTTATTTGTTGTCCCATTTATAATAATAATGGATCATATATATATATAAGTTTATTTTATGTATGAGTAATCTCAATGCATAAGAGAGATATGATAAGTAGACGACTATCAACATATCATTTTATTTTATAAATATTTGAGTGATATATTATCTCTACTTAATTGATATCTTAAATTTATTTTATCGATGTATAATGAGGGATTTAATCCTATGAACATAATGCTAATAAATTGACGGATTGATCGATTATGTATGAAAAATCGACTTGACAAGTTGTCATTGTATTATTCGAGTTTAGTCAATGATTTCACATCCTATTGATATGTATATAATTGTTATCAACATTTATCATAATCTTAACTCAAATATCATATCTGGTATTATAAAAGATCTCTTAGACACATATGTTTTTTAATGAAATATATTAATCAAAATAGTACAAAGAATTTTGTCAAGTATGATCTCTTAACCTGAGTTAGTTCGAAGCATATTGGATAACCCTAACACTTGTAGACTATATTTACTATAATTACAACAACATTCATCAACTTGGGCATTTGATTCCAACTTACATTATAGTTATAGCTTCGAAAACAAGAACAAATACTTTGTGTATCTCTTATTCTAATGATATCAAAATTATTATAATTCTATTTGAAATAAGATTGAGATCGAGATCGATGCTTTATAAAGATCAAACCTATAGCCATTGGGATCGAGTTACATCGAAGATTATTTTTAAATCAAAATAATAAAAAAGTCTTTCGATCTAAAAAAAAAAATAATTTAAATAATTCTTATATTATTTCGATAGATTTCCCATGAACGATCTAATCGGCAGATAGATCCGATTATAAGTCATAAGGTCTCAATTATTTCGAACGTATTTTCTAAGAGTTAGAAATAGTGTTATTGGTGATATTTCAGAAGAGCAATAGAGGTGTCATATGACCCAACAACGTAATGTTAGGTGCGTAGCGCGACGTAAGTGTTGCGTTCTTGCGATGGTCCACATGGCGGTTGGTACGTGTGCCATCGGGAATGATCTCATCCACTTCCATCGCACGTTACGTTGCTCGCGGACCACCACAACCCCCATTCTTCCCGGCCTTTCCAACCCCCCACCATGCCCCACCGCAAATCGACGGCTAGCGTTCCTGCCCCTCGCCCATCGACGGCCATGATTCCATGGGCCCCACCTCCAGCCCATAACTCACGGAGACCGCTCCTCGTACCATACCCGCCCCGTGAGGCCACTTCCCCTCCCGTGCGCACCATGAAACACCATCGTCAACACCCGGAATCATTACCCCCTAACACCCGGTGCCCCCATCATCGCATCTAATCATCAGAACCGTCCGATGCGCTGGCGCACCGGCCGATGCTGGTCGGGCTCCACCTACTCGAACGGACTCGATGGACCCCGCGGCGGTGTGTTCGTGTCATGGTGAGGGTACCGCTCCGTGGGTGGACGCTTTGACCGGGGTCTTGTCGCGTCCGGAGCAGGAGGGCCGATCGGACGGCTGGCATATGATCATCGGGCGGGTAATAGGACCGTTGGGCGGGGCCCGCTCGCGCATGCATTCAACTTGTTTGTTATCGCGGCTTATCGCTTCCCCTTCTTTTCTTTCGTTTAATTTACTCTCCTCTCGACTTCTTTTACTATTTGCAGGTCCTTTTCCTCTTCCCTTTGAAAGAGAGAGAGAGACAGAGAGAGAGAGAGAGAGCGCGGACATCATCATCATCACCCCTGCATGCAGACGCCTCCCCTCCTTTCTTCCCCCTTTCTCCGCCTCCCCTCTTCCCTAGTCTGCCTTAAACCCTCCCATCGCCGCCACCAGATCGCCGATGAGCTCCGCGGGCTGAGCTCTCGCGAGGTGTGATGGGGTTTCTTGCAGGGCGGCGCAAGTGATTGGTCTGAGAAGCATCAGGAGACATCATCTTCATGTATCTCGACCTGGGAGCGCAGGCATAGCTTTTCGTTCCTTTCAGTCTCGACGGGTTCGTGCGTTTGATTGATTGTGTTTGTGGTGAGGAGGATTGGTGGTTGATCCCGGTGGTGGGTGTGGATTCGGAGGACACGCGGATGGCGACGGTGAGGTGCATGAACGTGGCGTGCGGGGTGACGGATCCCGGGGGAGAGTGGAGGCGGGGGTGGGAGCTGAGATCGGGTGGATTCGCTACTCTATGCGTCAAGTGCGGGTACTGAAGTCTTTTTGCTTTTTTCTTTTGTCCACTTAGTTATTGAAATGAATCGAGTGTTTCGAAGTACCCGTCATAGTAAGTAAATTGGTTTTGTGTTCGATCGAGCATTCGGAGGCAGGATTGGAACTTATGTTATGCTATTCCTGTATTTTAGGTGTTTGTAGTTTGACTTTTGAGGCATTGGATATTTGGTATCAATAATTAGGTTTTCTCTGTAGTTTTATTTTCTCTTTCAAGTATTATGTCAGTGTATTTTAAATAGATTTGGTTGCTCAAAATTTTGTTAGTTCCATTATTTTTTGCGGAAATTTGTTATTTTAGTGTCTAAACTTGTCAAAAGGGAATTTGCTTTTGTGTTTTTGGAGCTTCTGATATTGGCATTCTTGTCTTCTTTAACTTGATTGGGTCTATATAAATAACCCGCCACATTTTTCTTTAGGTTGCTTATCGATTCAAATTACAATAAGACGATGTGACTTTGAAAATAACTTAGAGAACGTCTGTTATATTACGAATTTACTATTTTGTCTAGCTTGCAGGTGTTGAATACGCGATCTATTGATATTTTGTCTTTCATTTGTGTAATATGATAAATTATCATACTTTGAAGATCATAACCTTTTTCGTTACAGACTTGCAGCATGATACCTGCTCTTCCTGACAAAATTCCTCTTTGGCAATAATTTTTATGTTGGTTTTTTATTATCACTATATTCTTGTCATGTATTCTCTTTTAATCAGGATGGCATATGAGCAGTCAGCTTTCTGTGACATTTTTCACCAAAAAGAGTCTGGGTGGAGGGAATGTTGTTCCTGTGGTAAGGTAATGTGGAACCGAGCACTGAGGCGTACATTTTCATGTCTTCTTGTAATCAATATCTCTGCATGATAGATATTATGGTAATTGGTAAATGTTACTGGCAGCGCTTACATTGTGGATGCATTGCTTCAAAGTCTTTCTTTCATCTACTTGATCATGGAGGAGTTCAGTGTACTGGCTGCATGAAGAACTTAGAAGTTCATTCCGTAAGATCATATCTTTCGTCTAACCTACATACAAAATTATCCATATGCTTCGATTGAGATATTCATGTTTACTGATGTAGTGCATGATCTTTGCTCAACTTCTCAGACTTGAAAATGGTGTCTTGCCTGTTCTTTCTGGTGTAAGATGGCTTGGAAGTTGGAATTTGCAATTCTTTAAATCTACAGAAATAGTGCTCTTATTTGTGAGAAGGGAAAATTTGTTCACCTCCAAGGGAATCCTGCCTTAAATCTGGAATTAATTTTTACTGCAATATATGACATTAAAAATAATGACTAATTGTTGTAATCTTAGAAACAAAAATAGTAAACCTTATATTATCTATGAGATTTAACTTGGAAGGTTAAATTTCTTACTGCTGCCAATCCATCTAAAAGCTGACATATGAAATAGGGTTTATTAAATTTTTAAAAGGCTTCTTACTTGTGGGTTGAAACTATGGCTCAAACCCAACGTGTGAAACTCAAATTTAATAAAATATACTTAACGCATTGACCATTCGCTTCCGAAGCCCATTGGCAGGAGCCCTGTACACAGAGCTGTCCTTTTTTCTTTTGGTTACCCTGTCTGGATACTCTTAACATAGGATCTGCTGCTGGTCATCCATTTTAACTCTTAAGCTGATAGTTGAACAAGGTTTATTAATTTTTATTTTTACAATATCAAAGTGATCTCCACTATGTTCTGCCTCTGTGTGCATTGAATTTCTTTGGGATGACATTCTGATTATTATTTAGTGATAATTTCTGGCTCAGTATCCCTCATGGCCTTGCCATTCTTCTGGCTGAAAGGGTCTACGAATTGGCGACTATATGATGTATATGAAGTTGCATGTATGTGGCAAATTTATGGATAACATCTATATTTATGTTGCTTTTATGAGAAATTCTACCTTTATATTCTTTCGAATGTATAATCAAAGGAACCTTTTTACTCCATAAAATGGTACAGTTGAATTATTATCTTATCTATGGTGTGTGGACATATATTATTCTTTAGTAATTACTTCATTAACAAAACATTTGCATGCATTTCTGCTACATTATTCTCATAATTTCTTTTTTATAACTCTAAGTATTCTCCTTTCAGATGCCTAGTGAAGTAATTCAAAGTTTTTTATCTCAACACCATCAAAGAGTAAATGCTCCCTCACCTAAAAGTTCCAAAGAAAACGACGCTGATACAGCAGTAACAGGCCGTACATGTGAAATGTCAGCCAGTACTTCTGATAGTAAAATTGATGTTAGTAAATTCGTCAAGGGAAAGGGCATGCAAAATGCAGATCTAGAGCAGAGTGAGAGTGAAATCAGATCGTTTGGGCATATCAAGTGGGAACAACATTCCCCTGAGGTAGGAATTACAAGTTTGTCAAATAGATATCCAGGTCCAGTTGGGTCCTCCCAAATATCTCTTCGAGATGAGAAGGATTTTATGACAGATAAGTCTATATGTGAATCATTAGCCCAGTCATGTCTTAGTATGAGCTTGGTGCATAGTAACCAAGGCAGCAACACAGAAACATGTAATACTGCTGGGAAACCATTTCTTGCACTTCATATGGCTTGTTCAATAGCTGAAGGAAAGGATGAAAGGAATACACTTTCTGCCCTTCAACAGATGCAAAGGCCTCAATGTATTCTTGCAAAGCCTCTAAAGACATGCACTCGATCTTTTTCAGAGGCATCAAAGAATGGACTTCCATATATGCGAGTTGCTAGGCCACCCACTGAGGGTCGTAATCAATTACTTCCACGTTACTGGCCAAGAATTACGGACCAAGAACTACAGCAAATATCTGGAGAGTATCCTCAATTTAACTAAAAATTTGAATAGGTTGTTGATTACTTGATTGATTGCTTTCATAATCTGTTGTCTTTATATTCTTACTGACCATTTTTTTTATATATCCTCAAAGTCTCTTTTGTTCCCTTAATTCTGCTGTCAAAAGTTCGAATTCTACTATAGTGCCACTATTTGAAAAGGTTCTGAGTGCCAGTGATGCAGGTCGTATTGGTCGTTTAGTTCTCCCAAAAGCTTGTGCAGAGGTATTATATATATTTGCTTTATTTTCTTTCACTTTTATCTAATTTCTGTATTTCATTAACGAATTGGTCTTTATTTATCTTAGATGCAAAGATGATTCAGATTGACACTGTGATTATTATATACATGATTCGGCCATGGTGCTTTAAAGTCTAAATATCTCATACTAAGCGATTTTTTTATCAGACTTGTGATATTTTCCACATGTGCTTGTTAAGGATATTATCACCTGCCTCCTTTACTATTAGGTTTCTTTAGCAGCACATGGGGATTTCAGTTACCTTGTTGGTCAGTTTGTTATCTTTAAAAGATATGCTTAACTCGGTTTATGCATATATTATCTTAGTGGTCATTAAGTGGGTCAGATAGCCCAAGAATTTCAAATAACAAATACCATGAAACTTTGTTTTGTGGGATTCATTAGAATGCCATATAAAGACCAATCAATGGAAAGGAATATTCTGTGTTACATTGCATGATTCTTGTTGCATTGCATGATGTTGCCATGACTCATGGTCACAATTTTGTGATCTCCCAGAAAGTTATACTTCTATTTCATAATAAAATTTATTTCATATCCTAATATTCTGTGTTATTCTTGTGCCTTCATTTCTCTTCCAATGACAGAAAATCTCTTCTACAACTTATTTTAACTTAGTCTTGCATTATTTATATACGCATACTGCAATATTGTTCAAATCAATCTTAAAATCTGTAAATATGTTGAATTCTGGTTATACACAACTCCACCAATTGATACGGAATAGGATTATAGGAACCAAATAAGCTACATTCCGACTGCAGAAACCAATTTTCTACCCTGCTTCTGACCTAATATATTCCGAAATAAATAGTGTATTGTGTCATAGGTGCTAACTTGGTTTTCAGTGGTCAAATTATGTCTAAAATAATATGCATAATTTGTTAATCTGCGCCTTTGAATGTGCATATCATATCTTTTAGGTATATGAACCTCCAACCGAAATAGACCCATCACTCATGCCTGTTCTCTTGAGGTTTTAGGTATATGTGCATATCATATCTTTGAATGTGCATATCATGCTGCTATTTTTAATCAAGACATAAAACTTTATCTTTCTTCAACATGCCTGTTCTCTTGATGTTTGCTTCTGTGGTATTTTCCAAGGCATATTTTCCTCGAATTTCTCAACCAGAAGGTGTTCCATTAACAATTCAAGATACGAAGGGAAAAGATTGGCATTTTCAGTTCAGATTTTGGCCAAATAACAACAGTAGAATGTATGTTTTAGAGGGTGTTACTCCTTGCATACAGTCTCTTCAGTTGCAAGCTGGTGATACAGGTAATTTATTTCATGCATCCCCTTCAAAATGTTATTCAGCATGCATGAAGTCTATAGAAAATTATTTTACTATTTTGTCAACCATTCAATCTTTTTGGCACAGCTCACATGCTTTAGTCTTGTTTAACTGGAAGCTAAAATGCTAATAGTTTGCATCTTTATTTTGTTGAAAAAATCACAATTATTTGGTTGTCAACTTATAATTTGCATCATTGTTATATTACTTCTATGACTTTAACTTTCTATTAAATTTTTTTTGATTAATACTATGGAATTTGGTGTGTCTTTCTTTTCGACAGTTACAAAAATCTTCATTAAGAATATTGTGTCGCAAATGTAAGTGAAAAATTTTTTTGGCACACCCTGACCACTCATATCTTTTTGGCACATGGTCCTAAATATGGTTTATATTTTGTTGTGATTCATCTATTTAGTCACGAGTTTTCTTATTTACTTTGATGGTCCTTAAAGTAATTTTTATTCATAAACAATTTTCTCAGTCAATTTCAATCTGGCTGATTCAGCTTATATCAATTATATTGCCACTGGCCAATTTCAGTTTTGATTCGCTTTTGTGATATATGATTCATATTGAAGTTTGAACTTTGAAGTTGACTAAATCCAATAGTTATGATAGCTTTGGAGGCTTTTTTATTTCCTCTCTTTTCATAGTTAGACCTTTCCTTTTCTTTTCTTTTTTTGTGTTTCGATGTCTTCATCAGTATAATTGCTTTCTTGAGAGAAGAAAACAATGGCTTGCTGCTTGCTTGATTGGATCTTATGTTGACATCCTCATATAGTACATATGGAAAACAGTGACTAAAAACACTCGTATTGTTTGAATGAGATGTCTAACAAGGTTCTAAATACTGGCATTTATATATGCACAAAATTTCTTTTGGGACCCATATCTACTGCTTAGGTATGAAATGGTATACTATGTTATGGGATGACCCAATGTCATACATTATATCTGTGAAAGGAAGAATCCTTGTAACTCTCTGTTACTCTCTGCGACTTGTGTATCAATTGAAGCACACTAATTTAGATCAATACAATGGATGTATGGTGGTTTGGAGTATAAACCTCTATTATGCCTGTAGTTGACTAGAATGAACTGCCTCATAATAACTGTGCTTCCATGTGAATGAGTATAATGTTATAATTATCATCTATGTATGAGATGAAAATAGGCATTATGTGATACTTTTAGGACTTAAATAAGAAGTATTGGTAAAAGGAAGTACAATTTCATAACAAGAAAGAAGTCCTTTGCACTTATAAGGATAAGCAATAATTCTAATGTTGGGGAACTTAGATGGATTTGTAGATATAGACAATTATTTACTAGTAATAAGTTGTATGTAAGCATTTGCTATTACACACTAGTACACAGTATCATGGACTTTTAGTGTAGACTTGTTAATACCCTGTACAAATTGGCATGACACTCTTTGCTACTGATAAGAATGTGCATCAGATATATTTAGATGCCATTAAACAATTTAAATTTATTAGATGAATGTAAGACTGATTGTTCAACATTCTTTTACACTTTGATATAACATATAAGATATTTTTGCACCAAAAATATTGCATTCTGTATGATATCCTTTACCTTTCTAGCTTTTCTTGTGTGCTGCTATCCAGGTTATTATGGTTTAAATTGGTAATGTAACGGTTTCAATTATTTTGCAGTGACTTTTAGCCGGATAGATCCTGAAGGTAAACTCGTCATGGGTTACCGGAAGGCAACAAACACTGTGCCACTACAGGTAAGGAACAATTCATTGTTTCACTTTTTGGTAAATAATCATGTCTTGACAGTATAATATCCTTCTTTTGTAACTTTATACATTTATTTTAAATTTCTTTCTTGTAGTTTCTTTTTTTTTTTGGAGTAATAATGACATGCCCTATATAGATTTGTTTTGCTGTAGTTTATCAGATTTACAATCTTGCATTGATGATTGAAGCAGGATTCTCAGATTTCTGCAATTGCCAATGGTACTTTTGGCAATGAAACGTTGTTTACCAGTATCAGTGAGAGCGCACCTGCAGTAAGCGGTTATTCTGGACTTCTTCAGTCACTGAAGGGAGCAATGGATCCATACTTGAGCTCTCAATCAGAACATCTGAACCTATCTGATGGAGAGATCAGTTGGCACAAGGGAGGCACGTCAAACGAGGGAATGCAGTTGCAGCCTTTACAAAAGAGAACCCGGAATATTGGTGCCAAATCCAGGAGGTTGCTTATGAACACTGATGATGCCTTGGAGCTTAAGGTAACTTGGGAGGAGGCTCAAGAATTGCTTCGTCCACCCCCAAGTGCCAAACCTAGCATTGTCACGATTGAGGATTACGAGGTTGAAGAATATGATGTGAGTAATATCTGTTGAAAAACTTAGGTTATATCACTGTGTGTTATTTAGATACAATGTGCATGATAATGAAGGGTTTCTTGACTAGTTAGTCATATACTTTTGAGTTTTGTTGAGAATGTAAATGGTACACTGTTACAGATAATTTGGTTCCACATCTTACCAACTTAATTAGGTAAATAAGTTCTTAAACATGTAAGATTTTTTTTTTAGGCAAACCAGCACATGTATGTCATGTCATGATTGGGTAAAGAGCAAGCCATTCTGTATGATTTTTGTTGCTTTTCTAGATATTGTTCCTCCACTAAATGACTTATGAACTATAAACTATAAAGTGCCATTTTTTACAGCATCCCAAGCAATATTCTCAGTAGTGGATGTTAGACCTTAATTTACATCAATAAATTTTGGTTTAGAGTGGATGTGCCTATAAGTATTACCCGTAGATACATGCTTATATGGATAGCACAAGATAGGCATTATTGTGGTATGGCCCTGTGCCATGTCATGTATTGTTGCATATATGTTGGAGTGGCACGAGACTGTACCACGCCATAATTCATTCATTGTGAGAGTTAGGCCGTGTACCTTAACTTTCCCCAGAATTCATATTGACAGGGGCCTCATGCACCGAGCCACTTCTTTTTTTAATCACAAATCCACAACAATGTTTCCTTGGTTTGTGTTTTTGCTCCTTGTTTCTCCTAAACTTTCCAATCAAATGTTATATTATACTCGTTCTTTTATTTTAGGTTGGAGTTGTTTGATAGATCACCATATTATAGAAATTCATGACTATTTGGTTGATTTTAGCTATTACAATGCAATCCTATATCACTTTCGAAAAGTTCAGTAGTACATGTATGAACTTTCATATTACTTCCAGCATTAGTTATAGCATTGTTTGTACATATAAGTTGTTGTGGCCACTGATCCAATATAGTACTTGGCTGCAGGAACCCCCAATTTTTGGCAAGAAAACCATCTTTACAGCCCGACCATCGGGGTGAGGATGCTTTTCCTAAATATGCTTAATTTTTTTTATTTATTCTTGAAAATATTGGGGAGTGATATAGTTAAAATGATCATATGTGTACATAGACTTGCATATTCTGGACAAACTGTCGTGCGTGCAAACGAGATAAAGATATATGTACAGTGATTTAAAGATCAGTTGAACTAAGTTTCTACTTTCTAGTTTCTACCATGAGCCTTGGGTGGACAGAAGTGCTCATTTCTTGGTATCGTACCTCATTGAGCTTATCACTTGCTATTTGCTTCATTCAAATGTATACCTTCTGATATAGCTAAAAAACACTACCCATGCACGAAGTGGTAAGTTTGCTGATGCTGAGTCTTGACTGACTTAAAAGCCAAATCAACTGTAGGCTGGTGCCTCTCTTTCTTATTGTTCCAAGCCTCTAGGTTTCTTCCTCACACAAAATCATTCCCTTTCTTCTATTACAGATCATAGAATAGGCAATGAGTTCATTATAGTGATGTCATAGTCTCCCAAATGGTAGGACACAGGAGGAAAATCATCATTAGTATGCAGTGTCAAAGGTTCACTTTTAACAGTAAGATCTAAATTTAATCATTAATTGTTTTTTAAGATGCAGTTGATGAAAGCCACTCAGGAAGGATGTGACTTCTCCCTCTAATGGCAATCTGGCTCTGATTTAGAACGGTGTTAACTTATGTAAATAGTATTCCTTCACTAGATGATGGACATGGTCCTATCTTTTCTCAACCTTGATAAGTGAGATTTGGACCAAGGTGCAGAATATACTTATTTCATGTAAGATCAAGATCGTGATTCAAGGATAACTGGCAAATTATATTAGAGGAGAGGAAGAAGGAAGAATAAGACCATTGATTACTCTAAGCTGACGAAAGAGAGAGCCTTGCCAAGATTGAGGCTATTAAGAGTTTGAAATGATGACTGCCTTCATATCAGTATGGATTTCAGGGAGAGAAGTATGATATTGACTCTTGGTCTCAGCTTTTTTGGTCAGGGGGTTCTATCATCTCTATGTTGCTCATGAATTGACGTGCACGCCACGTCCATGTTATTGTTACACTGAGCCACATTGTTGAACATAGAGATGTTTATATATGGATGGTGTCTACCATCAGACTTTCCCCTCATACCCCTGCCATCCTAAGGTACATGAAGATCCATAAATCTCTAGATTCCTACCTGACTGATAATTAAACTGCTGATGTATCTAATCAACATATACCACATTGTCTACCAACACCATTTGTGTTGGGAAGCAGTATCGTGCATATGTTTCAAACACATTTAACACTGACATTCAGCCATTGTCAGCTGTTGGGCTCCCACAACACCTTCGTATTTGGGCATGTTGTATGAATGTCTAATGTGTGATGCATAATTATTGAATTTTGTACTAATTTGTGATTGTGTGCTATGTTCTAGGTTTGAGTCTGTAATGCATAATGATTGAAATGTGTAATCATTGAATTCATAATGGAACTTGTATGCTAATACCAGCATGTTTAATTACTCTCTCTATGCTTTTTTTGATGTACGGTTAATAAGCAGTTATGTAAACATCAAAGAGGGGAAAATCTAGCAATAAAATTAACTATATTGATGTTCAGTATGATTGACCGGTATACCATCCATACTACCTGTATCGATTTTCTTGTATGGCTCTTATGGTTACTATAATCCACATGTTAAAACATGGATAAACTATTTTTGTTATTGAATTTTAATTTTCATCTCTGGAATATAGCTTTAGGAGATAGCTCTTCATGCATGTAATCTTGCCTTGATGTTATACTTCAGAGAACAAGATCAATGGGTTCAATGTGACGATTGCTATAAATGGCGTCGGCTACCTGTGGATGTGTTTTCTTCTTTCGAAATGGAGTGTGCTTGATAACACATGGACCCTAAAGGTGAGAGACATTTCTTCAGCAAAAAAAGTTCTTATTATATCATTTCTCATTTGTGTAATATGTATGAGTGCACAGATATTTGATCAGTTACTTTTCGTCCAGAAGGATCTATTTAATTGTCATTCCAAATTTATTTATATATGATCTGGCATTATTTGCTCATGTAGAATGAATATTAGGGTAGTAGAAGCCTTCGAACTCGTATTCTTTCTTTCCCTCAAATATGCAAATAACCATTGTCCTATGATGGCTGATTATATGTAATATTCCCTTACGTTTTTCACATATAAGCCGATACCTTCAAGATTTCAATAAAACTCAGCTTCAATATAAGTTGCACCTAGACAGTTGTTAGAATTCCAGAACCAGTGTATCTTGAATGGGAAGGGAAGACAGAACGAGAATTTTGTGAGATGGACCTTACATTTACTTGTTTGTTTTTATGTGTTAAATGAAATTGGAAAATTTTCAATTACATCAATAATATACTTGCATTGAAATCATCTAATATATTGAAATGTCATAACGATGCTCCCTCGTAGATATTACTATGCTTAAAAGTTAAAAGCATTCTTATTTGGATAATCTATATGATCTATCTATGTACATGAAAAATAAAATTTTGGATTTTGGAACATATGGTTTCATAAATTATTCAAAGAATTGCAGTTTTGCTTGCCCAATGTACCAATACAGAAGCTAAACTGACACAGTGACATAGCAGATAAATAATTTTAAAGATGTGGTCAATTAAACGGAACCATGATTGTCATTTTTTACTAGTTACATGTGGATCCTACATCGATCTAGATGGTGTTTCGGAGAAGTCACCATCTGTCTTTATGTGTATGAGGGCATGTTGATAATGCATAGTATCAGTTGTTGGATTGGATATGCTGTCATGCGATGAAAAGAAATTAGAGTGGCATTAAGAGCATTTAACATTTTAGCAACTGACTCTGCCTGACTTTCGTGCCTTTCGTGACAGTTGATTGTTCTAGATGTCTCTTTCATATTTGTAATAACTTGCCTAAATTTCACAGCCTTGTCTGATGATGCTTATGCAGGTCTACATGCTCTGCACCTGATGAATTGAGCCAGCAAGAAATGCAACTACTTCTCAAGCAGTATGAAGGTTTGCTTTTTTACTTCCAAAATCCATCAATGCAATGTATGATTATGGTGTTGTCAGAATTAAGGTTTGCCAGTTTTTCATTTCTTGATGTAGATACTTTGTGTGTTGGTTTTGCTTTTTGTCATGGACGTTTGTGCCTCGGAATTCAGATGATATTGGTTCTGAGAGATGCATATTAATACTTATGAGGACAGTGTGCAGCATACCCTCTGGTTTCATAATCTCCATAGTTTTCTTGAATCAATTTTCCATTCTATTATTTTTATTATACTTGACTGTTTCGTGAAACTTTCAGAAGATGATTGAATATCATGCCAAAGGATTCTTAAATTTAGGTCTGTATGATGTTTCACGTCGTATTATCATTGAAAAAGTTGAAACTCTTATGCAGATCTCAGAAGGCAGAGGACAAGTGCATGTTTCAAGCAAGATTCTTCAGAGATAGCAGCATCAAGTCTTGATGCCTTGGCTGCTGCTGCAGCACTTGGAGATGTGGGAAACCAAATCACAACTCCATATGCAACTACCACTAAACATCCACGACATCGCCCAGGTTGCACGTGCATTGTCTGCATCCAGCCACCCAGTGGAAAAGGTCCAAAACATGATCCCACATGCACGTGTAATGTTTGCATGACCGTGAAACGCCGCTTCAAAACTCTCATGATGCGGAAGAGGAAACGCCAGTCCGAGCGTGAGGAATCTGAGGTCCATAAGAAGGTTCCATGGGGAAGCAAGGAAGAGGTCGAAGGAACGAGCAGCTCCTCGAAGGGTGCTCACCATCTGGATCCACATCAGGAGAATGAATTCAGCCCTGTAAGTAGCAGGACAATCATGGAAAATGCTGAGGTGAGCCAGGGGCAGATAGACCTGAACTGCCACCCAATGTCTCATGATTCACAGGCATTAAATCCCAGAAACAGCATGATGAGCCTTCTCCAGGATGCATACCGGCCCTTGGAGACATATCCTAAGCAAAACGGACTTACAAGCTT
Organism: Musa balbisiana; assembly: GCA_004837865.1. Classification (NCBI taxonomy): domain Eukaryota; kingdom Viridiplantae; phylum Streptophyta; class Magnoliopsida; order Zingiberales; family Musaceae; genus Musa; species Musa balbisiana. Next base: position 1,523,825 of record CM017195.1, read on the forward strand.
GGCTAGTCAACAAAGTAAACAGGGAAGTCCTAGTTCACTAACTGTTCCCCAGGCCCCTGGAGAAAGCGAAGGAAAAGTCCCAGATGAAAACCATTTTGCCTCTGCATCAAAGGAGCAAGAAGGCGGCGATGACGAAGGAGATGGTGGCACAGACATGGCCACCAGTGATGCTTCTTGAATACGTCCTGTGGTAACCGAAGAAGGTTTGAAGAGAAAAAGAGAAACGCAATATCGTTATTTTGGTTTGTGAACTCGTCGTCTTCCAAGTGTAGCCTTGTTTCTCTTTCCGTGCCTCCCTCTACTTTTTGATGAGAATGCTGAGCAGTTTATATCAGAGGATGTTGAAGTGTCCATCATAATTCATGGCGCACAAGGTTCGGTTTGTTCTTCCTCCTCCAAACTTAAGATTGTATCTTATGTATTTGGTACACTTATTCTCCGTTGTGTTCCATATTAGGTTTCCTTGGCATGAATATCCTTAGATCAATGTACTAATTTTGTATCCTCCAATCTAGTATAACCCTCTTGGATTATTTCTTCCTATGGCTGCAATGCTGCTTTGAATGTTCTTCTTCTGAACTACGTTTGTGTTGTCGTCTTTTCTTTTCCCCTTTTGCTTGTTATTTTTCGGCAAAAAAAAAAAAAAAAGATCATGTCCCACCATGCTATTAAGCACTCCAAATGGCATTGATTATGTTTAAATATGTTTTCGACCTCATTATTTTATCTTCATAATAATATTAATAGCATCAATTATCATGTATTATATGTGACCCATTATTAAGGTGGTGGTCTACTTTCATCTAGCATTCCTCTACCTATCATCAGGTGAGGCAGAAAAGAAGAACAAACCCCATTGACCACTGTGGGAAAGCTTTTGACTGCCCTAATGATCCAAGCAATCTCCAATTCAATGAACATGTCAGTCATATTCTATTTGCATCAATGTCATCATCTCTTTTATGATCGATTCCATTTGGTCCCTTCCTATCCTTTTACAACACTCTGCTCATGGTTTCTATACAGTTCTCACATTCTTCTCAGAGTTAGTGAGACTCTCATCCTCTCATGTCGATGGATAGCCATACAAATTAGTAGTTCGTGGATCACCAACACCATTGGCTCCACTTTGTCGCATTCAATGAACGCGGTCTACGTTTTCTATATACATATTTTGTGAAGATGAGGCGACGGCTGCAGGCCATCAATTTAATATCCACCTTTATATGATTGTTTGAATTGAGATTAAAATAATAATAATAATATATCTATCTGACACTTTTTTATTTTCACAATAATCTGATGTTACTCTCTAATAAGATTTAAGATATAATGTATACTCCTAAAAGAAGTAGCCTTAGTGTCAAATCTTGACTTCAAGTGTTCAACGCTTAAACCGTGATGGTGATTTTAGACATTTAATCCATTTAATATTTTCTGAAAAGTCTGAAGTCGAGGTGAAAGTTAATGATTAACGAAATAAGGATATATTATTTTATACTTGGAGAGATCCTCCCGTTGTTGGCTTGGTGCTATTGATCGAAGAGTCAACGTAGCCTGGTTCGATCCCAAAAGCATAGATCCATCCTGAGATCTCATGTTGCAACTGATGAAGTAGTCCAAGTGGACAATTAAGACGACAGGTGGACTCTCGAGGGGTTGTTGACTCATCATGGTTGACTTGCGATCGTCTTGAGGTGTGGCTCGTTTGTCGAAGGAAGTTTAGGGTCATCCCAAGAGAAACCTTAACCTTGTCTGGAAGTGCTCCGCGTTGCTCCGAGGTACTCCTTAGATCCACTTGGGCCTTACATAAGCGGTTGGCATCGAGGGATGTCTCAACTCAATCATTCTGATGCTCAAGTTAGTAGAACTGATAGAAAGTGTTTAATAGAAATCAGAAAAATTGAGATAAAGCCCGTTTGACCTTGGGGGCTTAAGTTTTTATACATAAGCGATTGGTGGCATAAAACCAATGATGAATTAGGGTGTCTCTTACCTTGCTAGGGGATTATTAATGGTGGTAGCTAACAAGTATGTCCTCTGAAGGACAACGATAAGATAGGATAGGATGCCTGTGACAGACAGATGGTAGCCTTCTATGTCGTTTGACTAAAAAGTAGGATCAGAGAAGTTGCACCATGCTAGCTGGCTTCAATGTGTGCGTGCATGATACGATTCAGGCGATTTCTTCGGTTTAGATGATGTGGTGAGTTGACAACATTATTATTTTTCCTATCATCTCCTATTCATAGTTTCGATCCCTAAACTCCGATGGATTAGTGGAATATCCCTAAGTTAATTCCGATTCAAATGATGTTTTTCATTATGATCCTTGCCAACGTAATAAATATTATACTAAATAGGCTCTACGATAATATTTTATTTATCTATTTAAGTCTATTTATTTTATCTCGTGATTGCATCATTTCAATAATCATTATTATGTATTTATTTGGAAGGGTGTGCAGCATTAAGTAAAGCCGAGCGTCTTCGTCTTCTGACGCATTCTGATGCGTGACTTCTCACCATCCAATGGCCGATGCACTCACAACAACACGGTGGAGGACGTCTTCGTGGGCGCCATTCCACCAATTACAACACTCGATATCTATCGGCGTGCCAAAAGCCAAACGCAGGAGCTCCGTCTTCTGCTCTGATTCCGCCGTTGCGTTCTTCGGAGACTTTGATACCCGGGGATGATATCTTTGTCTTGTTTAAGCGCCGCGCAACCGAATCAGAGTCGTCCCTTTCGCAATTATTGAGGGGATTCAATGGAAGCAACTGGGGAAGGGAAGAAGAGCCTTCCCTTCCGTGTTCCCGAGTCAAGCTTTCGACACCACCATGGAATAGAAGAAAGAAGAGGAAATGCAGATTCTGTGGCGATCACCCCTGCAGGTCTGCTTCACCAAGTCCAAGGCTGATTCATGACACCATCTCGATCGAGGTTTGTTGCATGAATGCATTGGTATTATTTCGGATGGCGATCTGCTTCTGGTCTATAGATCAGCGAACTGATCGGTCGAGTGAATCTTGTTGATTCGCGTCTTTCACCTAACACGTAGAAAAACAACGCGAATCAATGGCTTCTCGCCCGACATTTGTTCGGACATTTCGGATTTCGCGGTGCCAAGCAACGTAAAATTGATGCGTCGTGTCGGCATCTGCCCCCCCCCCCCCCCGCGTTTACCCTCTCGGATGTGGTCTCTTCGCTCCATGAATGCCGAGGGAATTGACCTGGGGCTAGAACTCGCTCGAATTGGGTTCTACATTTGCTGAATTGGCGGAGTCTTCTTCTTAAAGATGGGATTTTCAATGCGGATTCGAGCGCGATAGGGGCTGCGGAGCGGCGCAGGGAGGAACGAGGAAGAACGGAACTTGTCGAATCGAGCACAAAGATCCAAACTTTGGCCGCTAAACGGTGGTGAAGCCTCGAACTTTCAGGCTTTTAAGTTACCGTACTTGCCGTCTGAGGCGGTGGGTCGCAGTAGGAAGAAGGGTAGCGATAAAGACAAGGAGGGGTTAAGGGTGAGGTTTTCGAGGATTAGGGTTTGGTCGGTGTCGCAGCATTAGACCCGACGGGTAACGATCGCTTTCGTCTCTACCGCACCGCAGCGGCACCGCTCCACATGGTTTGGCCCACCTCAGAGCTCTCCGATCCGCTGCTCTCCACCCACATGCTTCGTGCTTCCCTTATCACCTTCATTTGTTCGTTTATGAGCGATGAATCGGTGGCTACATTTCTCGATCCATATCTGCGGAAACGATACAAAGGTACCTACCTAAGGCGAATTTTATGACGGGGGTTTCTTCGATCGAGAGAAGTAGATTTGCATCTCAGATTCTTCTAGGTTTAGCATTCTGCCCTTTGTACTCAGAGTGGTTGGTGGTGGATGGGTGTGATAGGTGTGCCCGGAGGAGAGACCAGTTTGATGCAATGCCTCCCCTCCTCACGTGGTTTCGCTGCTTTTACTTTCCCCCATCTGCCCGAATTCTCATGGCTCCATCTTTTACTTGCTTTTTGTTTCCTTTTGGGCTATACTTTTGCCTTTTTCTCACCTCCAGCCACCAGCTTTTTGATACTACACTCTGTGGGGGCTGACACAGTTTTGATTAGGCATGTGGGTGGAACACACTCTGGACTGTGGGGGTTGATGGATTTGTTCTGCACATGGCTTCTTCATTTCTATCCACATTGAAGTTTCTTGTTCGTTTTTAGTCACAGATCAACATGGCCTGTTGTGAAGATACGCTTGTCTTTGTTCGATGTTCGAGAATGGGGTTGTGCAGAAATGCCAGTCATGTGGTGGATTGAGAGACTATTCTGTGGGTGAGGTAGGAGAGGAAGAGGAGCAGTATGTTTATGGAAGCTTATCTTTGCTTGCTGAGATTTCCAAACCAAAATTTTTGTGATCTTGTAGTTTTCATGTTTGATTATTTCTTCTATTACGATTTTCTGGAGACCTGTGTTGTTGTGACGCAGATCTGCTGGTAGAAGTAGAACTGAGCTAGTGATTGTATGTGAAAAATCAAGTTCCAGTTGAGTAATGGATCCAGAGGTTGGAAGAATTCCGGTCTCTTTGAAGGTTTGGCCTTTCCACTTCATTAATCTATATTTACTTTCTTATTCCTCCTTTCTTGCAAGTGGGGAGTAGTTCTTCAATAGATTCCTTCTCCTATTACGATTTAGATTGGACTTTTTTTTTTCTTTTCATTTTTCTTCATTCAAGCTGTGATTGTTTTGCTGATAGATTTAGTTGGTTTGCAGAAAGATTCTTGGAAGACCATCTTGCTTTTAGCATTCCAGAGCTTGGGTGTCGTTTATGGAGACTTGAGTATATCTCCTCTATATGTCTTCAAAAGTACATTTGCAGAAGATATTCAACATTCAGAAACGAACGAAGAGATTTTTGGTGCGCTTTCATTTGTGTTCTGGACTCTGACGCTTGTCCCCCTCTTCAAGTATGTCTTCATAGTTCTGAGAGCTGATGACAATGGCGAGGGTAAGCCTGCCGGTGTTACAATCTCTTTTCTGAAGTGATGAGTTGGAGCTGTTTTCACTATCCGGTTGTTTATTTCGCAGGGGGTACTTTTGCCTTTTTCTCACCTCCAGCCACCAGCTTTTTGATACTACACTCTGTGGGGGCTGACACAGTTTTGATTAGGCATGTGGGTGGAACACACTCTGGACTGTGGGGGTTGATGGATTTGTTCTGCACATGGCTTCTTCATTTCTATCCACATTGAAGTTTCTTGTTCGTTTTTAGTCACAGATCAACATGGCCTGTTGTGAAGATACGCTTGTCTTTGTTCGATGTTCGAGAATGGGGTTGTGCAGAAATGCCAGTCATGTGGTGGATTGAGAGACTATTCTGTGGGTGAGGTAGGAGAGGGTCTGGAGACCTGTGTTGTTGTGACGCAGATCTGCTGGTAGAAGTAGAAACTGAGCTAGTGATTGTATGTGAAAAATCAAGTTCCAGTGAGTAATGGATCCAGAGGTTGGAAGAATTCCGGTCTCTTTGAAGGTTTGGCCTTTCCACTTCATTAATCTATATTTACTTTCTTATTCCTCTTTCTTGCAAGTGGGGAGTAGTTCTTCAATAGATTCCTTCTCCTATTACGATTTAGATTGGACTTTTTTTTTTTCTTTTCATTTTTCTTCATTCAAGCTGTGATTGTTTTGCTGATAGATTTAGTTGGTTTGCAGAAAGATTCTTGGAAGACCATCTTGCTTTTAGCATTCCAGAGCTTGGGTGTCGTTTATGGAGACTTGAGTATATCTCCTCTATATGTCTTCAAAAGTACATTTGCAGAAGATATTCAACATTCAGAAACGAACGAAGAGATTTTTGGTGCGCTTTCATTTGTGTTCTGGACTCTGACGCTTGTCCCCCTCTTCAAGTATGTCTTCATAGTTCTGAGAGCTGATGACAATGGCGAGGGTAAGCCTGCCGGTGTTACAATCTCTTTTCTGAAGTGATGAGTTGGAGCTGTTTTCACTATCCGGTTGTTTATTTCGCAGGGGGTACTTTTGCCTTGTACTCTTTGATATGTCGGCATGCCAATGTAAGCCTTCTGCCCAACAGACAGGTTGCAGATGAAGAGCTCTCTACTTACAAATATGAATGCCCTCCGGAAATTACCAACAGGTCAAGGATCAAGGTTTGGCTCGAGAAGCACAAGAACCTGCATGTTGCTCTGCTGATAGTGGTAATGCTTGGTACCTGTATGGTAATTGGAGATGGAATCCTCACCCCAGCAATATCAGGTGACTCCGTCGACACTCTGTGTTACTGTAATCAGGGAAGTCATGCTAATGTTATCTTTTCCTCTCCAGTGTTTTCTGCAGTTTCAGGGCTTGAGTTGTCCATGTCTAAGGAGCACCATGAATGTAAGCTAACCAGCCACATCATGAATGATATTTTGGTTTCAGTCGAGTGGTTTGCTAGAGTTGATTCTTATTTCACAAACTTTTTGCTGGATGGGAAAGACACATGCTCTCTTTTCAATATTTGAACTTTCATTATGGCGCAATCTACCAGTACAGTATTTTGGAATAATCACCATATCTATATATGCATATCATCTTTTTTAACTTCTTGAAATCTCCATTTGTGGCACACGTCAGCTATTACTAGTTTCTGATGTTGAACTCCTCTGGTCAAGAATGTGCTGCATAAACCCTAACATATTTAAGGCTGAAATTACTCTAGAGTACAAAGTAAAAGCCACTTGTTTCTAAGCCGATTCTCTCTTGTTAGTTGTTTTGGCCAGAGTTCCCCTCTCTTAAGGAGATATAGAAGTTTAGAAAGTAAACATCCTTTCAGTTCTCCTTCATTCTTTTCCCAGTCAGGTTTTATATAGTAATTGCAGGCCAGGTTATGTAATCATAGTTTTTTTGGTAATTATAGTCATCTGAGTGTAATATTCTGATAGGTGGTCATCCGATGGTAGCAATATGTCCACAATGGCAAGTAGATCGGTAGTCACAACAATGCAGCACTATAATATTTTCAAATCCATGACTGGTTTTACTTGTTTATTCTGTGTGGAGCTAGCAGTAGAGAAGATATCAAGACACGCATAACCTTGTATTTAGCAAATAGATTCTATATGAAGAAACTAAATTGCTCCAAGAATGTTATTTTTAATTGTAATTTTTTTGAACCTACAACCGTTGCTACTTGCTTATATTGTATGGAGGCAGCAATAGAAGATGTCAATACAGGCATAACCTTATAATATAAAGCATATATGGTTAATTCTGCACGAAGATACTAACTTGATCTGAGAATGTTGTTCTATTGTTAGTGAAATAACGAATGATTCTTTTTATGTTGTCCTCTTGATAAATCGGTTTCTAAGTAGCATGAATGAGGGCAATGTTTAGCAACAAACTAGAAGTTTGTTGACATCTGGAGCAATGTTATACTTTACTAAAATCATTTAGTACTTGTGCATATTGTTCGAGTTAGTCATTGTATATATTTTACATCAGTATCTGATCTGATGTGTGCGCCTTGTATGTGCAGATGCCGTGGTTCCGATAACATGCTTCATTTAGTATGCTTAGTTGCTCTGCAACACTATGGTACTCATCGAGTTGGAATTCTATTCGCACCAGTTGTTCTGACCTGGCTATTGTGCATCAGTGGACTTGGGATATACAATATTGTTCCTGGAACCCACATGTCTATCGAGCACTTTCTCCATATTACAGTGTTAAGTTCTTGAAAAAGACTAAGAAGGGTGGCTGGATGTCCTTGGTGGAATTTTACTATGCATAACAGGTAACTTTTAAAATAGTAAAATAATTGGATAGAAACTCATGAAAAATCTTAAAAGCTTGTGGTTTCTTATTAATTTCAATCAAGATCAGCAGAACCCAGATTACCTAACCTGCCATAAAATTTTATAAACATCGACTTAAGATTATTACTGACTTGCTGCAAAACCTACAATAACAGGTTCAGAGGCAATGTTTAGCAACAAACTAGAAGTTTGTTGACATCTGGAGCAATGTTATACTTTACTAAAATCATTTAGTACTTGTGCATATTGTTCGAGTTAGTCATTGTATATATTTTACATCAGTATCTGATCTGATGTGTGCGCCTTGTATGTGCAGATGCCGTGGTTCCGATAACATGCTTCATTTTAGTATGCTTATTTGCTCTGCAACACTATGGTACTCATCGAGTTGGAATTCTATTCGCACCAGTTGTTCTGACCTGGCTATTGTGCATCAGTGGACTTGGGATATACAATATTGTTCACTGGAACCCACATGTCTATCGAGCACTTTCTCCATATTACATGTTTAAGTTCTTGAAAAAGACTAAGAAGGGTGGCTGGATGTCCTTGGGTGGAATTTTACTATGCATAACAGGTAACTTTTAAAATAGTAGCTTTTTCCATTAATAACCTGCTTAGAATGCTTTAGGATTTATTTGATATATTTTTATTTGGGAAGCATTAGGATTTAGGAGTATGTTTAACTTGTGAAACCAAAAATGGTAAAGATGAAAAATATTCAAATGGAGTAGCCCAGCATCAATAGATAAGCAAACAAAATAATTGGATAGAAACTCATGAAAAATCTTAAAAGCTTGTGGTTTCTTATTAATTTCAATCAAGATCAGCAGAACCCAGATTACCTAACCTGCCATAAAATTTTATAAACATCGACTTAAGATTATTACTGACTTGCTGCAAAACCTACAATAACAGGTTCAGAGGCAATGTTTGCAGATCTCGGCCACTTCTCATACACTGCAATCCAGGTTCCATTTCTCTGGCAATTTACTTGGTTGATGTTTTCTTCATCTCTCAACTGGCCACTGATCTCTCTTGTATATGCCTATCATAGATGGCCTTCACTTTCGTAGTTTATCCCTCTCTCATTTTGGCATACATGGGTCAAGCTGCTTACTTGTCAAAGCATCATGGAATCTATACGAGTTACCAGATTGGCTTTTATGCCTCAGTTCCAGGTATATACTTTTAATCTGTGCTTAAGGGCTTGTCACATGTATAGCTTAACAAAAGAGATGTGGAGCTGTGATCTATTATGAGAACAATTTTCTATTTAATTGAACATCATTTCTTTATGTCTACAAAGTAGCATTGTGTTGTTTGTGTGTAGATATTTAACTGAGAAGTCATACTGTGGTAACTTCCAGTGGGTGTTTAGTCAGATGCTAGATTCACTTGATCTCCTATGGTGAGGTACTGCACCGTGACAGAAGTGTTTGACTGATGTGTATTATGGTTGTGAAGTCATTGTCAGTTGAGGACAAGTAATATTAAAGGAAGGATAAGCCAAGAGATCAGATAAAGACAGTTGAGACTTCTGTGATGTCACCTAGTGCTCATAGCATAGCATTTACCATCATGGTTTGGGATTGATTTTCTAAGGTTTCCTTTGATTTTGGAAAAATATGCTGTCAATTTGACCTTCAAGTTTCTTGTCATTATATGGCTTCGTTGTCAATTTGATGTACGGCATTTCTAATTGTATGGAAAACCCAGATTTTGCTTAGTGATTTAACTATTGATTTTGTAGAATGCTTAAGGTGGCCTGTACTTGGGATAGCAATACTAGCTTCGGTTGTGGGGAGCCAAGCAATTATCAGTGGAACATTTTCTATCATTAATCAGAGTCAATCGCTAGGGTGCTTTCCAAGAGTCAAAGTGGTTCACACCTCTGACAAAATTCATGGGCAGATCTACATACCAGAGATTAATTGGATGCTCATGATCCTCTGCATTGCTGTTGCTGTTGGATTTAGAGACATAAAGCACATGGGAAATGCTTCTGGTATGCTCAACTAGTTAAAATTTTCATGCCTTTTGTTCACCATATCTCACTTTAAGTCGCACTTTTTCCAAGAGTTTCTTGCTCTTGACCTGAAGCATCGTATTTAGTTTCTAAATGCCTGCCTACATCGATTTTACTTTCTAAGAGTCAACTACTGGAACAAATATTACTTGAGACCCCTATCTCCTTGTTATCTTGATTTCCAACCATGTACTTTGTGAAGTCATCATCACCTGAAGGTGATGAAATCCCTTTTCATGTGCTTCTATTAAAGCAGATTCTTTAACCTTGTGACATTATAGATGAGTTGTGTTCGTATTTTAGAAAGCGATGACCTGATAATTGCAATTTGCATGTCTTTTATGCTCTTTCAACCATATGGTTTGTCCATTTAACTGACTCCGCACATCATGCTATACAATTATGCCAGATCTCTGCCATTGTGACTGATGTTTCTGTTTGCACATAATGCAGGACTAGCAGTGATCACTGTTATGCTGGTGACCACATGCCTCACTTCCCTAGTTATGATCCTTTGCTGGCACAAGTCTCCATTCTTGGCCCTTGCATTTCTCCTCTTTTTTGGCTCCATTGAGGTCCTCTACTTCTCTGCGTCGCTGATCAAATTCCTTGAGGGTGCCTGGCTTCCCATCCTACTTGCTCTCTTTCTCATGATTGTCATGTTTGTCTGGCATTACGCCACAATTAAGAAATATGAGTTTGACCTACATAACAAGGTCTCTTTGGACTGGCTCCTGGCCCTTGGTGACAAACTTGGCATCGTCCGTGTTCCTGGCATTGGCCTTGTTTTCACCGATATCATCTCCGGTGTGCCTGCTAACTTCTCCCGATTTGTCACCAACCTCCCGGCGTTCCATCGCATCCTGGTCTTTGTTTGCGTCAAATCTGTTCCTGTTCCATTCGTGCCTCCATCTGAGAGATACCTTGTCGGACGTGTTGGACCGCCCTATCATCGTTCTTACAGATGCATTGTTCGGTATGGGTACCGTGATGTCCATCAGGATGTTGACTCTTTTGAATCTGAGCTGATTGCCAGTTTAGCTGACTTCATACAACTTGAAGCATCTTTCAGCGGACAAAGGTCTAGTGAGCTGATGGATGGTTACGAAGATGGACTTACTGTCATCGGAAGAAGTCTGCTTACGTGCGGTCGCAATTATAATACCGTGAGCAGCACTCCAGGGGGGACGATGACCGGCGAGCTGGCTTCTGAAGAAAATGCAATTGAGTTGGCACCTGCCAGTGCAGGAAAGAAGGTTAGGTTCTTTCTGGAGGAGAACAGTCACCCGGCACTGTCTGAGCCTGCAAGGGAAGAGCTCAATGATCTACTGGCAGCACGGGAGTCTGGATGCGCGTTTATGTTGGGACATTCTCATGTGCAAGCGAGTCCAGGGTCATCGATCATGAAGAAGTTGGCGATCGACGTCGCGTACAACTTCTTAAGGAGAAACTGCCGAGGACCAGACGTGGCACTGCGTGTGCCTCCGGCATCCCTCCTCGAGGTCGGCATGGTCTATGTCTTGTGAATGTAAGCATGCTCTTACAGACCATGTCGTGCTCCTCCTTTGCAGAAACTGTCATGCAGCTTTGAAGGAATGTTTGCAGAAACTCGTCTTAGGAGACAAGTTAGCATGTAATGTTGTTTGTGATAGGTACTGCTTTCCAGCTTATGGACAAGTATGTGTATATATACAACTAATTGCAGTGCATTTAATTCAACTTTTACATGTAAATTCTTGATTCAAACTCACCAATAGTTAGGGTAGGTTCTCAGTCCCTGTGACCTTGTCATCTTTGCTTCCTTCCTTCTTGTCGATGTGGCTTTAAAGCACAACTGTTCAATTTACACAGTCAGTCATTGGTGGGACCCATATATAGCTGGTTATTACAACTTAGACCATGGTATTTATTCATCATCATGCATTAGGAACCCACACATATTTCGGATTCAGTATGTCTTTACCCGTCAATTGCATGAATCGTTGATTTGTGCGGGTTGGCTAGCGCCCACGTGGGAAGTATGGGTTGATCACCCCAGCGATCGGTGGTCATTAATCGACCGAGTATGATCGACTTCGCACACATGTATAAAAACTCACCCCCTGGTCTATGCAAAGGGAGAGGAAAACTCAGAGACATAAGGTTAACTTAATCTTCGAAGGGGTTAGGTCGAGAAATCTTCTGATCTCGATTTTACGTGCAGGGATTCGACGATCACGCGACGAGATATCAAATACGGGAAGACCGATGTTCATCTCTATTGCCCAAGTGCCAGACCAGACGATCTTGGAAGATCGACGCTCACCTCTGCTGCCCAAGTGTCAGACTAAACAATCTTGGAAGATTGACGCCCACCTCTGCTACTCGAGCGTCAGACCAAGCTATTTTACGCACATGGAGTTGAACCTAATCGTGTTGATTCCTCGATCACGTAAAGAGACACTAACGTTGATCAAATATATTAACAAAAACACAATCATCGTGTAGTGTGCTTGTGAGAAGTTGAATTAGTATTAGGATTAGTACAAATCTTGACGCATCTCATGTGCCTCTTCTTTTATTGGTGGTGTGACGCACACTACTGTTATGGTGTACGATATGTTTTCGGTTGCTTGGTCATGGCATAGTGGCATTTCGTCTTCCCACTCTACGCGGTTCCACTGCTTCCAGTTGTCTATGGCATCGTTTGGTGACCCAACAGCGATTCCATTGGGGATAGCTACAAATGACTATAGGAAGAGACACGCACACTGATTCCAAAGGAACGAGCTATCACATCTCCACGTCTCAATTGCTACTATAACATGAACGAGCTGGGAAATGGTTGCTTCTGTTCTACGTTGTATGGGACCCCCACATGATGGCAATCGTAGTTTAGTGGTGTCTGTGGATGATGACGATGATGCGATTGTGGTAACAGAAGACACCAACCAACACGCTCGCATGGACGTGTCATCATCATCACATTTATTTTGGGATAATTATTGCACAGTTAATTAATCTGATGATGTATCTCCCTTTGTCAACACTCTCTTCCAAAAAATTATTGGGTGATTTTTCCGAAAAAAAATCCTTATTCTTTTTTTTTTTTCTCGTATATAGCATTTTTCCGTTTTATTTTTTTTATATAAGATCTATCTTTATTAATAAGGATATTATATATATATATATATATGGAATTTTGATTTAAAGAAAAGCCAGTTTAAATCCGTTTGAGCTAACGGATGAGGCGTGAGATTTCGAGCGGACGAGCCGCCGACGCGCTCGACCGTCACGGCACAGTTGGCGCGAGGAGGAGAGAAAGGGATCATGGAATGTTGGACGCTATATGCTCTGCCACCTTCCGCGAGTAGGACCCGCGGAGGGCGTCAGCGTGTAGGAACGTTACCCGAGAGGGGACTATGGTGGTGGGCTCCGCCTTGTCTGGTCTGCTTTCGTTGCACTCGTCTCTGATAGAGGCGGGTGGGTTTCTGCGACTGCGAACAAGCATCGAACAGGTGGTGGACCACTGGACGCCACTAGTTTTCGTGGGGGAACGGCACCCAGTTTCGATCCGATTGGGCTCCTCACCACGCTGGGTGGTGGCTGCGAAGCTATCCGATCGCTTTCTTTCCCCTCTGTTTCGCCACCGCAGGCGAAGGCCTCCTTGTGGTCCGCTATCCCACGCCATTCGATGCACTAGTGGTTGTCGGCGGCCGCATAGGCTCGCACCGCACATAGCCGCCGTGGCTTCTTTCCCTGGCTCGCATCGGTGGAAAGCATCAGTTAACACCGGAGTAGAAGATGAAGAGAAGTGCGGCGACGACTGTGGAGAGAGACCGATGTTTCTGTTGGGGTAAACAACTTTATGCCGTGGCCTTGGGGCCGTCGCGGCTTGTCCTGAGTCCGAATGGAGGGAATCTCCCGGGTGGTTCCTCGGGGCGGTAGAGGTCGTCGACCCGCTGGTAGATTCGGCCGAGGGGAAAGGACGTCGTTCACTCCGGGAGAGGGCTTTGCGCCTGTAAGTCCGGCGACGCTCCTCGTCCTCGTCCCTGCACACAGGTCGGGTCGGAAGCTCGGCCCGACCCCTCCGACGATCAAGTTAGTGATGTGGAGAGGGTTTTGGAGGAAGGGATGCCTCCGTGCGTGTTGTGCTTGTCCCCCCCTCACGTCGTAGAGCGCGAGGGTATTTATAAGGAGTTTGAGTGTTACCGGATGCACCTGCTCGCCGGGAGCAGGATCGTACCCCTGATGACGTCTCACATTGCCACTGGCGTGTCGTGTGGAGGCTAGTCTAACCGATCGTTAATGGGCCTCGGTTGGTGTTCCGGCCCATGCTGGCCAGGTGTTGTCAGCCCGTCAGCTGACGTCGCGGGGGTCTTATCATAATTACTATCCTCATCATACTCCCCCCCCCCCCAAAGAAGGCTATGCGATGGTCGCCGTAGGGAGGCAGGAAGCATGGCATTGAGTTTCCGGGACTATGATGGCCGAGTGGAGCTGGTTTGTCGCGAGGATCGCGGGAATTGGGGATCTGAGGTGATGTGGTGGGAATGCGGTAGGCACGCAGGCGTGACCTCGGGCGACTTTAGGCCCCGAGAGGCGCGACGCAGGCGGACAGGCCGCGCTGGTGTGGCCTCGGGCGACATGAGGCCGAGGGGCACGACGCAGGCAGGCAGGCCGCGCTTGTGTGGCCTCGGGCGACATGAGGCCGAGGGGCACGACGCAGGCGGGGGGGCAGCATTGGTGTGGCGGTCCGACTACGGCCAAAGAGCTGCGTTGTGGGCGGCGACGCGGGCGACGAGGCAGCTTTTAGACTGCCTGGCAGCTCAGGCGGCAAGCCCTTTCCACGAATCGCTAGTTTTCGAGAAGACCGACGCCGCGCACCCATCTCTCGCCACGTGTAACGTGCCGGTTGGCCGTCCTGTCCAGCAGCATTGATGGTTGAGCGATGTTTGGCCGTTCCGATGCGACACGTCTTGGGAGGGGAAGAGCCGACGCTTTTGGCGGGATATAAATATCGCATGGGTAGCCCCTGGGGGGTTTCATCACCTGCTTTCGTTGCGCTGCTTCAGTCTTCATCGTTTCACTTGTGTTGATCGCCCCCTCTTTTCTTACTGAAGGTTAGTAAGAATGGCGTCTTCTTCCACCTCCCCCTCTTCCTCACCTTTGGCAAAAGTTGGGAGCACGGCGGCTGCGTCGAATCCCGATTCGTCCCTCGACGAAAAGGTGGTCCGGGCCCTTGAGGCCCTAATGCGGCCGCATGACCTCAACTCTATTGTGAGCGAGTCATTTTTGAGTCGTCTCCAGGGTCTCTATAGCATCCCGGAGGAATTCGCCCTTCTAGTTCCTGAGCCCGGCCAGCGGGCGTATGACCCGATTCCTGGGGGCTTTGCCCTTACTATCGATGCCTTTGAGGCCGGGCTACGCCTCCCCTTGCACCCCATCATAACTTCCTGCCTTTCTTGGTGGTGAATCTCCCCGTCCCAGATGGCGCCGAACTCATGGCGTTACCTGGTGGCGTTCCTAGGGGAATGCCACTACGCCAATATAACCCCGACCCGACCCCTCTTCCTCTCCTGTTTTCGCCTTTCCAAGGGGCCGGGGGGCTATTACCTGACCGCCCGAGCAGGCTTCAGAGTGAGCGGGGCCCCCTCCAGTAATAAAGGGTGGAAGGGGCGCTTCTTCTTTGTCAGTCGTTCGGGAGACTGGGGGTTCGGGGTCCGTTGGGGGGCGCACACGATAGACAACACCGCCTCAGTCTTGGACGACGAGGAGAGCCGAGGGTTCCGGAGGCTTAGTGAAGCACTTCCAGCTTTCGGAGCCATCTGGAACATGTCCGAGCTGTGGTTGGTCGAGGCGGGTCTGAGCCCGGTGCCTCGAGGTATGCTCTAAGGGGTAGTCTTAGGGTTTCCTTTCATGGACTTACCCTGTTAGCTGACCGTTGTTCGGCTTTTTTATGCAGAGATGGTGGTTCTTCAGGCCCTGCGCGGCGGGAAGGTCTCGTCCGCCTCGTCGGCCCGCTCATCGCCCGCGGCGGGGACTGGCTCGCAGGAGGCCTCGGTGGTCGTCGAGGCCGATCGTCCTCGGAAGAGGGCGCGGGGACCTCCGGGGAAGGAACCCGAGGTGGCCGCTGTCGAAGTGGTGGAAGTCGCGAGTGCTCCGACGGATCGCTCCGCGGGGGGCCCAAGGGAGGGCGAGGCCGGCCCAAGCGAGGGGGCGACGGCTGAGGCCCCTCGCCAGCCTACCATCCGTGAGCTCTGCAGCTTCCCGAGCGGGGGAGGGGACGAGCCATACCTTGCGCGGGTGGTAGGCGCAATCCCGCGCGGCGAGGCCGCCGACCTGCTGGTGGGCCGCTGGGAGGGCCTCACCCGGGGTAGCCGGGTGTGGGTTGATGGGGAATGCGTGGCGGGTTTCATCTGCGGAGGCCTCCATCCCGACATAGCTCGGGACCTGTATACCATGCCCTCCGAGACCCTGCTTAGCAAGTCTGTTAAGTCACTGCTGTGGGTAAGTCAAGTTTTATTCTTTTGGACGCGTCCGGATAGGCTTAGTCCTGACTTGTTTGTTTGTAGGGCCACCACTATGCCGCGGCGCTGATGGACCGCGTTCGTGACGCGGGGCGAGTCATCACTGCCCTAGGCGCCCGTAATGCCGAGCTCCGGAAGCAACTGGGCGAGGTCTGTGTTGGGGCGGGTCCTGAGGTGGTCGCGGCGGTCGAGCAGCGGGCCTTAGGTCTGGAGGCGGAGGTGGAGCGCCTTCGGACCGAGCTCCAGGCGTCAACGGAGCGGGGCGTTGAGCTCCAGACGCGGCTGGAGGCGTCCGAAGGAAATAACGCGGAGCTCCAGACGCGCTTGAGGGCGTGTGTGGCCGAGGCTCGCTCGGCGAGGGCGGATTCGCTAGAGGTCATCCGCCGCCTGGAGGAGTCGCGTGCCGAGGCGCGGAGGGCCTCCGAGGACCTTGAAGCCGAGATCCGCTTGAGACCGGAAAAGGACAAGAAGCTGATCGAGGACTACAAGGGTTCCTCGGGCTTCCAACTGGGCCTTGTTCGGACCGGGCGGGTCTCGTATGAGTATGGATACCGGATCGCCCTCGCACGCTTCAAGGCGCATAATCCGGACTCCGAGGTTGCCGAGGACCCCTTTGACTCCTTTCCTGAGGACATGGGGGTCGATATGCCGGCCGAGGTCCCTTTTGATGACTCCCCGGACGCCCCCGAGGAATAAGAGCTTGTAATTTCGTTTTGATTTTGTCCATCGATGTAACGATCTTTTCTAATGAATAGAACTTTTTCCTTCTTCTCAGTTTTGTTGTTTCGTGCCTCCTTATGTTTTGATATAATCTCGGCCAAGTCTTGGTTCACGGAAAGAACTTTCTAAGATTTTGTACGTTCCAAGTCCTCGGCAGCGGGCGGCCCGTTACTGTTTGGAGCATGTAGGCTCCGGTCCTAACGACTTCGGTCACCCGATAGGGTCCTTCCCAATTGGGGGCCAACTTGCCTCGCGATCGGGCGGGATCGCTAACTTCGGCCTTGCGCAGGACTAGGTCGCCTAGTTTAATGGGTCGGGGCCGCACCCTCCGGTTGTGGATTCTAGCGACGGTGCTTTTGTACGAGAGGTCCTTCAGGTGCGCGTCGACGCGTTGCTCCTCGAGCAGGTCGAGGCCTGCTCGCAACCCCTGGGTCGATGCCCCTTCGTCGTAGTTTGCCGTCCTCGGGGTCGGCAGAGCTATCTCGGGGGGCAGGACGACTTCTGTCCCGAACGAGAGGCTGTAGGGAGACTCTCCAATTGCATTTTTGGGGGTGGTCCGTAAAGACCACAGGACACTGGGGAGCTCCTCCACCCAGGTCGTTTGGGCCGCCGACACCCGTCTCCTAAGTCCGCTCAGGATAGACCGGTTAGTTAACTCGGCCAACTCGTTTGTCTAGGGGTGGGCCACCGAGCTGAACCTTAGCTAAATGTCGTGGCTCGCACAGAACTCACGGAACCGAGTACTGGTAAACTGAGCCCCGTTGTCGGTGATGATGGCCTTGGGCAAGCCAAACCGTGTTACGATGCTTTTCCAGACGAATTTCTCCACTTGCCGCTCCGTGATCGTGGCCAGCGGCTCGGCTTCTACCCATTTGGTGAAATAGTTTACGCCTACAATGATGTACCGTCGTTGGCTGGAGGTCGGTGGGAAGGGGCCGAGGAGGTCCAACCCCCACTGTGCAAACGGCTATGCGCTGTCGATGGGGGACAGAGGGACCGCTGGCTGTCGTGGTATTCGAGCGTGCCTCTGACATGGATCGCACCGCTGCACAAAGGATCTTGCGTCTCGGGACATGGTGGGCCAGTAGTACCCTTGACGCAGGATTTTGTAGGCCAGCGTCCGACCGGCGATGTGCTCCCCGCAGATCCCCTCATGGACCTCAGCCAGGACTGCTCGGGCTTCCTCTGGCTCGAGGCATCGCAACAGGGGTCGGGAGAAGGATCACTTGTATAGCAGTCCGTTCATCTCGGAATACCACGCCTGGGTTCGGCGTATGCGCCAGGCCGTGGCCTCGTCCTCGGGCAGAATGCCGCTGCATTTGTAAAGCAGCATCTCCTGCACCCACGTGGGGCTCGCCTGGGTGGAGGTTATAGCCGTGATCGGGATGGCGCGGGACGGGAGCTCCTTAACCTCGGGGTGATTCCCGTGGTCAGGTCCCGAGGCCAGTTTTGCCAACTCGTCGGCTTTCTGATTTTGGCTCCTCGGCACCCTGGTTATCGTAAAGCGGGTGAACTTCGAGGTTAAGTTTTTTACCTCCGCCAGGTATTTGATCATGGTTGTCTCCCTGGCTTCGTATCCACCGCCGAGTTGCTCGGCCACCAGCTGCGAGTCGGTGAAGACGCGGATGGCGTCCACCTGCATTTCCAGTGCCAGCTCGAGCCCCGCCAGGAGCGCCTCATACTCGGCCTCATTGTTGGTTGCCTGGAACCCAAGGCGGAGGGAACGCTCGAACGAGCGCCCATCGGGAGCTGAGAGCACCAACCCAGCGCCCGCACCGTTCGAGGTTGCCGAGCCGTCAACGTGTAATTCCCAGGCCTCGTCCGGCCGGTTGGAGCTTTCGTCTCGGTCTTGGACCAGCTCGGCGATGAAGTCCGCCACGGATTGGGCCTTGATTGCTGTTCTCGGTACGTAGTGTACGTCGAATTCTCCGAGTTCCACCGACCATTTGAGGAGCCGACCTGCAACATCAAACTTAGATAGAATTTGTCGGAGTGGTTGATCAGTGACTACCTCGATTGGGTGAGCCTGGAAGTAAGGGCGCAGTTTCCGAGATGCCAGCACGAGCGCCAGGGCGAGCCTCTCAATAGGCGGATAGCGCTCCTCGGGTCCGTTTAGGACATGGCTGACGTAGTAGATCGACAGTTGTTTCCCACAAGCCTCTTTGATAAGGGCGGAGCTGACCGCGTGTTGAGAAGCGGCTAGGTAGACGCTGAGTTTCTCTCCAGGAAGGACCGAGGCCAAGCGTGGGAGGCGGGCCAAGTGCTGCTTGACCTGCCCGAAAGCCTCCTCGCACTGTGCCGTCCATTGGAAGTTCTTCGGGTTCTTCAGCGCCCGGAAGAAGGGAAGGCAATGATCTTCTGATCGAGACAAGAATCGGGATAGGGCGGCAAGCCTTCCATTTAGTTGTTGCAAGTCCTTGATTGTCCGGGGGGCTTGCATATCGATGACCGCCTGCACCTTCTCAGGGTTGACGTCGATTCCCCTTTCATGTACGATGAACCCGAGGAACTTCCTTGAGTCCACGCCAAAAATGCACTTTGCTGGGTTCAGGCGTAGGCCGTGCTTCCGGAGGGTGGAGAATACCTCAGCCAGGTCGGCGAGGTGGAGAATACCTCCGTGCGTGTTGTGCTTGTCCCCCCCTCACGTCGTAGAGCGCGAGGGTATTTATAAGGAGCTTGAGTGTTACCGGATGCACCTGCTCGCCGGGAGCAGGATTGTACCCCTGATGACGTCTGACATTGCCACTGGCGTGTCGTGTGGAGGCTAGTCTGACCGATCGTTAATGGGCCTCGGTTTGTGTTCCTGCCCATGCTGGCTAGGTGTTGTCAGCCCGTCAAAGACGCGGGGCGTCAGTTGACATCACGGGGGTCTTATCATAATTACTATCCTCATCAGTTTCCATCCTTCCTCGAGCGAATAAACAACTCTTCCCGCTCAAAGATCAATAGAGAAAATAGATCTCGAGATGTCATGAACATTCAAATACCTAAAGTTAATCATCTTACATTAAGGAACTAAATATACTTATCGATACTAACACACCAATAAAATAATACGGCTCCTAACCTTCACCACGTGGACGGGCGGGTGAAGGCCAACTAATCACGTAGGAGGAATTCGTGGTTTAGAAGATAAGCCATGTAAGAGTGTTGCCTCACGTTATCACAGCTGTTCCCTCCTAATCGATGATTGCTTCACTCCAAAACCCCTTGCAGCGCACTTCACTGTAATTTTTTCTATGTTTGTGTCCTCTTTAGGACGCACGTATTTATGAGTCCTTCAAATCTCAACATGAATTGTGTCTCATGACATTAGAACTGAAGGTCTTCTTTTGTGTGTTTGATTTCGATAATTAAGGATTATATATATATATATATGTATATATAATTCAGTTGTGTACATATGAATCCCAAGATTTGAGCTACCACAGCCACCCACCCCACGCCTACCCTTTTTCTGCTTTTGATGCCGATTTGGCAGCGAAGGTAGACTACGAAGATATCTGCGAGGGAAGCATGGCGGAGTCCAGCGGTGGCGCACTGCCGGCGAAGGTCATTTTCGGCAAGTACGAGCTGGGCCGCGTCCTGGGCCGCGGCGCCTCCGCCAAAGTCTACTACGCGCGCCACATCGCCTCCGGCCGCAGCGTGGCCATCAAGGTCTTCCCGAAACCCCGCCGGCCCTCCAGCTCCGGTTCCTCCTCCTCCTCCTCCTCCTCCTCCTCTGACTCCTTCATCCGCGAGATCTTCGCCCTCCGCCTCCTCCGCCACCCGCACATCGTCCGCCTCCATGAGGTGCTCGCCTCCCGTTCCAGTGTGTACCTCGTCCTCGAGCTCGCCAAAGGCGGCGAGCTCATCTCCCGCGTCCACGACCGGGGCCGCCTCCCGGACGACCTCTCCCGCCGGCTGTTCCACCAGCTCCTCTCCGCCGTCTCCTACTCCCACTCCCGCGGCGTCTTCCACCGGGACCTCAAGCCCGAGAACCTCCTCCTGGACGACGCTGGGGACCTCAAGGTCTCCGACTTCGGATTCTCCGCCGTCTCTTCCTTCTCCGAAGATTACCTCCTCCACACCCAATGCGGGACGCCGGGGTACGTGGCACCGGAGATCCTCGTATCGAGGAAAGGGACGACGGGGTACGACGGAGCCAAGGCGGACATCTGGTCGTGCGGCGTCATCCTCTTCGTGCTCAACGCCGGCTACCTCCCCTTCAACGACCGCAACCTCGTGTCGCTCTACCGCAAGATCCACCGCGGCCACCACCGCTGCCCCCGCTGGACCCAGCCCGACCTCCGCCGCCTCATCTCCCGCCTCCTCGACCCCAACCCCGCCACCCGCATCTCTGTCGACGGCATCCTCCGGGACCCCTGGTTCGCCCGGGACGTCGATCCCGATCAGTTGGCGACCATGATGCGACCCCAGGGAAGCGACGCCGGCCTCGATGACAAGCCCCACCGCCGCCGCGGCGGAGAGCTCAACGCCTTCGACCTCATATCCTTCGCATCCGGGCTCGACCTCTCCGGCCTCTTCGTGGACGCGGCCTCGGACCGGGTGCGGTTCGCGTCGGTCGAGCCGGTGGACCGGATCCTGGACCGGGTCGAGGAGGTGGGAAAGGAGGAAGGGTTGGTGCTGAGGAGGGAGGGCGAGAAGGGCTCGGCCGCAGTGATCGAGGGACACAAGGGGGAGTTCGTCCTGAGGTTACAAGTTCACCGGTTGACCGGCGGCACGGCGGTGGTAGAGGTGGAGGTGGGCAGTGGATCGTACGGAAGCTTCTGGAACGAGAAGCTGAGGCCCGTGCTGCGTGGGCCACTTCACCTCGGCGGATTGGGCTGATGCTCTTAATTATAATTTGCTGCTATAAACACATAAGTAATTCTTAACATAAATAATTCATGGTCAATTAATATGTAAATAAATACACATATTTATATAAAGCAATATATTGTTTTTTTCTCGACAAATTCCCTCTCACCACAAACAATACAAATCAATTTTTTTTGTCATAATTCAAAATAAAAAAAGTACATTCTCCAAAGAATGATTGCAGTCCGTCCAAAGTGAAGGGGGCCAGAGAGCGTTAAAAACCGTGGTACTATTCCTGGTCGGCGGTCTGTCGACACCGATCGTGGCTTGAAGACGAGCCACGTTTGGCGTCATGGTGATCGCCATCCAGCTCGCATTTCCCAGAAAGGTATCATTGCTTGGAGAAGCTCTCTCTACAGCACTTACTTCGAATATTTCATTCTTGTGTGGATGTTACTGTTCGTGATGAATGCGTCGGAATCGTTTCTGCCGGTGACTCGTGGGGACATGAGGAGCCATAAGATGTCTACACGCAACTGTAGTAGCAGATGTGATGCGATGACCCACCATTGGCTCATTGGTTATTGATCCGAGAAGTAATCGGGCCCGCTTGTCGGATTGTTGCATGCCAGACTCGGATCGGGTCAGGATCCGATTCATTTGTTATAGGGGCTGTCGTACTCTTCCCATCGCGGAGGTACAAGAGGCGGGTGGAGCGACTGCAGGCTCGCCTCTCCCTCCTCGCGATGGCGACGGAGCTTTGGGACGATAATTACCTCGGGAATAGGCGATTTGATATGGAGGAAGGTAAAATTTGCGGATTTTCCTACGGTTTTGCAGATTTCATTGGATTTGTTCCTTGACTTGGTGTCGTTGTCGGTCATTAGGGTTTTATCGTGATGTGGTCTTGCTCGATATGAGTGATTGTGTTGAATTCTACGCGAAATAGAACTCGGAGGCGGGGACGTTTGCTTCGATGAGGGCAAGATTTTGAGGTATCATCACATTTTGCTTCTAAATTTCGGAGTGTCTGATCTTGACGAAAACGTGCCTTGTCGTCTCTCTGGTGTTGATTTCCTCCCGGTGGCAGTGATTGCTACTTTCCCATTGCCCTCGTAGTAGCAAGAACAAAACGAAGCCCCAAGAGGTGATTCCTCGCTGGTTCAGCCTTAAACATTACCTAATGCAACCCTAGAAATCTGAACGATTCAGATGCCGAACCGGATCATTCAAAGAATTAGAAAGTAAAATAGAAGTCTTTCGATGGCCTGACATATAGTTGATTATTTATCTGCCAGGCATCGGATTGCTAATAATCATCACACCGATCCTTTGCAAAACCTAATTCTTTGGTATAGATCCAAACCTGGTTCATGGACTGACCACTCCCGGATATAACCCATTGCTCGAGTGAAAATTCTGATTTCATCCACATAAACCATGGGATAGATTTCAGCTACCTTCATGCCATAGAGACCAATGTCAGGAATATCTTAGAATGAGATCACAGCTCTAATAGTGGCGCCGGTGTCATGCCCCACGGCATGTAATGGTTTTAGTCTTATTTTGTGTGATCGTATTGCTTCAGATGATTTATTTTGGTGAATCATTGAGCTATCATTTATTGTTAAAAATCATGCCATATTGTGAATGCCTATTTGACTCGTTAAATTAGCATGTATCACCTTCTTTTATCGAGATATCATATTCATGATATTTTCTTATGATTCTATACATCACATATGGTCATGATCATGAAAAATGAGAACAAAATCTTTAAAAGAATGTATTCTAACTGAATTAATTAAATGTATTGGATGAACCAACACTGCTAATGATATGATGAGTACTGCATTTATCCAAGAGAAAACCATTATGGATCCCGTATTTGATATGGCGACTCTTGCTTTTTACAAGTCTGGACATAATCTAACATGCTGAATGAGTATTCGGATAGTTTCTGGAGGTATAAAATCATACTTGTGTCTTGAAAGGTTTTTACAGAGAGGAGTAGTTGTGGCAGAGCCTTGAGGAAAAAACATGCTTAACGTGCTTCTGCACTAGAATCGGATGTTGCATTTGCTAATGCCTGGCTAACTCTTCTATGCTCAGAAGGTTTTATGGAACTCTTGGTACATGGCTTCCGTCGGCTTAGATCTTATTGTAGTTTGTGAAGTTGAGAACAGATGCCAGAAATGATAACGTAATTGCTATCGTAGTTTGCAAGAATACTTGTTTAGATCTCTTAAGCTATCCTAGAATGTCATAAAAAATGTCATTGCTAGAACTTGATTTCTTGTGTGTCTAGAGCAAAAAGTGGATCCTGATGTAGACCTCCTTGTGTGTTTCTTTGTGCACATATTATAGTGGCAGCATGAGCTACTTCAATTCTTCAGCTTAGATTAATGGAAGTTTTCTTGGATAATAATAGTTGCAAATTCTGTTATGTTTTGCTTGAACTATTTTGTTCTTGCTAATGTCTGGTTTACATTTATTAGCTGCACCATTGTAGTTTTCATACTTTCTAAAATTGGTTTTTTGTCGATCACAATACTTACACCCTGGTTTCTTTTAATTAAAAAAAAACCGTGCAAATCCACTACCAGTGTGTCAAGATCTGCTCATGCTGTTGCTTGCCTGGATTTCTTTTTTGGGTTTGAATTTATTTTCTTCTTCGGGTTTTGGAACTTGCTCTGTTGCTCTTGTTTAGGTTATGACTTTTTTAAAGAGAGTTTCGTCTAGAAAAATTGATCTGTGATTCTTGGTATCAGTGGAATGTCCTTGAACAAGACACTGGTAAAAAGAAAATAGCTAGCTAACTTGGCAGTTTTTCTTATTCATAATCTCTTGATAATAGACTTCAGTATTAGAATATGACCGATTATTCTGAGTAGTCTCCTGTGTGTGGTGAGAAATCCGTGGGGGTCTTCTTCATCCTTTTCTTGCCTTGGATCTTTATTCTCTTTATATGTGGGGGTTATACGCATGTGTCATGCGATGATTCCGGACGTCGAGTGTTACGTCTGGAGCGCCACTCGCACATGGACCTGTAGATTACCAGCTGATTTAAAGCAAATAAGTGCGACATTTGAAGCTGTAGGAAGAAGTCAAGCTGCAAATATAACCTTGTGGAGGAAATGTTACTGCGGGGTTGGATAGAGACCCAGCCATAACTTCAGAATATTACTGGTCAAAAGTTGAGGCTGAATCGAAGTAGGAGACCCTCTGGAGAAGTTCACTCTTCCATGAACCGCAAGGGAATTCTTCAGTGTGTGATATTGAAGGTCAAGTCAGAAACTAGTATGCCTGACCCATTCCCATGTTGCATTAGTAAGTCCATTCTTAGGGCTTTTTCTTCCACCGAGTGAATGCAATAAATAGATACGGAGGGGGCCGTCGGTTAATTGGCCTCTTGGTTGAAGAGCGACGTAGACGCGCTTGACGTCGTTCGCGAGAGCGACGCCATCTGTCTTGTGCCCTAAGCCGTGCGACCACCTCTTGCGATACCCGCAACGGGGTCGTAGTTCTGTAGAAGCGTCTAAACATCAGAATCAAACAGAACATGGTGGAACATACATGTCCTACTCGTTCACGGCTTCCCCGCGTCGCACGGTGGGTTTTATCTATCTTTTTCTTTCTTTATTTCCCCTTGGGGAATGTAGGGAGATAACGATAGTCTTCCGGGGGGGCTCATCGCTGTCATGAAGCCATATCCTTGCCTTGGTAAGCAAGGAACCCTGTTTTCTTGGAAAGGATAGATCTCTAGAAAATTTTCCTTTTCGCACGGCACGAAACATGACGAACAAGTGCCGTTTGGCTAAAACAAACACAAGACTGGGATATTAGACAAGTGCCATTTAACATTAACCTCCAACTATATTACTGTTAAATTACTATTTTTACTGGGCTTAATCACTTCAACAAAAAAAAAATTATCTATGTATTTAAAAATTTATGGCCATTTAATACGGTTAAATAGCAATTAAAATAAATTTAAAGAAATAAAACTTATTATTGGGAATATGTACAATAAATAATAACGGGCCTCGTCATCTCTTCGGGAAGCCTCTGCAGTGCCTCCTCCTCTCCTTCTCGGGACACCCCGACTCTCATCCGGTCGGTCAAACTCATCAACTTTGACCAGGCGTCTACCCCCTTTTTGCTTCTCTTCTGGGAAGCTGCCGCCTCTCTTTCTCTCTCATGCCCCATCCCGTACGTGTTTGTGCACGCGTGACTCTCGCTCTGTTTAATCCATGCATGCGTAATATGCCATTTGCTATTCCCCCCCCACTTGTTTTCTCCTCGTTACGTCTCTCCTCTTCCTCTCCCCAATGTCTTCTTCCACAAGCAGCATGGAGACCTCAGTCATTCTGAAACCACCAGCCTTCGCCATCTCCGAACTCGTTGTCGGCGTCGACGGCGATGGCGGCAGGGACTTCCCGGCCTTTGCTGGAGATTCCGTACCCAACTTCAAGTCTGCACCTCCTCCTTCGCTGGCCATCTCCCGCCCTCCCTTATCGCCTTCGTCTTGTTTCGCCATCCCGGCCGGCCTCAGCCCTGCTTTGCTCTTGGACTCTCCGGTGCTATTCTCCTCTTCCAACGTAAGAATCAGTAATTCGAGTCTTTGGCACGGTCCAACCAATCCACTTCACTTTTTATCTGTAGTTGTGCACCTCTTCCAACAAGTTCTTCTGATTTCTTTTGTTGCTGTTGTTTATCTGCCGCCCGGTAGCTCGAGTAATACTATATTTCATGTTGTTCTTTCAATTGATTCGATGTCATCTACCGGATGGACTCATGCGGCCTTTTTTGTTCATCATCTGTAAGAGGTTGAAAAACAAATGGCCTTTTCGGTTCTTATCAGTCTCACATATTTTCTTGTTTTCTGTACTAATTCTTTTAGTAAGATGTCGGCTCCATACTCATGCTTATTTGATTTGGCTTGCTCTAATTCGGTACATGCAAATCTTGTCCCTGCAACTCATATGTTATCCAACAGATCCTGCCATCTCCAACTACTGGGACTCTACAAGCTCTGAATCGGGGAATCTCCTCTGCTAATCATCGACAAGGGAACCAAGATGAAACCATTGCCTGCTCCGACATCTCACACCAAACCAACACACAACCCCAAAACTTTGAGACAGCATCATTTCAGACTTGTGGGTCTGCAATTGCTGTGGTACTTAATGTTCCTGACAATTAATTTCCTGATCTAAGCTTCTTCACACAGTGAATTCAGTTAAATTCTATACATGGATTGATTTAAAGCAGCCTTTGTTGCTAATGCGGTTTGGATTATGTTTGATTCAGGAAGGCGCCTTCAAAACCCACATACGGTGCAATTATCATCACGAGACCAGCAACAACATCAAACTCGAAGCTGTAGCTCCGATCCAAACAAGTTCCTTCGAGATTCCAACTTTTCAGTCCGAGTTGGGAGCCCACCATGGCCAAACCGATCACGATCGATCCAGTCAACCTCCTCTGACCCTCGAAGAACAGAGGAAGTTCGATGATGGATGCCATTGGAGAAAGTACGGTGAGAAACAGGTCAAAGGAAGCCATAACCCACGGAGCTATTACAAGTGCACGCACCCGAGTTGTCCGAGAAAGAAGCAGGTGGAGAGGTCCTCCGATGGACAGATCACCGAGATCGTTTACAAGGGTACTCATACCCACCCAAAGCCACAGTCCACCACAAGGCATTCGGCCGCCGTTCAAGCGATTCAGGATGCTGCTCCTCCTGAAGCATCCGAAGCTTCTTTCGGCGGGCCGGATAATTCATCGGCGTCTTTTGGTGATAGTGGCATCGATTTGAGCTCTCGGAGGAGCAATCGGGGACGTGAAGACTTGGACGAAAGCGAACCAGATGCCAAGCGATGGTATGCATGTGTTGTATCCGATCGTATCCTGTCGAGTAATCATGATAATGAACGGTATGACTCGCTAATCTTCCAGGAAGACGGAAGAAGGTGACCATGAAGAGCTATCAGCTCCCGGGAATAGGGCTACGAGGGAGCCGAGAGTGGTTGTGCAGACACAGAGCGATGTCGATATCCTCGACGACGGGTACCGTTGGAGAAAGTATGGACAGAAGGTGGTGAAGGGTAATCCAAACCCGAGGTGAGCTGCTATTCCACTTTCATCCATCGTCCAACATCGAGCTTCCCTTCCATGACTCGTGTTTCGATCGACAGGAGTTATTACAAATGCACTACCATGGGCTGCCCCGTAAGGAAACATGTGGAGAGGGCATCACAAGATCCCAGTTCAGTGATCACGACGTATGAAGGCAAGCACAACCATGATGTTCCTGCAGCCAGAGGAAGCGGGGCGCACTTACAGAGCAGGCCTCAGCCGGAGGATTATGGCACCGCCGCAGCAGTGCGTCCAACGTTCATGGCCAGTCACGCCGATCAGATTGCTGCTTACGATGCCTTTGGTGCCTCGGGGGTTTACGTCTCAGGTTATCGGAGCTCGGTGAGCTCGTTCATCTGTCAACAGCAGCAGCAACAGCAAATGGGGAGGAAGTTTTAGGCAGCGGAGCTTGTGTGTTCCTCGAGGTTGGTTGTAAGCTACCGGTGATACAGAAGCTTAAGTTCCGGTCTCGTGCGTGTGTTTCAGGACTGCTTGAACGGCGGAGTAAGCTGCGACGAGTTTCGCCGGTCGATCGACGTTTTCCCACCGGGGAAACGCGAACGAGGGTGGAGTCGGGGCGCTCAACCGGTCCCGCTTCCTGGTCCCAGCGCGTAAACGGGTCCCGCGGAAGCGGTGTACGCGTATCTTGATGCGTCTCCCTTGTTGAATGACACCTGCCACGGGAACGCCCCTCTCGTTGCACCTAATTCCCCAAATGCCATTACCTCGGATGCGTCGGAACCACGCGGATAACTCATCGATATCTTCGCCCCTTACCCGTCAACGGGCGCGATTCTTTGATGTTTCTTTCTACCCTTCGTTCCGCCCATTGTTGTCACCCAAACCACATCGTTTCGCACGCACCGTCGTAGGGCCAATTGGGGAAATTGATCCGATCAAGAAATCGCCGGGTGGAAGATTTTGCGACTCCTTTTAAGGTTCCTCTCCGCCGCCCGTGGAAGCGAACGGGGAAATTGATCCGATAAAGAAATCGCCGGTTAGAAGATCGTGCGGCTGTGTTTTAGGTTCCGCTCCGCCGCCGTGGAGAGAAGCAAGAAAAGCGAGGAGACGGGAGGCGTAGAGCGCAATGATGATGGGAAAAGGAAGCGGATGAGAGAGGAAGGGATACGAAAACCGCTCATGGATCACCACCCCTTTGCCCCTTCCCCACCCCTCTGCTTCCGCTCCTCGACCTCTCTTCGTCCTCTCGTCGGCGCCAACCACACCTCCGCCCGCTTCTGCTCCCGTTGACGCCCCTCCTCCTGCTGCTGCTCCCGTTAGATCTGCTTTAGTTCTAGGGTTAGGGCTTGTGTTTCGATTCTTTGTTCTCCTTTTTACAGGTATAGGTATACAGGGATTCTTTGATCTGTTCTTTCCGGCGATGGATCCGGCGGCGAAGCCGATCTCGGTGCGAAATCTCCTCGTCCGGGCGCTCCTCTTCTTCCTCTCCATATTTCTCCTCCGGTTCGTCTACGTCGTCACCGTCCACGGCGGCACCTGCGCCGCCGGCGACTTCTGCCTCTTCTCCTCGCCGGCGGAGCCCGTCGCCGTCGCGGGAACCGGCGCCGGCTCCGCCTCGGCCGCCGTGGCCTCCGTCCATGCGGGCCTCGGATCGGCCGCCACCCCCGCACTACGCGCCCTCTGGACCAGCCGGGAGTGGCGCAAGGCCGTCGAGTTCTACTCCTCCGTGTTCCAGGACCTCGTCGCAGAGGGCTTCCTCTCCCCGGCCTCCAAATCCCTCTGCGTGGACTCGCCCGCTGGCTATGAGGTCCTCGCCCTCAAGGAGATGGGCGTTGCTGACGCGGTCGGCGTCGCCAAGAAGAGCGCGCCACCTCTGGTGGTCGGCGGCGCCGATTCGCTCCGACTGCCGTTCGGGAACGGGACCTTCGACTTCGTCTTCGCCGGCCGGAGCCTCGACCGTAGCAAACAACCTGCGACTCTCGCGGCAGAGATCGCAAGGACGCTGAAGCCACATTGGTTCATGGTGGTGCTCACTGCCTCCGCCCACGATGCCTACAGCCGTCACTCCCTCGCCGAGCTCTTCCCCGACTGCATAACTGTTCGATCACGGGTGATCCACAGCCCGGATTCAGCGAAGCCACTCCGGGAGATCGTATTCCAGAAGCAAGAAGGCACACAGACCGTTAGCCCAGACGGGAAATCAGGCGGCGACTGTCCTATCCCGGAGCACAAGCTCGAGATTTTACGGTCGGCGGAGCCGCTGATCGAGGAGGAGCCCCTGAAGCCATGGATCACCCTGAAGAGGAACATCCAGAACGTCAAGTATTTGCCTTCCATCGCTGATATAAGCTTCAAGCCACGGTACATCTACATTGACGTCGGCGCACGGAGCTACGGGTCGAGCATCGGCAGCTGGTTCAGGAAACAGTACCCAAAGCAGAATCACACCTTCGAAGTCTACGCGATCGAGGCTGACCGTGCGTTCCAGGACGAGTATGCAACCAAGAAGGCCGTCAAGTTGCTGCCTTTCGCGGCGTGGGTACGCAACGAGACTTTAACCTTCGAGATCAATCGTGACCCGGACAACCATGATGTGGAGAAAGGGCGAGGGATGGGCCGAATCAGACCGGCGGGGGGTTCCGACGGCCGAGTTTCATCCGGCGAGGTGCACGCCATTCAGGGGTTCGACTTCGCCGCATGGCTGAAGAGGACGGTGACGGAGAGAGACTACGTTGTGATGAAGATGGATGTGGAGGGGACGGAGTTTGATCTGGTCCCGAGGCTCTTCGAGACGGGGGGGATCTGCTTGATCGACGAGCTGTTTCTGGAGTGCCACTACAACCGATGGCAGAAGTGCTGCCCGGGGCAGAGGAGTCCCAAGTATCGGAACACCTACAGTGAATGCTTGAAGCTGTTCACCACGCTCAGGGATGGCGGTGTTCTGGTTCACCAGTGGTGGTAATCGGTAAGTCATCCTCGTCACAAAACTATGCACAGTGCTCTTATGCTCTGCTGGCATTTATGCTTTTGTTGGTCTAAATAATGATTAGGAAATGAGTAGAGAGGTACGAACGACCATAGTTACTTCGCTGCTAATAGTCACAATTCTTTTATACTGTGTCATCTAATTCTTTGTGGGTTTAGTCTACAAAATTCCCTCCTTTGTTGACCGAGATACTGTTGTTTAGAATAGAATGAGGTCAAAGCAGCAGTCGAGTCTACAAATGTGTCGTCGTCAAAGCTCGAGGCAAAGAGGTCATCTCTCAAGGAGTAACACACCGGGAGAGCTTGTACCCGTCGACGCTTGGTTTTGGTTGGTTCGACACAGAAACCAATTTGTGGATGGAACTTGATTTCGTAGGAAAGTTCACGTCTGCGTCGGCGGGAGAGGAGGAGATCTCAAAAGAGACACTACTACGAAACACGAGTCCCTTTCTTTATGGTATCTGTACGTGCGATGACATAACGAGGAGATATGCAAGAGTCGAGTGAAATGGGAAGCTTGTTTGGTTCGTTACATATTATTTGGAGGTTCAGCCGAAGGTAGCTGGCTGTAGCAGGACCCACCATGGCTCCACCATAGTTGAGTGGGTAGTCACGCGGGTGCCCATTGTTTCGCCCCGGTGCTCATCCTCGTGACTGTCCGCGCGTCCTATAAACCTCGAGTGGACGTACCGACCAGCGATCGCGACACGCTGCACCGACCTTCGTCGTCCTCTCCCTCGACGAACCCTTTGCTCTCTCTCTCTCTCCTTATACGATAAGGAGAGAGAGATTCTTTTTCGCCTGGCGATACGATAAGCGTCTTTCTTGGTCTTCGAGCTTGGCCGGCCATCTCCGACGCTATTGGCCGGAAAGGTTTTCCATCTTTTTTCCTTTGGATTTTTCGGTTCTTGAGATCTGCCATCATATGCCATGTATTATTACACAAAGGTTCCGTGGATCTTTCTTTCTTTCTTGGGAAGCGAATTAGAACGGCATCTGCGTTTCTCATCTGTCTTACCGTCCTTGGATTCGCCATTTGCGTTCGGGGTTTCATGGACTGTTGCTTGGTCCTTTGGAACAGGACGGAGCTGGAAAAAGGAAGGCAGACAGCAAAAGACACGGTGTCAAAAGGAGGAGCAATTGCTTTTTAACGGTGAGTCAATTCATTCACTGTGGTTTCGCCTTTATGCTGGGTAGGTAGGGATCACATGATTTCTGTTGTTCTACCGCGGCCTCTCTCCATGGCGTAATTGCTTCAGTGGTTACGGAAAAATAGACCGTTACTTGGTGACCACCTAGCAATGGGGCGGTAGATGCTGCTGCTGCAGTCTCTTTTTTACCTTTTTGATGATGATGCTGACTGTCATAGGACGGACAAATTAACATGGTTTTAGTTCTATCGATTTCTAAACATCCATACTAGTGCTCGCTAAAACTGTGACTCATTTTCGCTTTGGTCTCCCTGCTTTGCGAAAATAATATAATATTTGGTTAATGTGTTGGGATGTCCTCCAAACCCTTTAAGACCTTTGAAAAGAGAGCCTAATCTACGTAAGGAGAAAAACGAGCCATCACCAAGATTTTCGATCAGTTTTGTGCGGACAAAATAAAGCATTGTCCGCTCTTTCCATCTAACTCTGAAAAGACTTTTTTGTTTTAGAAATGCTAAAATTGTTTTGAAGACCTTTTATCCCTCTACTATATAAAGAGGAGGAGAAAGATATCTTAAAATTTTCAAAAAAAAAAAAAAATCTCCCCAGAACAGGACATAGTAGCAGCAGCATTGACATCGTCAGTCATCGGATGGTTGGCTTCTTCACAAAGCGAAGCACCCTGCGTCAGTCACATGCACGCACCATGTCGGTCAGTTAATACATCATCGCTCGAGACAGAAGAAGAAGAAGAAGATAATCAAAAATTAGACATGCTGTGTGCTCGGGGAAAAGGGCCAGACGGTGGGGCAGCACTGTCACCCCCCAACTCCCCCCCCACCCCCCACCCCTTCCCCCTTCCCCCTTCCCCACACCCACCTTACCCATCACCACTAAAACACAAAAAAGATGCATAATACGTTGACTACTTCCATCATTTTGGTCATTGCATCGAGTGCAACAGCTTCAACTTCGACTGGCATATTCGGAGTAAATGTGATAGCATCTTACGTTGTGCCCCCACTATTTTCCTACACACGGTAGCACAACTCCAGGATTGTAGAGCTCCCAATATTCTGTCACCTACATCGTCCGCATTGTTTGTACATGCATTTTGTTCCAGGATTTGTAACACACAGCCTGGCCCGCCCTCCGCATCTCCTCTATGTACATGCGACAGTAAAATATCCAGATCCTGATCCTCCGACCTGTTCATTTGATCTCCCACCCATCTCTCGATGTGTTGTATGGCATCGATTAAACACCGCACTGAACCACACATGGCCTGCATATCTGGGGAACTGAGATGATCCGTCACACCACTTCTCTTCTTTCTTCTTCCTGATGGAACCATCCATCTTATACGTGACTGCATTACTAGGATATGCCAAGAAATGGGTTCTGTCACCAACTGTACCAAAATCGGAATCTTGTCTCCGGGAGACACCAATATAGGCTCCGCATGCATTAGTTGTTCAGCAACACAAGACTTAACCAAGCTATCGACAATTCTCCATGAACTCATACCACATTTATCTTCGTTGAGTAGCTTCACACCATGGCAACACAGGTTCCACGCATTGACAAAAACAGCAAAGTTTATCCAGCTGATGAAATCTGAACCGAATTCCTGTCAAAAAAAAAAAAAAACATTGCCTTAATAATATCTCATGAGAATCAATAGGCCTCTGTATCAGATAGATTATGTATCGGGCGCAACCTTACTGCTAGATACAAAATACACAACCTTACTGCTAGATATAAAAACATTGCCTTAATAAGCCTATTTTGATGCTCTTGTGAAACTAAAAAAATATTCAGGATGTTTAAATCAGTCTATAATGCGCAACTGTTCTCTTTCTAAGTATTTATTGTTTTTGAAAGATCTCAGCTCTATCCCAAACAAAAACCTAACAAGTCAGGTAAGCCTATATAAATGTGTCAGGCTTAGGTCAACTCAAGCTCAACCAAATTGCCATTGCTAAAGCTGATTTATGCATAGTACCCCTTCAAATATACGATTCTTGCCCATAGTGTGGATAAGTAATAGACTCCAGTAAAAGCAGCAATTAATCCATCATACTAATACCTTGAACGATTTTTGACCTCTGGAGATGGCAAGAATCACACTAATCGCATCATCAAAAGAAAGACCAATGTTCCTTGCATATCTCTCCAAAAGACATTTTAGTTCACTGACAGCACTAGCATCAGATAAAGAGCCATTACGATCATTTTCCTTCAAGGAGATTGAACTACTCTGAATTGACAGATAGACTAGCCGAGGAAGAATAGATTTTCTCTCAATAACTTTCTTCATGATGTATTCCTCGTCTCCACCTTTCTGCACACATTGGAATAAAGTATAAAAAGCTTGAAAGAGCAATAACATTCAAACAGCATTTATTTTAGAAAAAAAAAGGAACAGTGATCTTGTGTCCTGAATTGATTAATAAATTCTTGCTAACAGACATAGACACAGGAAACCGATCAACAGAAACTTTTTTTTTAGACATTAAAGCCCGAAGTCTTTAAGTCAATATACCAGTTAAAAAGATCTTTAGTTTGTAGAAGCCTAAGGTACATAAGCAACATCTTTTTTCACAACCAGTCTGCACCTTCTGTCTAAAGTTGCTAGATTGCCTTAATTTGACAGGCATATGGATTATCAACTTCAATTACTAAAGAGTACCAAATAAGAAGTAAAAAGAATAGGAAACAGGAAAGAATAAAAGATGGCAATAGTCGAAACTAAGGCAAACATTAGGTGGAGAATAATTCCAGTCAATCTTATTAATGAGTCTTTTTTAATGGGTTTATATATAGGGATCATATCGACACTGGATGATTCTTTCTGTTCAATGTCAGGCAACTCAGGTTAAAATAACAGTCTTCAGGACTGTTGGTGATTCAGTTGAAGTGGGCAGATAACAGGAACAAAGAACAAGTTTGCTTAGCGTCCAAGATAAATCAGATTCTGGTAGAATCCAATCCAAGATAAATGGTGCAGGACTGGCGATGAATATCAAAACAATAAACATAATAAATGCCAAATGAGCATGACTAAATTACAAAGGCATAAGGAACATTTCACTTTATTACTTCAATTTATTTGAAACACGAGACCAAGTAAAAAAAAAAAAACAAGGTCAATACATATCAGACAAGCAAGACAAATTACAGAACTACCAATATCTTCACATTGACATCTTCAGCAGAACTAGAATTAGTTTAGAGTTAAGAAGCATACTAAGCTCTCTCTTAGGCATGCAGATCCTTCTTCAAAACATCCTGTACCATTAAAAAGAATCAGTTAAAACCAAGCTTTGACAACTAACCACCCTTACAACCAGAACTTTCAGAATGCGTGCTGTGTGACAAAGAAGTATAATTGACAGATTGAATTTAGTTTTACAGATTACTAAAATTTTGGAACTGGAATGTGAAAGAACAGGTGATCAGAAAACAGTGCCATTGCAGTGAGACAAGCATAGCATGCCTGACCTGAAAGAAGATTTACACTGGAGGTTGGAGACCACCAAGGTCTTGCTTGGAGATCTTCATTAAATGTCAAAGATTTCAGTTTATCTTCATTCGACATCTCAAGAAACCTGGAGCCATAGTTCAGGTTTTCAAAGATGCACTGCAAAC
Organism: Musa balbisiana; assembly: GCA_004837865.1. Classification (NCBI taxonomy): domain Eukaryota; kingdom Viridiplantae; phylum Streptophyta; class Magnoliopsida; order Zingiberales; family Musaceae; genus Musa; species Musa balbisiana. The sequence continues at coordinate 1,559,581 of CM017195.1, forward strand.
ACAAAGGAACAATTTATTACTGAATGTCATTACTAAGAATTAGAATGGTTAAAGAGATGATAGTGTTACAAATAACAAAACTTGTTTACCTCCACTTCTTGAAGACTATCTGCTTTCTGCTTAAGCTGCAGAATGGACACATCGAGCCTTGCCATCAAAAGTTGATTCGAGTTTTCTAGGCGATCTTTAAACTGAACAAACTCAATTACCTAATAAACAAATATGACATGGAACATCAAAATTTCTCAGAATCACATACAGCACAAAGTGGGTAATCCAGCAGCAACATGTATTCAAAATAATAATAATTTAGTAAAACCATCTAGATGAGAGCAGCATAAACTTAATTTTTCCCACAAACTCAGTTGTACAAACATTTAACAGAATTTCAGTAAGTGGAAACTGTTCTCTTTGTTGTATGTAATGGACAAATTATGATGTCTATCATATCTTGATGAGCAAATCAATAGTAACATATATGGCATAAAAGACATGCAGATAAAACTAACATCCTTATTCTTTCACATAGTTTTCAGTTATACAGTCAGCACAATGAGGATCCAAAAGGAAAAAATAAAAAGACATACATACTTTTGAGTAGTTACGATGACGATATGCAACACAAGTAAGATCAGCAGCTTCTCGCAAATGATCATCCATAAATTTCAGATAATCTTTCAAAAGATCACCAGTTTCCTGCCAAAGTGGTGAACTGATCATTTGGGGCAAAATGTGGTGGGAAACTGTCTCCAGAAGGATGTTTTTGACATCCAGTGTACTATACCTACAAAACAAACATAAACCTAAGAAAGAATGAAGAAGTAAACAATATAAGATGCCAATACCCTTGGCATGAGATGAGTAGTTTCTCATGATAAATAAGGAACTGTGTTGATCCACATCTAAGAACTAAGATTACCATTCATATGCTAATGGTAGAGCTCCCAAGTAAGAGTACAAATGCAATAATAGAATCTTGTACTGCCAGACATATCTGTTCAACATGACAGACAAGTCAGGAACAGGGAAATGCAAAAGATTTATCCAGCATATATTCATAAAGCAACCAGTAATAGAACCAATAATAAGCACAAGACTTCAGCATTAACAAACAATTTAAGTAATCCTCCTGAAACTTCAGCAAGGATATGGTTATCATAGCATGCGGGCAAGCCAATCACCAACATACATGATCAAAGCCACAGTATTGTGGCAGTGTCATGCCCATCTTGGTTGGTTGCCAGGAATGCAATTAATAAGTTGAGAAATGAAGTCAGTAAACACACTTGTGTCACAGCCTTTGAGGAGCACGGTTGGGTCATCTAATACTCCTAATCTTCCAACGTTGCTCAATCTAACAAGCCATTTTCGGCAAATATCAGATCCTGCAGCAATTTTTCTCTCATACAAAACATAACTCTTACTGCCTCGGCTTTAATAAAATAAATAATCCCTCGCAATCCAGAGGATTCACTAGTACAATGTCAAAAGTTTCTCGATCATGCAGAAGTTAGTGAGAAGATGAAAACACCAAAATAACAACTGTATCTGGAAAAATATCAACCAAAAACAACATCCCCCCATTTTTTTTTATGAACCTTTACCACAAGAAACAAATTCAATATTTTCCTTTGGCATACTATCTATCACATTCTAGTGCTACACGATGATCTATTCCTCAAAAAAACCAAGAAGTTATATTTGTCTTCATCCTTTGAAAATAAGATGAGAATGAGAATCTACAATTGTCACATAGCACAGACAGTAGTCACATGTACATGCATCATCAGGCACACTACAAGGATAAAAGTTAGGAGGACACCCGATAGTGGCGTACCAACAGTAGGCCAAAAAAACAAAAATGTAGATAGCAATACTTCAGTTTAATAAAACCAAGAGTTAAAAGACAACGACATATAATTTTATATACCTTCTTATGTTTAGGCCATACTCCAAAACCATAATTGCCTCCAACAAATATCCCAGCTTCCTTGTACGCCAAAACAGCTGCAATAAGTTGTAAATTAGAAACAAGTTACTTTCGTAAGAAATAATTCAGTTTATGACCAAAAACTAGCTTTAATTTCTGCTTGGGCCTAATGCAGATTTTTTTTTGTTTCTTTTTTATTATGTCTTTTTGGAGTTGAATTAGCTTTGGGTTCACTGGAGAAGTCAATGAAAGCATGAGAACCAAAAATAGGATCAGAACAAAAGCAAAAGGTTAAATAGAACTGAACAAAAAAATTATCTCTTAGACATTTACAATGTATGGATGCACTATTTTAAGTCAGAAGTTTACAAAGTAGTAAACTTTCAAGAATTTTAAATGCTATTAAAATCAAGGTTCGCCGTACCGTACCGTACCAGTGTTCCGACCTAGGCTCGGTACGGTATGGTACCGGTGCACCGAGCGATACATCAAGGCATACCGAGCGGTACACCCTGGTGTACCAAATAATTTTATATTTTTATACTGTAGCAGTGCTACAGTATATTACTATAGCACTATAGCAGTACTATAGTATTATACTATAATACTGTAGCGGTACCGGGTGGTCCGCGTACTGATAACCTGTCGGACCGGTACATACCACCCGGTACAGACGGTACGCTTCGGTATGACAGACCTTTTAAAATGTTTATGTAAATATGTCAAGGACGTACATGTGAACTTATTCATGCAATGTTCGGGAATTTAAATATATACATTAACCAAGCTAATTTAAGAAAAAGGTTGTTTCTGGTTGGAGTTCAAATTTCCATGAAAGAATACAAAGTATCTAATGGTTTTTTAAAGAAAATTTGCATGAATGAAAAAAAGAAGAAAAACTTCCAAACAAAAATATACCAGGACAAGGATATTGCTGGCCATTGATAACAAATCTTCTCCATGCATGTTTTCCTGAGGGTCCAGGTCCCTTGAAAGTTTAAGGTCTTTACAAAACATTTCCAACATTTTTCTAGCAGTGCCTTCAAGTTCTGAGTATGATGGCAGGACATACAAAAAACATAAGTGAAAGTAAAGTAATCACAAAAGTGGTCATGCATTAAGTAGCCAAAAAACAAATAGACTGAAAATGCTCTTATGTCTATATCCAACAAAAATAGGTGATCAAAAGAGTCTTTTAACATGAAAATGAAAAGGTAAGTTGTATTATGAAAGAAAAGAAAGAGCAAAAAAGCGTTAAGGCATGCTAGGTGAAGAACAAGGTCCTTTAGAGAACAAATTGATGCAAAAACACAAGATATCAATCTAAAGAAGAAATGTACTGAAAAAACAAATTATGAAATTACATAAGCTATAATGTACATAACATGATAAATTGGTCTCTAATCTGGCTAGGGAATTCAACGATAATAAAGTGCCTGCAGCCAGTTACTAAATGAACTGGAACAAGTGCCAGAAAAAGCAGCTGTAATACCAAGACAGATTAGAGCTATTCGAAAAAAGAGGCAAAAAAAATGATTATCCTGAACCAGGGTCCAGCACAGGCCTGGGAAAAAAACAGACAAACGAACAAGGTACTGCTATCCCTTGTCAGCTGGTGTAATTTCCCACCAACACACAAACAAACATGCAAAGAAAACCAAAATTACAAAGAGGGATTTTGATTTCCATCGAGGAATGGCACCTCATTTTTTCTAAGGCAGAATTAAGGCTTGGAAGCCCATTTTGCTTGTCCCAACACTGTTTTGAATGTGATCTGAACCCATACACTTGGCAGTTAATGATTCTTCTCTTTTTCATCAACAAGGGGACCGAAATCAACAATCTGCAAAACCCTTCCAATCTATGAGCTAATCTTTGAGCCTCAACCACTAATCGGTTTCTATTTGCTTATTCTCATGTATCAAGAAGCTATTTTCTAATTGCTAAGGAAGCGAATAATTAAAAAAATTTCATGCACAATTGTCCATAAATGATCATGAACACTCAAGTTGTCATGCCCTCTAAAAATGTCCATAAATGGCAAATGAAATGAATGGTTAAAGCCCTCCAAAGAAGTCCATAAATAGAGAATACGAATGGTTAAACATGGTATCCCATGATAACATAAGTATAAGTTCGTGACGCCTAGATTACAAAATGGCAGATCTAGATTCAGCCACAATATTAAATTGGTGAACATTAACATTAGTGCAATACATGTAGAACTAAAACGTAATTATGCAGCTATTTTCAGCATAGAGGAAAGTAATAACTTTACCCACCCCTAAGAGAGAGAGTGAACATGATACCAAAAGATTCTTGTACTTTAAAAACTGTCATAGCATGGCCCAGGGCTTTTATAGGGGATGCAGATGTTGATTCCAAAGTTCTCATATTGTCTAATAATTGATCTTTCTCATCATCAGTTAGGAGGCGAAGATACATTTCCACATCAGAAATAAAGCAAGACAAATGACCAAACCTGCGGTCTCCCAAACAAAAAAGATGAAAAAAAATGTAAGACTACCATATCTTGGATTCAAAGATAATATAGAGCAATATAAAAATAATATTACTATGATCCTAAATAGATAACATCAAATAGAATTTGCCACAACACTATGATCAAGTAGTTCATTGCATTCATCAGGTTAACTCACCAGAAAATGTACACAAGATTCATTTAATATAGTACAGGGTTAAAATTTAGTTTAATTACAAACAATAAAAAGAACAAATACAGAAAAAATAGAGCTAAACATAAAACATATCCACTGTCTCGAGAATATATTTATCACATTAAATTATGAAACTGTAAAAGACATTGAACTATAAATCACAAGAAAACAAATAAGATCGATGCTCATTTTCCCACTTTATAAAGAAAACACGATTAAACTTCCACCAACCCATAATAAATTCTTTTGTATTATCGAAACGAAGTGACTGATATGGAACTTTCAACAACCAGAAAGTCTCATCTGGACATGGCAAATGAGCCACTTTAAGTAAAAAATGTCACCTCATTTTCAGCAAATGTAACCAAAATAACATATCCCTTCCTGGCTAATAATCAAGGAAAAAAATGAAATTCAATTAGAACTTTTTCTTTGTTTTATTAGTCAAGTCAAAGAAGCTCATTACAGTGCAAGCATATCCTTTCATCAATATAGGAAAAAGGTGAAAATTGTTAATATTGAAAGTTAAGGAAAAAGAACACTGTACAAATAACAAGTATGGCATTTACTTAAAGCTTGAAAATCAGTTGAATTGGCAACTTAATGTTCGCAGCTGGGAGTAGATTATGCCTGCAAGAACATATAATATTTGGGTATGATACCCTCTTAACAGATCACTTTGCATAACTTTTCTTTTCTAAGTGTAACCGTGACTTGAATTGTCTTACTGATAAAAAAATTGAAAGAGAGGATTAAATCTGTCCAACATGAGATGCTCCAAATTTTAAAAGGACAGGAATTGGGAAGAGAAGTTAACAGTTGAGATCGTGGGCAAGAATAGGAAAGGCCTGACATGAGTTTTCTGGAGGTAACATTATATGCTTGCAATGTGGATGTTAATGAAAATCACTGGAATTGCTAAAATTATAACAAGGAAAACTTCTATCAAACACAAGGCTTCAAAGAAACAAGTATGAATTACTGTTTACTCAGAATGCACAGAGGATAAGATGTCGACTTTTAGCAAGTTCATATATCATAGCCTACAAAAACAATAACATAAGCAGTGGTAAAAATGAAAAGCACAAGAGTTGAAGCAGCACGAAAATTTCTCCATGAATAGTCTGCGTTCAAATTACATGAAAATTAAAAGAAAAAAAAGAATGATTTGTTATGATTCAACCAATCAGCAAATTTAATAATTCAGGTATTACTTCCTAATAAAAGCAACCCATTGATCACTCCAAAGCTATAAAACGAGACAAATACAAACCTATAAAAATAATTCAGCAAAGACTCCATGAACTTGCCATCATGTGCTATTCCATGCAGACGGTGACGCCGTTCAATTTCAATTTGTGCTAAGTGAGGTCCTCTAACACAATCATTACGGCAATCCATTTGCAGCTTTTGAACGAATGATAGAGCATTGGAGATTCGTGAATCAAACTGTATGTTTTTTGTTCACAAGAAAAGAAAAGAAAAAGCTCCATATGAAGGAAAAACTTAAATTTCCCACCAAAAATGCATTGCAATAGAAGAATTATCGTATTAATGGTTTCAAGTGTACCTCATCCTCGGTTAAATGAGTTGTCTTGCATGCTTTAATGTCAACAACACATGGTAAACATGATTGATGGGAGGAATTTGTCTTGGACCAGTTCACATCCTCCTCCAACAAACATGCTAAATAATGCAGAAATGCCTGCCAATCATCCGGACTGCACAATCAAAGAAGTACAAAGGTCAAATATGGTGGTAACAAAGAAAGATCAAATATAGTGAAAGCCAATTACAGACAGGGAATCAGACTGCTTAGATAGTCAGCATTAAGAATTACAATTAAAACTTAACAAGCCACAGAGGAAATAAATAAATAAATACACTTTTCTAGCAGAAAGACATGTCAGTCTTATTTATTAGAAAAACTAAAATTCTTAAGCCACAATAGAAGGAGAAATTAGAACTAAGAGTACAACATTCTACTCAGATAGATATATCAATGATTTAAAAAGGCGCTCGGGCGAGGCAAGGCGAGGCCCGAGCACCTTGCTTCATTTCCAGACGGCGCGCTTCAAAGAGGCGCCGCCTGGGCACTTTGAGCGAGCACCTAGGTTAAACCAGGAGACCAAACCAGCATTTTAGGTCTGGTTCGATCTCCGATACTTTAGTTGGTTCAATCGAACCAACTAAAGCACCGATATCAGCGTGACTTCCCCAAACCTAACCCTGCTCGCCGTTCACGCTACCGCTACGGCTGCTACTGTCGCTCCCACTGCTCGCTGTCGTGCTGCCACTGTTAGCGCTCGCCGCTCTCGCTGCCGCTGCTCGCCGCTCCCTCTCCCGTCGCTGCCACTGTCGCCGCTCGCTGTTACCACTGCCAATGTCGTCGCTCGCCGTTGTCGCTACCGCTCCTGCTTTTCTCAGTCAGCACTCTCGGTCTTCCCTTACACTCTTCTCTTCTCTTCTCCTTCGCTTCTCCTCTTTCGAAAGTATACTGTATACTGTTAACCGTATACTAGTAACAATATTTGTATTTATTAAATAGCATATTTTTATTTAAAATTTTAAATAATTATATTTATTAATTATATTATATATTTTTATATTTTAGCGTCTCACTTCGCTTGGGCGAGCGCCTCGGGCGTTTTTGGACCTTGGCGCCTTTTGACGCCTAGCGCTTTTTAAATCACTGAGATATAATCATCCCTATAGCTTCCATATAATATTCACCTTCCTAAGTTAAGCATATTTACAATTTTCCAAGAAATGAACCTTATTGATCTAACCCTGACAAGCTAACCTTTATGTGAATCACTGTCAATGACTATCAGAAAACTGTGACCATCCACTATTATTTTGCTAATTTCTCCCACAATAATTAGCCAGTTGACCATGCCAATGGCCAAAGCTTACCATGTGCCGAAGAGGTTTTTGCAAGCTATTGTTGCAAGTGAAAGTAGTAATTTGAAATTTTAAGAGCCTAATTAGATATTTTCTTCGCTATCAAATTGGTGCATTTGGCGAGGGACTAAAAAAAAAAAAGAGGGGATGTTGAACAAGCAAGATATCGAGAGAATCCCTCAGTGGCGAATCAGTTATTCACGTAGATTGAAGACTTCCACCCTTTTCAACTAGGAAAACAATCACAGTTTCTATAAAGGTTCTAACCACAATATCTTTTAAAGAAGGCCATTTTTGCACTTCTGTTGCAGACTGGTATGTATCTGCTCAATTCCCATAAAACAAAAACCACAAAAGTGACGCATTTCATAGTTCATAACACCATCTATATTATCCAGGCATTCTAGTACCATCCATTTGAAGTCTGTAAAAACACTAGTAGTAGCATCAATAATCTACATAGTCATAAGATGATCAAATACCATGACTCTAGGACTCTCTGGAAGATCTCTGCAGCAGCAGCATAGTTACATGCACGTGCAAGAAGCCTCCCCTGTCAACTTGACATCAAAAAAGGACATCAGAGAAGAAAATTTGGTAGATTTCAAACTATAGTACATGTGAGACATCTCTTAAAAACCAAACCATAGTCTCATCTATCAGATTATATCAACTTGATGTTCCCAATTTAGTATATATGAGGGAAAAGGACAAATGCGAGAACTGAGAAGGACGAATATTGATGACAGTAATATTTAGGACAATCCAGAAACTCTACCTGGATCCTTAGCTTATCCTCTTCAATTCCTATAAGAGAACCCAGATTCCCAGAAAGAACTTCCAGAGCTGCATCATACTTTTCTTGTTGTTCCAGTATTGATATATACATAACAAGTGCTGAAGTGAATTTGATTGGTCACATTAAGCATAATAATTAAGTATAATAATCAAAACAAAAAGAGATCATAAATGGTGCCAAGATATATGAAAATGAGAAAAAAAATCCACACCATCTGGCTCATGCAGGCTATGAGAAGCCATGTGCTTCTTAAGTAAAGCCTCTGCCAACTGCAACAGTTTGTGACCACTGTTGTTGCAAACTACCTGTGATACATGACCAATTGGTCAAGCATTCAGAAAACATACCAAATGTCTGATAATAAACTTAAAATTTATAAGAAAGCATATTCAATACATAAAATTTAAATTTCGGATAATATAACAAATTTTCATGGGTTGAATTTTCAAGACTAACAAAAGTAGAGTCAAGGTTTCAAATACTGATCAGTACATATTTATTGGTCTGACAAAAGACCATATGGTCTGATACCAATCATATGTCTTTCAGCTGATACCGGACGGTACAGGTCAATATACCAACTGGTTCATCGGTACCATACTAGCCAGTAGACCAAGATTAAAAACCATAACCTGGACAAGAAAACCACACTATTTAGGAAATTTTGCTCAATCCGGACCTCAGCAACCACAACAGGAACTTTCTATACATAACATGTCATCAACTTGGGAAGAATTAATGGAGTCATAAGTTATATTCTCATAATCTATAACACCACTTTGTTGTCACTAAAATAAGAAAACTACAAGGACCAGAAAGTCACTCTCTTGATCCCAATAAAGCTTATCATGCTATGCTTCAAAATGTCAAGAAAATCTTTACGCATTTCTAATGATACAAATGCTACAGCTAAGGTGGATTAATTTAAAAAGTCCTAAAAAATTATTAACTAAAAATTCAGTTTGAATCTCTGAAGATAGCAAATTTAAACAAGAAGTTCTTTTTTTTTGCTAACATTGCATCAGAACAGCTAAAAAAACTTGAAATAACATAGAAGATACAACTGAAACATATAGGACAAAAAGGAGAAGAAAAGACATCAAAAACCTGTAACTCAATGCTGCAAACTGCCCAGAGCAAAAACCTTTCTTCACTGAAAAGTTTATACATTTTTATAGCTATCTGCCATAACAACCAGAAAAATTTTCACAAAGAAGTAACATAAAAATCCACTTAAATTAACCAAATATTCCATATTTTATATAATATTACAACATCATGGAAACTACCAAACCTGCTGTTGTTTCACAAATGAGCATTCACGAACATAGCAATTAAAAAGACCAATCATGATCTCCAAGTTGTTTGGGTGTTTGGCACAGGCATGCTCATAGCATGAACTAGCGAGATCCACTGGTAATATCAGCCAAAGCTTTAATATGTTAAAAGATTATAACTGCATGCAGAGAACAAAAATTGAAAGAAAGTAGATATACAGTGATCAAGCCGTTGGAAAACAATCTGCAACGTGCTGAGTGTCAGCTCATCGATATGAAGAGAATTATCAGAATATAAAAACTCCTTTGCTTCTAAGCACACACTTAATGCTTCATCGAGCTTTCCCATCCTCTCCAAAATAAGAGCTTTGAGTGCCTAAATTATGAAGTTGAAAATCAGTTAAACAATATTTCACAATAACTTGATACATTAGAGAAAAAGCACACTAGAGGTAGGGCACAAGTAGACATACAAAAAAATGCAAAGATAAGTAACACGGACATGTTAGACCAACTAAAAATGATAGAATCACTACAAGACCTTCAGTAAGATGTTGAAAATTATTTATTATGGTTTTAAACAAGTTTCGGATGGCTAGAATCAAGACCATAATTGTCCTGGGTTTAAGGATCGAAGTTGATATCAAGAACGACCAATCGGGATAGACCAGAAATTTTATTACCTTAGTTCACGCTTAAATGTTAGAATAAAATCAATTAATACATAATTTCATTTACTTGGCCTAATTTTCTGTAAAGATATTTCAATGAATAAAATAAATATGCTAAGATATGCAACAAGTATTTTGGTATAAGGATAATTTATTTTCTGTCAAAAATAGTTTTTCCGTTGAGGAGCGAAGAGAAAGGCAAACTATGAACTTGAGATATAAAGAAAATTTTATGAGGTTTGGAGTTTCATTGAATTAGGCTAGAACTTACATGAGTTGCAGCTGTAGCAACACAAAGGAAGATATGGTCAGAAAAACAACTGAATAAAGGATAAAACATTCTTAATCCTTTTTATATTATTCATGGAATAAAATGAGAAACTATTGTTTTAAGCTGCTCATGCCACTATGTAAAAGAAAACTTGCATAGCCTCTTCTACAATGTGGTATGACCTCTTGCCATTCCTAACCTGGCACAGTGCATACTGATAAGTATACACAGTGTAAGGCAACTCGAAAACTTGCTTCTAACATACTTAGGAGTACGACCAAATAGAAGGGTGAGTAAAGTCATTTGTGTATTACCGGTTGCCAATTCATTTAGCCGTGACTGACACTTCCCATGACCCTGAATTTATGATTACATATCCTATCACATGCCCCTTACAGCTTCTTACAACTCCAAAACCTGCTCTTATAAGGATTTCTACAGACTGCTCAAATCAAATAAGCACTTGGTAATGAGAAGCAGAAAAGCAATTTTCGACTGTATGAAACAGACACACAACATAAGTCGCTTTCTGCACAAGCTAGTTGCATCCATGAACTCTAACTACAATTCAACACTCAGACTAGCAAAAGAAATTAGGTTAGCCGGTTGACCAAATACTAAAATCAACAACCAGATGGGTACAGCGAGAAAGTTGTACAGCCAAAATGTCTCAGAAGGGAAAAAATTCAAAACTAAAAGATGATAGAGATGCTACGCCTTGAGTTCAGTTGATCAACCACCCTATCAACCCACCATTAGAGTCATAGAAATGGAGGTTTGTTTTTTATTTGTAACACTTGGAACATTTAGGTAAAGAAACGATCCCCTGCTTTGGAAAATACGAAAGCTTTCACTTATCTAAAGGAAAAGTCTCTAATAAACTAGATCATCATTTTTCACAGTACAATATTTAAGGTCTACAATTTCCTCGATCCTCATCCATAAAGTTTTAGGACAGTATAATCAGATGATATGTACCGTCTATATGATAGCCAGTCATGTTTATAAAGTGACTACTATGGTTCTTGGGTTTTTTTTTCAGCAAAAAAAAATTACTTATTTGGAGGAAAAGTATTCTTTATTTAACTCGGCAATGTTCCAATACTACGATAGCAGTAGGATCCTTCACCTGCAAATTTCTCAAGAGAGGTGGTTTCCAGATTCATCTTGTACCAAGGATCATTTTAAGAAAACAATCACCTTCTTTGGCTTCTTGGTTTTCTGTTCTGTCGGTTCCCCTTAGCCACTTCTTGCGTTAAATATAATCAATAGTTTTCTAAAAGCTCGTAACCAGAGCCTTCACGACAAAGAAAGGGGAAATCAAGAACGCCAGCACCTTATTTGCCTAATTCGGATTAGGTTCTAGCGTTCAAGAACACCACATAATCCAAACGCCAAGGAACATAATAAACGAAACGATCTTTACGTCCACGATTCGGTTTAATTTCCAGGTTTTTAAGAACAACAAATGATCAAAACACCAAAGAACAGATTTCCCCTACGCCGATCAAGTTCCGGGTTTCAAGAACGCGAAAGATCAAAGTGTCAAGAACGAATGCGACAGGCTGCCATGAGTATCTAAGAGTACCCGAGAGGGCATAGAAACAGATCAAGAAAGCGAGAAACTCACCAGGGCGTAAGGAGAGCTGGGGTACTTGGTGAGGAGACTCGCGGCGAGCTTGAGCGCCGGCTTGTACTGCCGGGAGTCGACGGCGTCCCAAATCGGCCGGACCCGGCGCTCCGGTATGCCACCGGCGAGGCCAAATTTGGTCGCCATCGGAGCTTTCAGTTAGGGTTTTCGGCTGGCGGTGCGTAATTACTGAGGCGCAAGAAAGAAACAAGAGGTGGGGTGCGGTCTTAAAAAGAGGGGAGGGGAGGGCGGAAGAAGCGGGGCTTGCTGATGTGGGAATCACGGATTCGATTGGGTTCTTCCATCTTTGTGTTGGGTCGGGTCAAGATATGGGTTTAAGTAACCATAAGTCAAAGTTTAGTCGTGGAGAAAATATTAACCAGAGACGGCTGAGATTAAGCAGAGAAAGGCCCATTTTTGCAGCGGACGGCCCGGATGTAAGATGAAGGGTGGGAAGGCCCACATTAGGAGCGAATAACCAAATGAAGGGTGGGAAGGCCCACAGTAGGCAATAACATGTTTCGACGAACCAAACCAACATACGAAACGACAAATGGATGAGATGGCGATCATACCATACATATTTCAACGTCATTGAGCTATGTATGGATGAGATGGAGATCATACCATACATATTTCATCGTCATTGAGCTATATATGGATGAGATGGCGATCATACCATAAATATTTCATCGTCACACCATACATATTTGATCGTCATTGAGCTATGTACCAAGATGGCGATCATACCATACGAAACGACGAATCCATTCTCTATCCACACAGCAAACTTTTGGATCGTGGACCAGAGAGAGATTATGTTTCCATACATTGCAGAATGACCAAAGGTTCATTTTCCTATATCATCAATCATCTTTCTTAGAACTGCTGTTGCAGCTTGATAAGAGAGAGGTGTTTCAAATTTCTCGACAGGAGACAATTACTCCCTACTCATCAAGCAAGTCATCTGGTGGATCATATACAATCATATCAGGAAACAAGTCCAAGAAATCCTGCTTCATTTTTTCCCTCAATTCAGGATATGGTATGAGACCTTTCAACATAACTCGGAAAGGGAGAGATAATGGTGGATCAGGAGAGCTTCTCATATCGTCATAAAATTCCATGGCAAAAGCAGGTAGCCCACCATCCAAGAAAGCTCTCACAATGTCACCATAGGTATGCTGATCAAAGTGGACATCTTCACTCTTCAGTTGTGCCCAAACCTGTTTTGCCTCCTCCAACTTGTTGTTTCTTGCCAACATCATGAGCATGTCTCTGTAGAAAAACATATCTGGCCGGTACCATATCTCCTTCCGCACTGCATCATATATCTAAGACAGTTAATAAAGTTAGTGATATTCTAATCAACCTAAATGCTTATCATTCAGTTGCATATGGGTAGAAAACAAGCATTTATTGTTGTTCATTTAAGAGAAATTAAGCATTATTCTCAGGAAAAATGACCCCATATCACCACAACAGGAAACGAGAACTTCATGAATGCTACTATACAACATAATGGCCAGATGTTCAATTAAACGTTGAATGGTTCAAAGATTGTTCATGAAGAAATTAGATTAGACAGCTCCTGAATAGGTAAAATGGGGTGTTTATTCATAAGAGTTATCTAAAATCGCAAGATTTCTCATATTGCTAATTAAACTTCAAAAGCGAGCTCTCTTCCTATGTAAATTTCCTGTATATGTATGCTTTGTGATAACCTTTTGGACATTTCACTCATCCAATTATCCTCTGCAATATCACTTTTCTCTTGGCCTCTACAGACTTTATAACTCACCTGGAGTGATTACCAATAGAGATTCATGTCATACAATCTGTAAAGATTTAAAGATATCTTAGAACTTTTTCATTGAAAGAGGATGATCAAATGCTCCACAAATTAAGGAAAAGTAGACAGAAATGAACTTTTATTTTTTTTTCTTGCCGACAAATGTGTATGTCAAATAGATCCAGATGACATTCTGACCTTAAGTTCATGCCTCAAACCACAAAAAATTGACGGTGGTCAACTGCATGCAGGTATGAACTTTTTCGTGACTAAGACCATAATATTTATGTCCTGCTCAAATGTTGCATTTGCTCTAGGGTTAAAGAGGTTTACGTTGGTAGTTATTGGTTCGTCGAACAAACAATATCGAGTTAAGTGTTAAAATTAAAATCGAGTTAACCATTCATTTCATTTGCCAGTTAAATCCAGATAACTGGAGAAAATTAGCCCATAAAAATGGTGTGTTAAAATTAAAATTACACCCCCATGTTTTCCTTGCTAACCAAGATAACCCATCCTTATCAACCAAACATAAAAAAATAGAGTTATAGTTAGTTAGCAGGCTTAGAAAAATTTAACCTGGTTATCTTAACCTTGAACCAACCATGAACTAAAAGCAAGATGAGCCACCTTGTCTCCCTCTTTCCACATTTTCCCTCTCTTTGCCAAATTCCCTGGTGCTTAATTTTCAGTCTGATTATAAATATGTTATGCATTTACTTTTGTCCTCCTTTTTCTTGGCCTTTGTTCCAAGAGTTTCCCAATCTTTGATGTTTAATCAAAACATGCAACAGCATAATAATGTTGCTATGCAATGTCATGTCACCTAAATCATTCTAATTTTCCTAAAACTATTTAAATTACTTGCTGCTTCAGCACATGCATGTCCTTGGTTAACAATCGGCGTATCATCTATGACAAACTGAAAAGCAATCAATTGAAATTCTAATCCACCAAGCGGCTGTAGCCAACAGTCGTACCTACGCGTAACATGGCCATGCGCCATTTACAACGTGAAAAAACCAAGGTTCACGTCCATGTTTATGATGGGAATAGTAGAAATCAAATTGAATATGAAAAGGGCACAGCATGGGAAACATAGACATTCCTACTAACATTGTGACAATAAGAAGAACAACTTTCTCTATTCTACTTGTGTGAACAGTGGTAAAATGTGGCTTAAGTTTTGGATTTCAAATGTAAAGATCATGTAAATCCATTTTAACACCTCTTTGTTTAATTGTTTTAACTGCCAATATATTTTTTGTACAAAAATAATTGATATTTTTTATACTACATAACATTCTTTGCATCTCCAAACTAAAGAATAGCAATAAAGGGCGGCCTTTTGCACAAGGGCTCAACCAACGCAGGATCGACGGCGATAACCACCATATTTTTTGTTAAAACCTTCACAAGAGAGCATCTTTTTGTTCCATCACTACCTAATTAGCAAGCAGCAGAAATTTTCACAAAATCACATAAATGCTCCCAAATCTAATCGAACCAAATCGCCAGCATAGCAGAACAATTCAATCAGGAGCATGGAAAACCAATCCATCTCACCTTCATGGCTAGAAAAACGTGATCCTGACGCTGGAATTCGGCGAGCACCGCAAGCAGATCCGTTCTCAGAAGCCGAGCGACGTGGGATCTCATGAACTGCTGGAGGCGCGGTCCGTTGGAGGCGAGCCGCTTGAGTTGCTGGACCACGAACAGGCCCTCCTTCCCCATCTCTTTCTTCCGCCGCCAGATCGAGAGGCTAGGGCTCGAAGCCGGCGAGGCGGAGGACGAGGAGCCGAAGCGGAGGAGACCTGCTCCTCCTCCGGCGATGGCGCCGCCGCCTCCATCACGGCGTAGAAGGAAGGAGAAGCTGGTCCCTCTGCCGAGCTCTCTGATGGCCCGTCCCCTCAGCAAAGCGGAAGTCATGGTCTGGTCATCTCCCGCGTCGGTTGTGGTTCAGCCCGATTAGGGTTCTATCGGGGTTCAGGTAAGGGGCCCACAGCATCGCAATGTGGGCCACACGCCATGTTTGACTCATGTCCGGTTACACTGTCGATAAAGCGTTACACCTACGACCAAGATCACGCGTGAAGCTTACGTGATGTGCTGGCAACAGAAGACGCCGTTGGATGTGGGAGAAGATAAACGTTATTTCACTCGTTTTCGTAACTTTTGCGCGTATGAATAGCACCGCCGTATAAAGTTACCCTCCCGAGAACCGAGAAACTCGACAGGGTTGATAAAGCACCTACGCGACCAATTTTTTTTTCTCGGGCAATCAATTTCCTCTCTCTCCCAGAATCGCAGGGCCGCCCCGTCCTCGCCGCTGGTCGGCGACGCTGCTTTCCGACCACCCGCCAGCCGGTAAGAGACACAATGCGCCCTCGGCCCTGTTGCATCTTCTTGTTTCCCCTCCTACTTTTGTGCCCATGGTCCAAAGGCAGGGCAGGTAACTTTTGGCAGAAGCGACTCGCGATGCACGCTCGTGTTACTGAGCATAGAAAGAGAAAGCGCAACCAGATGCTCGTAACCGGAAATAGTTAACTATCGAGACACTCCTTGACTGCCTTGCACGATTAATCTTTGTCTGTCTTAATTTAGTCGCGATGCGGTTTGAGATGTTTCTCGTGATGATTGCAATAGGTTTAAATCATTGATTATGAATAGAGGCATTAGAAGAGTTGTGTTCATTGCAAGTAAAACTGCGGTTTTTTTTTCTTTTCTTTTGAGATTTTTTCCTGTTGCAAAGGTTAATTGTGACGTGATCAAATTGAGAAGCCAATATTAATTTCTGCAGTAGTTTCTAATTATGTCTCTATGCTATTGTAGTTACCATAAAAAAAATGTATTTGTCGTAGTATTATTGGTTCATTTTGAAATCGTTTCTTTTGATAGCATAGTTGCTAGATGACTATAATTGTCCTCCCACTTTAACTGATTTGCTGACTTGCTTCCACTTTGCATGTGATTTTAATCATGAAAGTGTGTAAATGTCCTGTTTTTTAACTGATTATAGCTAGAAATTTATTTTTGCTTGTTATTTTCTATATGTTGTGTTTTGGCCGGCAGGGCTGCCGTATCTCATCGGACATTGTCAAATATTAGAAGTTCATGGTTACATTTGTTTATGTTGTACTTCCAAAATTATATCGAGTAATTCATATTTTTGATCACACATCTGAGTGTGGCTACCCCCCCCTTTTTTTTTGTTTGCAGGTGGTTCTTGTGGATGTGGTACACTTAAAGCTAGGTTGCTGTTAAATAATGTCAAAAAGGAGATTGTCTCACTGCAACCATCCGATTAATGGAACTCGTAAGCAAACACAATCATTCATGAAAATCCAATTGAATGTGGACACCTAGAATTCTAGATGGATAATACTTTAAGAAGGATTTGGATACTATGAACTTTTCTTTGTTAGAAAATTAAGAAAGCGATCATTCAAAGCATCATGTGGATCATATAAAAAAAAATGGAACCCACTGATCAAAGCAAACTCATGAATTTACATCATTCATGACTAATTCCAGTGTGGTATAGATTCTGAAGAACAACAGGAGCAAACCTTGCTACTTATCAGAACTTTGATGTTTAAGTTTGATAAATTTAACCTGGCTATGGGTACCTTAAAAAAGCAACCTGGTTTCCTTTTTAGATCTCTGCTTTTAGGTTTTCCCTTGCTTCCTGGTAATTAGACTGACAGATAATTAAATGCTAACCTTCAGCCTTTGAGGCATATTATCATGGATCTTGGCATGGAGTAGATCATATTAGCATCAGAAATGGAAGTACTTTTGCAAAGTTAAACTACCACGGAACCATGATTGTGGATAAAGTAGATGGTGATTGTCTACGTATGAGATCCAGGAAAGCAAGCTTGAGTGATTGCATCCATTTTCTGAAGCCTGGCGTAGAGGTGTGTGTGCTTTCACGTCATCCAGTCTCAGCAAATTTTGGCCAAGAAGTGCAAAAACCTGTAAGCCATGTTATTTTATTCGTTTGTTTGTTTATATCTACCCTTGTTTAGCAGCTTCTAACCAGATTGTGATAGAAGCCATTCCACCATCATGGCCTTGGATATTGCTAGGCACCCATTTGATTCATAATTGCTACGTTTTTGCAGTTGCTCTCTTGGCATGATGCAATAATTATCTCGATCAAGAAAGTCCGTCATGTAGATAACTGCAGTTGCCTATTCTCGGTCATGGTTTGTACAAACAAATCTTCAGTGAGTGAGAAGAAGGGCAGAAATGACAGATGGGCTGAGGTTGTTCCAATTGATAATATTTCCATCCTTCAGAAACTCCAAAGTGAACCTTGTGAAGATGGATATTACCAATGGAACTCAACTGTAGATTGTGTATCCTATGGTAAAAGTAAGCTGCTCAACGAAGCATTTTCTTCTGAAGTCTCATGGTTGCTTGTACTGTCCACTCTAAAGGGGATGAGTTTTGACTTGAAGTTGGTTCAAAATAAGTTAGTGTCTTTTATCACTAAAAGCTATCAAGAGTCTGCAAGTCTATCTAATCTACAGTCAGATGGTGCCACAAACATAACTAATTCAAGTTCCCATGAGACAATAAAGATCATGCGCTTCAAGTGGTCCAATGAGATACTGAAGCCTAAGATTGACACTGTTGTCATGGCACCTTCTGAGGAAATAACTCCCGAGAAAGCAACTGAGGCCAACCATCATGTTGTCAATGTTGAAAGCGACTCAGAAATCGAGTTTTTATATGAACACACGAGTTTGAGACATTCTAAACGATTAAAAGTGGTCCCTGATCGTTTTAGTAGCTATTCTTCACCAGATTTTGGTCGCTGTACTAAGAAGATTGTAATAGAGGGTATAAATGGAACTGATGAAACTTGTATTCCTTTTAAATCTGGGGTTTTATTAGAGGGGGATCTTAATTATGTGGAATTGCAACAACAGAAGTTGTTGGAGGGAAAATCTGCACTGCTTCACTCACGGCATTCTTCCAATCTGCATGAAATGACACTGATAGGCTTACAAAAAAGAGGTAAAGATGGAAGTACGGACTCATCGTCAAATGAAATTGACCATATTCCTCTACATGTATACAAGAGAAGATTCAAAAGGAAGATATTACCAAATCCAAATGAGTGCAAAGAGGTGATAGAGAAGTGCATAGGAAATATTAGAAATCAAATGGAGAGACAGTTTGAGCCTATTGTGCCACAGGCAGCTTATCAACCAACAGCTTCACCAAAAGAAGAAGAAGAAGAAGATTTTAACTGGACACCATTGGCTGATACTCCAGCAGAACAAAAAGAACATGAAGATTTATGGAAAGAGATGGAGCATTCTTTGACCACACTTGCTCTTCTTGAACAGAAGCAGGTATGACCGATTTAGAGTATTACAATTTGTTCATTTGTCTAGTACATCATACCATGCTAAGTAGGACTAAAGATATTTTAATAAAGTTCTGTCAGCCAAATCGTTTCTGAAACAGTCTGTCTATGTTTTTAACAATGATGGAAACATTAGGAGACTATCGCTGTTATGTGTAAATCTTTAAAACTGTTAAATTCATCCTCTTTTTATGTTTTTCTTTGACTTGCTTTTGGTGTCTTTTATTTTATTTTTATGTTGGTCTCTTTTATTTCTATTTGTCTCTGTAGCATCTTTTGACACAGGTCTTAGAATAAGTCCAAATGAGATGTGAAAATACTAGTACAATGAGATGTAATACTAGTTAAAAGAAATATCATTTTATCTTATTTTGTTAACAAAAATTGTGCAAATTTTTTTTTCTCATAGAAGCTATTTTAAGGAATTGGCAGGCAGTGAACTTCGAATCCCGAAGCGAAGGTACTTTCAATTCAGTGGAATATGGTGAAGAAAAGTGCCAACATGATTACGAGCTGCATGATGAGATTGGACTAAGATGTCGGTTATGCAGCTTTGTTTGCACTGAAATAAAGCATGTGTCACCACCATTTGTAAGCATCAAAGGCAGAAATTGTGGTTCCTTAGCTGATTTTGACAAATTTGGTTTTTTGTATATAACAATTTCATATTTGCTCCATACAGTTACAGGTAGATGGTTGGAATTCATTCAAGGAGAAATTTGTTGATCAAACACTTGGCTGGATTGAACGGTATGATCTGGAACTGAACGCTTTAGGAGATGCTATTTCCTCGAGGGAAATTTCATTATCAGAAAGGTGTGAAAATGTATGGTCCTTGATAGATGATCTCCAGTCAAAATTACACCTTCACCAGAAGAAAGCTTTTGAGTTTATCTGGAAAAACACCACTGGATCTTTGAAACCTGAAGAGATGAACCATTTGTCAGAAAATACTGGTGGTTGTGTGATCTCACATTCTCCTGGTTCAGGAAAAACCTTGCTTATAATTGCGTTTATTGTCAGCTACTTGAGACTATTTCCTAAAAGCCGACCCTTGGTACTTGCTCCCAAATCTGCCATCCATACCTGGAGCAAGGAATTCCAAAAATGGGGGATTTCAGTTCCTGTTTACCTGATTCAAAGGGAAAACAAATTTAAAACATCATCTTTCAGGACTAGTATGCCAAGTAGGAAAATGAGGCAAATAATGGATTCTTTTAAAAAGCTACAACAATGGCATGAAAATCCAAGTATTCTTCTAATGAATTATTCATCATTCTTTGCCTTGTCGAAGCAATATTCAAAAATCGAGCATATTAGGTTCGTGGCTGAAGTTCTGCAAAAAAGTCCTGGGATTTTGATTCTGGATGAGGGTCACAACCCAAGAAGCACCAAATCAAAATTACGGAAGCTCTTGATGGAAGTGAAGACTGAAAACAGAGTTCTTTTATCTGGGACAGTTTTTCAAAACAACTTTGAGGAATACTTCAACACACTAGCTCTGGCCAGACCTCGCTTTGTTGACGATGTTGTCAATGAGTTGGAGCCAAATATGCTGAATCTTTTTGATAGAAAAAAGCAAAAGCAAGCAAAGACAAAAATTCGCAAAGAAAGACTGGCAAGAAAGCTTTTCATAGAAAAAGTTGGACAAAATATTGAATCAAACAAAGAACGTGACAGAAAGCAAGGGTTTGGTTTGTTAAACAAAATCACAGGTGGATTTGTCGATGTTTATGGCAGTGAAATATTAGATATGCTTCCTGGTTTGGAAATTTACACTATTATGTTGGCGTCAACAGAACTTCAACATAAAATGTTGATGAAGTTACAGAACTCAGTGCCACACAAAAGATACCCACTTGAATTGGAGATACTGGTCACGGTATGTTCTATCCACCCATGGTTGGTAAAATCAGTGGGTTGTGTGACTAGTTTCTTCAGCGCAGATGAGTTGGAGACCATCAGTAAATGTAGAGAAAATTTCAGGCTTGGTTCCAAAGTAAATTTTGTGATTGATCTTGTGCACAAATCCGATATTCGAGGGGAGAAGGTTTTGGTTTTTTGTCACAATATCTCGCCATTGAACTTTCTGGTTGATTTGTTTAAGCTTATCTTTGGGTGGAACAAAGGAGAAGAAGTACTGGTTCTGCAAGGCGATCAAGAGCTCCCTCTGCGTGCAAAAATAATGGACAAGTTTAACGGTGATGTCCATGGCAAATGCAAGGTTCTGCTTGCATCAACCACAGCTTGTGCCGAAGGCATTAGCTTGACCGCAGCATCCAGGTTGGTTATGTTGGACTCAGAGTGGAACCATTCCAAGACAAGGCAAGCAATTGCTCGAGCATTCCGACCAGGGCAGGAGAAAGTGGTCTATGTGTATCTGCTATTGGCTTCAGGGACTTGGGAAGAGGGCAAGTACAAGAGTAATGCACGGAAGGCTTGGATGTCGAAGATGATTTTCCTTGGCCGTTACATCGAATTTTCCTCTTCTAGACAGGTGGAACATATCGATGATGAACTCCTGAGGGAGCTTGTGGAGGAAGATGAGATAAAAATGCTGCAGATGATAATGAGACCTTCTTAATTGAGGAACAACCGTAAAGCAGCCTGGATATCAGTAGATAGATCTACTCTTTGCTTGAAGTGCTGCTTCTTCCAACGCAAGAACACGAGTTATCTGTGTCAGCATCGAACAATACTGTACTTGAAAATGTTATTAATTTTTGTTTCCCTGAAATGTACATCTCGCACTTTAATTTTAAGACCATTACTGATTTGCACTAACAGATATGAAAGATCAATTACTAGTTACATTTGACAAGGACATCCTTTGCAGATATCAGGCTCTCATGAATGGATTGCCTTTTGCAATGAGTTCTGCTACTGCATTCACAAAATTTACTTTTTCTAAATATTACATGCCAACTTTCTTTTCTTTTCTTTTTTTCTTTCCACCAGCATTAAATTAATTTGCATATATGATTCACTTGTACACATTCAAACCTGAGATCTATCATACCAACATGATATGTTTACCCAGTTAATTAAATTGCTGTTTTTCCCTTCTTAATTATAATTTTTACAGTATGTCAATGCTAGCCAGATTTTTCAGAACTTATAATCTAGTAATAAAAGTTACAGTTAATTATAATGGATGGACTTCTCAATACATCTTTACAGACCTATATAATTGTGCATTAAACTTGGTAGGGACAATATACTAAGTCTCATGTTTACAAGTAGAGATGATCTGCATGACTCAATTACTGGCTATATGCATCTCCAAAAATATTTATTTGCATTGTTATCTCCTAAAATATTTGCATCAATGTGATTGATTCTATTATATTGGATAATATGGCTCTCTTTTTTTCTTTTTCTTTTTTTTTTGCATAAAGAGGAGAGAAAAATATTATTGCTTCAAAATATGACTGCAGGGAAAAAAAAAATCCTAATTTCAAGGAATTTCCTCATATGGGCACCTCCCACACCACAGGACGAGCCGTGAACCGTTTGCTTTCGCTTTATGATTCGCACACGAGAGGATAACTTCCCCTCATGACCGACGGATCCTTCCGCTTTAAATACAAAGTCCCAAACGACGCTGCCAACGAACCCTCGAAACCCTCCGCCGAGTTGCGACTACGTGCAACAACGGCCGAGGCGGCGACGACATGGCGGAATCGGAGCCCTCGAACCGGGCGCTCACCACGACTCGATTCTCCGAGCTCAACCCTCCTCTCTCCGAGCCTGTCATTGAAGCCCTAACCCTCGCAGGATTCCAATTCTGCACGCCGGTCCAGGCCGCCACCATCCCCTTGCTCTGCGGCCACAAGGACGTCGCCGTTGATGCTGCCACCGGATCCGGGAAAACCCTGGCCTTCGTAGTACCCTTCGTCGAGATCCTCCGCCGGTTCCCTACTCCTCCCAAATCTCACCAGGTGCCTTCATCTCTCTTACTCAATGTTCTGACGTGCACAATGATGTTCGTGTTGAATACTAAGTGATGGATTTTCCGCTTTAGAGATCGATGATTCCGCCATGAGTACCTTGCTGTAGTCTAACTGATATGGGCGCCTTTCGAGGCACCTAGTCCTTGTCATTATATATAATGTGGATACGTTACAAAGAATCATCAGGTCTAAGCAGGTTTGCCGAGATATGGGCGCCTTTCGAGGCACCTAGTCCTTGTCATTATATATAATGTGGATACGTTACAAAGAATCATCGGTCTAAGCAGGTTTGCCGATTTGTTACCTTCATTCGCTTCATTGCAACGCAATCTGTATGTTTCTGCTGTTTTGGCCATAGAGCATCATTGTCTTAGTTATTGATGGTATAGTTCTCCCCCTTTCATATCAAAATTGCTGCAAACTGCTTAGAAACTACTTTGTAGACTTACATGACTATAGCAGGGCTTCTAGATAACACGATTAGTAACAGGCTTTCCCGTATATGTAACAAATGCTCTTCTCATTTTAACCGAATGAAACGTCATAATTGTTTATACTTGAGATTATACCCGTATGTCTCAAGTTATTCTTAAACTAGCACACACATCTGTTCTCTTTTGGCTGAGATGGAAAGAACAAGAGATCATGTAATTTACCTTTTTGCTGTATGTGTCCAACATGATATTTGGTAGTCTCCCGTTTTTATTGATTTTGGTGTCCTTTATCATTATAATTATTTATGTTGTTATGAAAACATGTTGTTTCTGTATTTCGGTCATGACAATGAATTTTTCTTAACCAGAGTGGTATCATCTTCTGATAAGCATGTCTTTTGCTAGGGCAGGTCATGGGGATGGTTATTTCTCCAACAAGGGAGCTCTCATCACAAATATATCATGTTGCACAGCCTTTCTTTTCAACAGTGCAAAATTTAAAGTCTATTCTTCTTGTTGGTGGTCTAGACATAAGAACAGATATCAGAAAAATAGAAAATGAAGGTGCCAACATCCTCGTAGGTACTCCTGGGAAGCTGCATGATATAATGGAGCGTCTAGATGTACTGGATTTTCGAAGCCTTGAGGTATTTGTCTTTGACAGTGATTTTACAATTATTGTCCCTTTTTCTTTGGATTTTCTACCAGAT
This sequence comes from Musa balbisiana, assembly GCA_004837865.1. NCBI lineage: Eukaryota > Viridiplantae > Streptophyta > Magnoliopsida > Zingiberales > Musaceae > Musa > Musa balbisiana. The sequence continues at coordinate 1,584,013 of CM017195.1, forward strand.
GCCTATGTTTGTGCTCCTAATCAAAGGTTATTTTGAAACTTGGTAACAAGACGGAGGCTAATGTAGGAAGTTCTTTGGGTGACGCATTGATTACTCTTTTTTTTGCCCTTCCCTTGGTGTGACCTAGACTTGTTTGTCCAGATCCTGAGGTCAACATTCACCCCTTCCGTGTTCCCCTAGATATGTACTTGACTCAACCTGACTTGACTGTTTTGATCTTGGTTCAACAAGCTTACTCTAAATTGATCATCTAGGTTTGAATTTGCTGATTATGGTTTATCTATCAGTGTCAGATTTGGTGGACTGATCTGAGCATATGAGGGAGCTTCTATTACTGCTGCACTCATGGTTGTTGTGCCTGCTGATGTATTGTTTGGGATGGTGAGAGAGAGCAGGGTTTAGGAATGAGAGAATAGGGAGAGGATCAAGGTGAGTTGAAAGAAGAGAGAGAGGTCTTGCGACTCAAATCACAATATAGTTATCCTGACATGACTTGCTTGGTTGTCAGTCTAGATGCAAATGACAAAATTATTGAGCTGTTCTTGGCTGGACAAATGTCTGTTTATCCCTGATCCTAATTAACTAATTTGGAAAACATTGTATATCATAATTAACAATTTGGTCACCTAACATGTTTAGTTAAACATGGAAGTTTAATATATATGATATTAGTTAAATATTTATCATAGGCATATTGAGGGTGAATTTTACCATGATGGTTAAGATGCTCCTTAATAACCTGAATGATCCAGGTTCAAGTTGTAGAAATGAGCCCTCTTAGCTTACAGGGATAAGTTGTGTTCATCAATTCTTCTTGGATCTTTTATTGGCAGGAGCCTTATATATAGGGTCATCATTTTTTTAACATATTTATTTATAGAAATTTAAAGTTATCAAATACTTTTGTTTATAATTTATGGTAAATATTGCTATAAGTGTGTATTTTTTGTATTAGCCGATCAAACATATTCGTGAATTCTTTTCCTCTGTTCTTCCTAAGTCAGGATACGATCTTACCATGTTCATCCAGCACTTCTTTTCCTATGTGTAGTTCTTTTGACAAACCAAGTAAGAAGCATTAACAGGGAATACAAAAGCTATCAAATGGACTTTCAATGTATAAAATTCAACCAGAATCCAGGTATAAGTTGAAGATACAATACCATTTCTTACCTATTAAACTCTCTACAGGATATTAGTTGTTACAGATTAAGGCCATGGATTCTTGATATTACCAGCAAGCTGGGTTAGGATTTTTTGCTACACAGGTTAAGTCTGGGGCCAACCCCAAACTTCTGAAACAACTTGTCATCCTATAGAAAATCAACAAAGACCAAACTGACCCATTTATCATCTGAGGGGGTTCCAAGTTAAAGTAGTCTTGAGGTTTGTTAGTTAAGATCCTGGTAGTTGACTTTTTCCATTTTTGACCATATCAACATCTTATCACTGTTACGTCTAAAATTCCAGTGGACGCCACCCAAATGTGTCTCTTCTGAATAAAGAACAATCTTCTTTTAGTCACATGTACCTGTAACTCCACATGTTCAAGCTGCATTTAAGACAGGAAAATCAATTTTGTTCTTCTTTAACCTCTTTTTTTGTTATTTTTGACAAAGCAGATCCTGATTCTAGATGAGGCAGATAGACTTCTGGACATGGGATTTCAGAAGCAACTCACTTACATAATTTCTCGGTTGCCAAAGCTCCGCAGGACTGGCCTTTTTTCTGCTACTCAGACTGAGGCTGTTGATGAGCTTTCCAAGGCAGGATTAAGGAACCCTGTCAAGGTTGAAGTTCGAGTAGAAGCCAAAGCATTAGGTGATATGGCATCAACACAAGAATTAGCATCCTCAAGAACGCCTTTGGGTCTTCATATTGAGGTATAGGCTGTAGTAATAAGGTTGTTTTATGCTTATGAGAGCTTAGTTGTTTTAGTATCCCTTTTTTGACTGTATACTGTTGTAGGTATAATATTGACATGAGTTGTGAAGTCACATAACAAGTGTACTTTCTCCCTAAGTTATAATCTTCCTGATTTTCGTTTGAAATGTTTGATTATTTCCACGACAAGCATTTTTGAGATCTTGAATGTTTCAACTCTGCTTCCAGTCCTAGTCAGAGATGACGTAGCAACAATCTTCCGTAGTCTTGTTCATTACTGACTTGTGTCTTGATGTAATGGTCATCATGAAGCCAACTGATATGCTGCTCATCCATTGTGAAGGAGTGGATTCGATGTGGTGTTTTATTTATTTCTTCCTTATAGATTTTCTTTAAGTGATTGTTGGGGAAACCAAAAGTTATGGTCTGGTTCTTTTATCCAAATACTATAGATCCCTCAGGAGACTGTTTGACCTTTGTCTGTAATATCCATGAATGTATTCTATACTAATATTCTGACAATGGGTAAGACTATATCCCAATTTTGTGTTGTTGCTTCATGTACCTAACAACTTTTCAGCAACATTAAGTGTATCTAGTAAATCATTTAAAAGATGTGTACCTACTCCAAGGATAGAGTTTGTTAAGTTCACACAAAATCTGTTTCTAGTTATTAATGAAGTTTAGCAGTCATTAGCTTGTCATGTTGTCTATGTATTTTATCCATAACAACTGATCCATAATCTAATTTCCTGAAGTAAAAGCAGCCATTTCCTTCAAAAGCAAACCTGTCTCATTAATTCAAGTTTCTGAAATTTTCTTCATATTTTGCAGTACATGGTATGTGAAGCACAGAACAAGCTGTCCTACCTTGTTGACTTCATATCAAGGAACATGTCAAAAAAGATAATAGTGTAAGATTATCCATAGTTATTATTTGGTTGTGCTTTCTACAATGCATGACTTGTTTGTGTGGTACATCAATATTATCTTAAGCTTTGTCAACTGCAGCTACTTTATGACATGTGCATGTGTTGATTACTGGGGAGTTATTCTTCCTCAACTTATTGTGTTAAAAGGTTGTCCAATAATCCCACTTCATGGGAGAATGAAGCAGGTAATTTGCAATAAATTATGGACTTAAGGTATTCATAGCGTTTGAGGTTCTTAAAGTATTCTGTGATGAATACATAAGATTTCTTACACATTCTGTACTCCCTTGGTAGATAGCGAGGGAGAAAGCATTGGCATCTTTTACAAATCTTTCAAGTGGTGTTCTGCTATGCACCGATGTAGCAGCTAGGGGTCTGGACATTCCAGGTGTTGATTGGATATTGCAGGTAAATTTATGGTGTAGTTAGCAAAAGTAGAAGCTTTGGAAAATGTGGTTTATCATTATTGTTGTTGTAGATGGTAAAAGTGTAGATTTCCTGCTATGTTGCTATAAGGTTTTTTGTTCCAATCACATGAGTCTTGGCTTGCTACTGTTTCTGAGGAAACTTGGCTGATCTTAAAATATAGCTTTTCTATGAAAATTTGGCACTATTGCCTATTTATCTTTCAGATATCTCACTAAAGTCATGTAGCAAACTACGATTCTTGAAATGTTCCGTCAACAAAGGGGTCATCAAAATTAAATCACCATGCCAACAGATTTTCTGGTGCTTCTAGAGATACTACATAGAATCACGAGTGCAGTATTGTTGTTGTGTGGATCAGTCACTTAGAAGTTGAGAAAAAATAAAGTGCAATTGCCAAATATTTATATTTCTTCACGATTGTATCTCATCTGTTCAGTTAAACTGAAGCATGAGGAAATCATTTAAAGGGCATATTCTCAGGATATTCATAAGTTCCACGAGCAGCACACGGTATAAATTCTCTTAGAAAATCAAAACCGATTTCGTGTAGCATGGATCATCAATTAGTTAAATTGAAACATTTTGCTTTCTTCATAAACATATTCATGTTGCTCAAACTAAATAATTCTTATCCCTTTGTTTACTTGGTGTCCAGCATAAATTTACATTTATATCTTCTGAACTAGATTTTACCTGTATTTGCTTAAAATGTTCTCTAAGTTCTTTATGTTATCTTTACAGTATGACCCGCCACAGGATCCAATGTATTTGTTAAGTTCACACAAAATCTGTTTCTAGTTATTAATGAAGTTTAGCAGTCATTAGCTTGTCATGTTGTCTATGTATTTTATCCATAACAACTGATCCATAATCTAATTTCCTGAAGTAAAAGCAGCCATTTCCTTCAAAAGCAAACCTGTCTCATTAATTCAAGTTTCTGAAATTTTCTTCATATTTTGCAGTACATGGTATGTGAAGCACAGAACAAGCTGTCCTACCTTGTTGACTTCATATCAAGGAACATGTCAAAAAGATAATAGTGTAAGATTATCCATAGTTATTATTTGGTTGTGCTTTCTACAATGCATGACTTGTTTGTGTGGTACATCAATATTATCTTAAGCTTTGTCAACTGCAGCTACTTTATGACATGTGCATGTGTTGATTACTGGGGAGTTATTCTTCCTCAACTTATTGTGTTAAAAGGTTGTCCAATAATCCCACTTCATGGGAGAATGAAGCAGGTAATTTGCAATAAATTATGGACTTAAGGTATTCATAGCGTTTGAGGTTCTTAAAGTATTCTGTGATGAATACATAAGATTTCTTACACATTCTGTACTCCCTTGGTAGATAGCGAGGGAGAAAGCATTGGCATCTTTTACAAATCTTTCAAGTGGTGTTCTGCTATGCACCGATGTAGCAGCTAGGGGTCTGGACATTCCAGGTGTTGATTGGATATTGCAGGTAAATTTATGGTGTAGTTAGCAAAAGTAGAAGCTTTGGAAAATGTGGTTTATCATTATTGTTGTTGTAGATGGTAAAAGTGTAGATTTCCTGCTATGTTGCTATAAGGTTTTTTGTTCCAATCACATGAGTCTTGGCTTGCTACTGTTTCTGAGGAAACTTGGCTGATCTTAAAATATAGCTTTTCTATGAAAATTTGGCACTATTGCCTATTTATCTTTCAGATATCTCACTAAAGTCATGTAGCAAACTACGATTCTTGAAATGTTCCGTCAACAAAGGGGTCATCAAAATTAAATCACCATGCCAACAGATTTTCTGGTGCTTCTAGAGATACTACATAGAATCACGAGTGCAGTATTGTTGTTGTGTGGATCAGTCACTTAGAAGTTGAGAAAAAATAAAGTGCAATTGCCAAATATTTATATTTCTTCACGATTGTATCTCATCTGTTCAGTTAAACTGAAGCATGAGGAAATCATTTAAAGGGCATATTCTCAGGATATTCATAAGTTCCACGAGCAGCACACGGTATAAATTCTCTTAGAAAATCAAAACCGATTTCGTGTAGCATGGATCATCAATTAGTTAAATTGAAACATTTTGCTTTCTTCATAAACATATTCATGTTGCTCAAACTAAATAATTCTTATCCCTTTGTTTACTTGGTGTCCAGCATAAATTTACATTTATATCTTCTGAACTAGATTTTACCTGTATTTGCTTAAAATGTTCTCTAAGTTCTTTATGTTATCTTTACAGTATGACCCGCCACAGGATCCAAATGTATTCATACATAGGGTTGGCCGAACTGCACGGATAGGAAGACAAGGAAGTGCTATTGTATTTCTGTTGCCAAAGGTTCATTCAGCATTCATATTCACCAGGAAATTCCATGTTGATAGAATATGCATTGCCTCTGGGTTAAAATGCTATTTTGCATGCAGGAGGATGCTTATGTGGAGTTCCTGCGCCTGAGAAGGGTGCCCCTTAAAGAGAGAAAAAGTTTAGATGTGGCATTTGACATTGTTCCCCAGGCAAGACTTTTCTTCAGATTGAAAACCTATTGAGTTTTCCACTCCCCAAAGTCTAAACTGTTTGGTGGCACAGTTTTCATCTTGTCTGAATATTGCATGAACATGAGTTGTTGACGGAACGGTGCGTCTTAAAAATAGGAAATACCAAATTGGAATACATAAGCATATTTAATGCTCATTATAATCGAGAAATTTGGAGGTAAAAGTTGCCATCTAATAGCTTGAGGTTAAGCGGATCAGGTTAAAACTATTTTTTGCCATCTCAAGTCCTGTCATGACTTATTGCACTAATGTTGCTTGCAACATTTGATTTTTAAGCTATACTGATCGAAAGTTGAAAACTAACTAGAAACAGTTAAGTTATTAATATTCACCATACCAGCAAGATATGGTCAGAATTTATCAGTTTAAGAAATGTGAAGGGTCATTAATCTTCTGGTATCCTGTTTTTGATCAGTATCTTAAGTCAACTATAGCATTGGTATTTCTTGGGTGGTATGTAAGGCTGCAGAATTAAAGACATTCTCAAACCTGAGAATTGGAATATGTTTATCAACAAAGAAATATGAAATTGCTACACTCTGAGCTTTTATGTTGATTTCTTTTGTCTCTTTGAGTGATCTAAGGAACACTACAAGGCTCTCCGTTGCTCACTTCCTAATGTTATTACGATGCTCTTAGTATTTGACTTTTATGTTGAATTAGGGGGGTTAGGTTGTTAATAAATTATGTCACAGTAGCTCACTCAGATTATTGTGGCAGTCACAAAGATAAGGTTGTGATGCATCAACCTATGAGTTGGACTGCCAGTCTGCTGTACTCTTTTATAAATAAGACCAGTTCATACAATTTGTGCACATGTTTTCCATGAAAGGATGAGTGGCATTCTTCTTTTTATTTGTTCCATTTGTTTTCTGGAATGTTAATTATCTCATAGACGATATACAATTGTTATAGATCAGATCTGCAGCCAAAGAAGATCGTGATGTAATGGAGAAGGGGATTAAAGCATTTGTATCTCACATCCGTGCATACAAGGAACATCACTGCTCTTTCATCTTCAGGTTTGCCTTATCATTATCTTTCTTTGATACCACAGCATTTTTTAAGTTTTTTAATGGCATCCATTACAGGTGGAAAGAACTGGAGATTGGGAAATTGGCCATGGGATATGGTTTACTGCAGATCCCGTCAATGCCAGAGGTGACGCATCACTCTCTGTCAATCGATGGTTTCTCTCCCGTAGATGATATCAATTTGACACAGATCAAGTACAAGTAAGCAACTGTTTATCAGGCAGACTGTCATTTGAGTACTGTAAGATATGGTCAACAATGATTTAACTAATATTTTTTAACTATTTCATATAATTTATCACTTATATAGTTTATTTTTAGATATTAACTTCTATAAATGAGTATAATTATCTTCCATAATTCTTGATCTGGGTGTGGAATATCTTACATCTTGAAACCTGTTCAATAACTTTTTCCTTTGTAATCTATATTTGCTATTAATAACATTTTGATGTGAACTGCCTGTGGCTACATACGTATCCCTTGTGCTTGGTTTCAATCTTGTTGAGAATTGACCTACTATATGGGAACTCATGGAACATATATTTGGCTATGGTTTCTTCTTTTTTTTTCTCTCCGCTTATGTTCCTTGTTATATCCAGAGATAAAGCTAGAGAGAGACACAGATTGAAGATCTTGCAGAGCGAGCAAGCGGAAGAGCCTAGACAGAATAGAGTAAAGAAGATACCGGATGACAATGTTGCCATTACGAGGAAGAAAACAGGCAGGCAACGTCGTGCGACTCAAACCAAAGAGGATGACGAGGAGTTGGAAAATGAGTATCGCTTGCTGAAGAAGCTGAAGCGAGGGTTGATTGATGAAAGCGAATATGAAAAGCTTACTGGTTTTGGAAACTTGGAAGAAGGCTCCTCTGAAAGCAACTCTAAGGACTACGGTGCGGAACTCTCTACCGGGTCGAAAAGTAAAAGAGCAAAAATCAAGCGAGGAAAGAATGCAAAAAACACAGAAAAATCCAGGGCTAGGAAGAACAAGAAGGGTTCGAAGATGAGGCTGAAGATGATAAAGAATACAAGGGTATGACTCACCTGCCATCATTGTGTACGTAGGTCGGGTGTAGCCATGATGCTGTAACGGACTCCAATAGTATGCAAATCATTCTGCTCCCTCGAAAGCTTCCGTCCATGTCATATGGTAAGATCAAATTAGACTTAGAGCCTATGAATATTTACGCCTTGTGCTGATAATGTTGCGTTTCTTGGCTGTTTGCAGTCCTTTCTTTTGATGCAGTTATCAAGCTAATTTTGGAGGTTGGCAACCCGGTAATGGTATGGTACTTAGGAAATTAGTAAAGATACAGTTTGTTCTACGAATTTGAATTTGTCAAAACAGACATTGCTTATAAGCTCTGATGTCTGCTCTCTTGTGGTCTGGTGGATGATCAGATTTAAGTCGCAAAAATGTATTTTTATTTGTCGAGAAAAAAAATGCATATTTTGATGGGTCATCTCAAATTTTAATCTCTAGTGGATTCCTTTTGATGCCTTGCTAGAAAAAAGGATCATCACAGCAAGCGTGACTTAGCTTTGCAACCGAGGCGGATGGTCCTAAAGCTACCAAAGGGCCGCTACAACACCGACAATGGGACCGGTGGAGCTTTTTATCCACTGCCAACATTGTCCCGACCTAAACGTACGCCCCCTTCGTCTCTCCACAAGAGGACAATACCAATGACTATATGAGCATTTGTCCTCCAATATTTATCTTCTTTGATCTCAAACATGTCCACATGCTGAACAACTCGAATTATTTAGAATGCAGATGATTTATCTCGGTTCCAAATTTTTCTTGCATTATTTTGTCGAGTGAATGCCTAATTATTTTGATCATGTGATGGCGGCTTTTGTGTTGAGGTCAGCTTGTTCGTAGGCAAAGATGTTAGGTAATCTTGAAAGAATGATTGATTATTCATGTCATGTCATGAATGAGATAGAGATTTCGCTTCTGGATTGCATTTATGTTCAATTTGCCTCTGACTTAATTTAACTCGTCTCAGGTAAAAATGTATGGTAGTGGTGTTTGGTTGGTGACAAGTGTAGTTGGCGCTGTTGGAGGCACATCTTCCTATGGAAGAGATGATAAGTCGCACAATAATTTTGCCGGAGAAGGCCAGACGGGTGCGGATGTGCTTTCCCTTTCACGTCTCTCTCTCTCTCCCTCCCTCTCTCAAAATAATGGACTGCACTAACTCATCCTACCGCACACTTTGCAGGCGTTCAAACCTCTTCCCTCTGCACCACCAAAGTTAGCTTCTCCAACAGGAGGCCGTATGAGAATCTCTGCTCCTGCGGCTCACCTTTAGTCGGACAGTAACTTCGACTCCAGTTTGGATGTGAACACGAAAGAAGACCTTCCCCTCTCTCTCTCTCTCTCTCTCTCTCTCTCTTTCCGCACACGCATTTTGAGACCTCAGAAGAAACATTTTACTGCATGCAAAAGCTTATCTTAACCAATCAGTGTAAATTAACAGTGGGTGGCCGATACCATGACTGCAATAATCTCCATATTAGCCTTCGTGTTCTCTTCTTCTGCTGCTTGCATGAACCAAACAAAACTCATATATATCCTTCTCATCACTCACGCAGACAATTTTCAGAGTAAAAGTAAGAGGTTTATGTACTGACAAGAATCAAGTTGTGGGGGGGACAACACGTTTCGATTACCTATAATATATCATGCACCAATTCCATCAAAATTTACTGAATCAGTCTCCCAAGTTGCTCCATTCGGTCAGCCTTATGACAATTAATACGGAATTTAGAGCCAAGAACATCAGATGCATAGGCTCATATATCCTTCCCCTCCGCTGACTGCCAAATTGCTGCAGCAAGAAGAACTAAACAAGAGGAATCGACACTCAAGAAGATGATGACGAGCCAGCCGGCGTAGCACGTGATCCCTCACCGGCCTCCGAACTACTCATAGCTGCAGCAAAAGCACTGCTATTACGAGCACCAGTAGCGTCGTCAGCAATAGAAGCACCAACAGCAGGAGACAATGAAGCCTCCCCTCCGCTGGTGGCGGCCGCTGTGTCCTGTAGGAGCTTCCGCTTCTTCTTCTTCTTCCTATTCTTCTGGTAAGGGACGCCGCGAGCCCTGCCCTGGCTCTCCTTCACCTCGCGAAGGTAGATGCCGACGGCCCTCGCTCCGAACGGGTTGGACTCGGGCACGCCGTCGTTCTCCTCGTAGGCGGCCCGGAGGCGCCCGACGAGCGCGTCGAGCGAGCCCCACGCCTGCTTCAGCGGGCAGACGCACGGCGCCGGCGGGTTCGGGTGGCCGAAGTAGGTGCACCCGGTCGCGTGCACCTTCGTCTTCCCGAACTGGTCCAGGTACTTCAAGAACTCGATCACGTGAGCCCCGCTGCAGCGCGCCAGGCTGAGCGGCGGCCGGTGGCTCCTCAGGTACTGAAGGAAGGTGTTCCAGTCTCGCCGCTTCTGCGACTCGTATCTGCTCGGCGGTTTCCGTTGCTGCTGCTGAGGAGACGATGGAGGAGGCGGAAACGGATCAACGACACCGAGATCGGTCGGGCCAGGATCCATGCAACCGTAGTCGCTGTTGACGCCCTTGTATCTTCTCTACTTGCTTTAGTTGCAGTCTTCTCTCTTACGACCCCTCTTTGCTTGTTGAGGAAGAGTTGGGGTGGGGTGGGGTGGGGGTGCGTGTGCAGTGCGCAGTCCGCAGGAAGGTGGGGAGACTTGAAGTCGGGCGTCAAAAGAGTTAATGCTGCTGATCGGATATATGAAGAAAGAAAGAAAGAAAGAAAGAAAGAGAGTAAGAAACGTAACGAAGTTGGTGGCCCCTAAGAGTAGGGTTACGTGAACCATTTGATGATGTTTTCTTCCAAGGTTTTGTGTTGTGATTTGATTGGGAGAGAGAGAGAGAGAGAGAGAGAGAACGAGCATCTTGCACAGTTCCGCAGCCTTTGCATGATTGCATCGACGTCTAGGAAGCATGGAATGAATGGACCGAAACATGGATATGATCGCATTCGGATCATTGCATGTTTAATATTCTATATAAATAAATATAATTATATTTTTGCACCTTCAAGTCAATGATAATAAGAGGTTTCGTATGATATATTAATGTGGCTATATACTTCTCATGTCACCTAATCATCTCAACAAGTTGCATGGGGGCAGCAATCATAGGATAAGACTGTTCAAAAATGTATATATATATATATTAAAAAAATATTTAAAATTGTACATTAAATGTGGTTATTTATGCATCTGACAGAGAAATATCTTTAAAAAATACTAACTCTTGATTTATATCCTAAAAATAATGGTAATAGAATTCAATGCTTATTTATGCTTGTTTACCACTAAAAATAATGGTAATAAGATTTTCATTGTTTTAAGCTAGAGAGATAATTTGGATTTAATCGTGACTCATTTTCATACTTTCTCGAGGCATCAACCTTGTAAGACTAGGTTATGAGTATTTTTGGCAAATATCTTTCTGACGCTCAAATCCGTTTTCTAAATCAAAATGTTAAAAATTATCAGATCTACCAAATTCGTCTCACTAGCCGATGAAATCAAAAGAAAGAGAATATATATTGATCACATATCTTGAGGTTTATTTTATAGATGATTCAAAAATGATTATATCTGAGGTCATCTACAACGAGAGGGGATCATGCAACATTTTAGATAAGGCTATCACACGATATTTATCAGTTTTAAAGTTCATGTTATCTAATTGTAACCATCATGGGGTCGAACAATCAAACATTCGATAACATACAACCCATTACAACCATGTGTTGTAGGATTAGATCATCGCATGTTGATTGAGTTTGACTGATAAGTTTTTTTGGATAATTGACTTGTCAATTTTTTCTTATCAAGAATAAATTTTTCAACAATCCCTTTCAAACCTTTAATAATGACATCAACACTTAATAAGAATAATAATAATAATAATAATAATATTATTATTATTATTATTATTATTATTATTATTCATTATAATTTGGATATTGATGAGTATGAGTCATACATATTATAATTAATATATACGATGTTAGAAACAAATTCAATCTAAAAATTTAAATTTCTATATTATAAGTCAAACATAGTTTAATGGAACTTCACTATTTCAATCCTTACTATTATCCCAATCTTCTCTCTTCATCTCACACACATACATATTTGTTATTATTGAAAGAATATTTTCGGAGTGGATTGATTAATCCGATTTGGTTCAATCCTAATCGACTTTAGATTTAGTATTGGCCACCTTAAGAACAATGCTTGTGCTCACCTTTTATAGTCGATAAATAATTAAAAAATATTTTTAGTATCAATAATTCAATCATTCATGATATTTCAACGAATATTTCCTTGCTCATGCGACATATAATTGCTATCAAGTAATTCCTCGGATCATTTAGGCTGTCACGCAATCGGAAACCCATAGGGAAAGCGACATTGGTGACGAGTCACATATGCTCTATCCCACGTCACACCGCTGACCCAAACACAAAAGTTTCACAAAAAAGAATCATAATGCTACTGATTGGTCTCTTTCCAATCGAATCCTCTCTCTCTCTCTCTAAAACTTTCAATATCACATGTTTTACTGGCATCAGACATATAAGTTTCATTCGAGTCACATAATAAATCCTAATCATCTTTGATGCTCGAGTCAAATATTACGGCATAAGAGTTTTAGGAGTCCCAAAGAAAAAGAAGAAGATGAAGAAAAAAAAAAAAGACACAAAATTTATTATAATATCATATTCGAGAATTAATCATCTTGGATACTTGAGTCAAATATTACAGTATTAGAGTTTTAGGAGTCCAAAAGAAGAAGAAAAAAAAAGGCTCGAAGTTTATCGTAATGTCATATTCGAGAATTAATCATATTCGATGGTGCATGAGTCAAATATTACGGTATTACAGTTTTAGGAGTCCGAAGGAAGAAGAAAAAAAAAATTAAAAGTTTACCGTAATATCATATTCGAGAATTAATCATCTTCGATGATGCTTGAGTCAAATATTACGGTATTAAAATTTTAAGAGTCCAAAAGAAGAAAAAGAAAGGCTCGATATATTTGAAGTTTATCTCATATTAGAATGAGAAATATATGAAATGTATTCTCTTGTTGTTTCACTATATATATATATATATATATATATATATATATATATATATATATATATATATATGAAAAGTACAAGCAACATATACGAATATATCTCTTCTCTTGTTACATACGAACAATTACAAGCATTATATTTTTGAGTTTGGGATTGGACCATTTTGCTTGATCCATTATCAATTTCGACATGGAACGTTTTGTAATATGATCTAAGCATGCATGTTAAACTAAGATTACAAAGCACATTATTCGATTTATCTCCTTCGATCGAATCCTCCTAACATATTTCTTGGCTTGCCTTAGGAATGAATGATAACCTTATGATGGCCGCCCTCGTGCCTTATCATTTCCGCCCTCAACTCAATTGTTGCGGGCCCCAAAGCATACGAGACGAAGGACCCACCCATCTTTTCTTGCGGGCCCCAATTGCTATGATGGAGGACCCACCGAATGCATGAGATATGCTAATATCTTTCCATCCATTAATTATGTACATATATATATATATATATATATATCAATTGTTTAACAGTATATTAACCTTCAAAACAATTCTTACCATTCTAAGCTTTTTTTCACCCCCCCAAAATAAATAAAAAAAAGAGATTAAGATTGGATTGTTTAAAATTTTATTTAATACAAATAATTAATTAAACTTCACAAATAAAAACAAGCAAAATGTATGTATATTTATATAAAAATCAACAAAATACACATCCACAAGAGATAAAAGGGGAAGAAGACCCAAAATGAGCAAACCCAACATGATGGAGGCAAGAGAGCCACTTTGATTCTTTGTTTCCTGCAAATGTCCTCTGAAGCCAATGTCAACCTGACCCCGGTCATCCTCGAGAGCTGGTGTCACCCAACACTGCATGTGCTCCATCGATCGTCTTCTTCCTCTCTCCATCTCTCTCCTGGGGCTTCCTTGTCATGTGATCCCAACGCTGCTGTTGGTACCAGTGGGACACTTAAGTTATGTGAATTAGGTGCAGGAATCTGGCCTTGGAATTCAAACCCATGATTGGATAATCAAGCATCACATGCTCTCTCTCTCTCTCTCTCTCTCTCTCTCTCTCTCTCTCTCTTCTTCCTCTGTAACTTGTGCTACACTTGTTGTTGAGCCCATCCATGTTCATATGAAGTCTGTTCCCTGGTGGTACATGCATCACCATATTTTCTTGTCTTTAATCTCTTGTATGCTTATGGGGAGTGCTCAACCATCTTATAAGATCACATATACATGAGAAGAGAGAAAATTGTGAGACAGTAAAAGAGAAGGAGTTGGACCAGTTCACACACACACATTGCAGTGAAGAAGAAGAAGAAGATTGATGTTGGTGACCTTTGATTCTTCTCAAACACTTTTGACTGACTAATCATCAGCTTACTAAGCTCATTCCAGTAGTTTGAGAATGTTAGGCGTGATGGTGGACAGCACATTAATTAGGTTTGAAGATAGTTGTCAATGCAATAGAAACACTGGGGATGGGGAATCCTTCCTTATTGCTCCCATCGATCGCCACCAAACTTTGGTCAGTCCGAGATGGGTGGAACACCACATGATTGTGTGGACGGATTGGATTCCCTTTGCGATGGAAGTTTCCTTCTCTTTTTTCTTTCTGCATTAATATTAATTTAGTCTGTAAATTAAAATCCGAGCAGCCTTCCAATATGTCTATGTGTATACTATTTGCAGCTATACAGATGAAAATTCGAGTCTATCTCTTAGATATTCTTATTTAATGCATTCGGATCGAATCAGATCGATAAGCAAACGTTGAAGTCGAGATTCAACTCATTGACATGAATAAGGGAGAAGAATATTCTTTGAAAGATTTCTTATTTCGATAAATTTTCATCATCATTCTATAAATATTCATTTCTCATGAATGATTCATGATATAAAACTTTATTTTTGAGGATGATATTTTTACGAGTGATGCTTAGAGTAAATTTTATCGAGGAAAATGATCGAGCATATACTTTTTCTTTTTTCAATATTTGATGGAGAAGAAGAAGAAGACACGATGATTGTTTTTTGGAAACTCGATTCGACCCTACGATATGTGGATCGATTATAAATTTTTAATAATAATAAATTAAAAGGAGAAAAATTAAGTATCCTCAAAATTTGTAGCAGACTCTCTGCATGTCGGCGTATCAAATGATAAAAAGGGGTAAACAGAGCGTGTCGATTGCATGGTTTCAGTCAGCAGTCAACGTTGGAGAGTTGCATGGACCAAAGGCACGACGGCATGGAAGGTTTGGTGAGCTCAGTGATGGCAAAAGACATGTTGGTCCCAACTCTCCCGCTATTGTATCTATCACATGGCAAAGGAGAGTCATCCATGGAGGAGGAGGGCGTTGACTAAAGTATCGTATTCACCACAATTACTTACCATCCATAAATCTCTCGTATCTTTGTCACACACTCTCTCTCTCAATGTGTATTAGATTATGTATGGATGTTTTAGATGGCATCATCTATGTGGAAGTCACAAGGAGGCTCGGAAGGCTGACCTGACTGCTAAACGAGTGCGACGGCGAGTCAGAGAAAGGCTGCAAAGTGAGGAGGAGAAAGCAAAAGCAAAAGGTAAGAGAGACTGTGAACTGAAGCAGTCTGCAATGGCTTCCGTTCCGTGCCACCAAGTTAGGGGCAAATCCAAATCCATGTCTTCTCCCTTCGCCTCCTTCCCATTTCCCATTTACCCACCCATTCACTGCCGCTTCTACCCATGTGCGTCCTATTTAACTCTTCTGAGCCATTACAGGCGTCAGAGCAACATCACATGCACCCTTCACTCCCCACCACCGCCACCTCCTCCTCCATCACCACCACCCGCTCCTCTCCCTAGCATTCGAACCGTACGGCTTCTTCCCGCAGTTCCGTTCTGTACCTTGCGGTGGCATGGCAGCGGCGCTGGAGTGCTGGTCCGGGAGGCCGAGCACGGACGAGGACACGGTGGAGCAGGTCCTCATGCAGACCCAGGACCGGTCCGAGGCCTTCCACCGTTCCTCCGCCGCTTCCGCCGTCGCAGGCGCGGCCTCCCCGGCCTGCAACTCCTCCTCCGCCTCCGCCTCCTCCTCTTCCTCCTCGACCTCCTCTTCCCCGCCTTCCCCCTCCGCCGCCCTCCCGCCTCCCAAGAAATGGCAACGCCTCGGCCGCAACTTCGCCGGCGCTATCGCCGCCCTCCGTAGCTCCCTCAACATCGACCCTTCCCGCGACCCCTCGCCCTCGCGCTTCGACCGCCTCCTCCGCGGCGTCGGCCTCGCCCGCAATCCCGGCGGCCTGCCCCCCGACAAGCTCGTATCCAGCGTCCGCCGCCACTTCGACTCACTGCCCAACAGGTGCTCTGCAGCTGCCGTCACATTCTTTCCGCATTTCTCATCTGATGGTTCCATTTGCATGAGTTATATGACGGGCAAAAGTCATCCTTTTTTTACGAATCGTGCAGCTACGCTCAAGCAGGATTCGACATGAAAGACGTGCTTCTGCATCTGAGATTGATGGAGCAGGCGTCGGCGGACGACCATCCTGCGGTCCACAGTCAAGAGATGGACAGCAATGGCGGAGCCGAGGGATCGGTTTTCAAGCTCACATTCGCCTGCAGCGCCCCGCTGTCATGGCCGGCGATGTCCGGAACGCTGGACAGCTCTTCGATCTGTTGCAAGAAGATCCAGATCTTCGAGAAGAAGGGCTTGACGCTCGGGGTCGTCACCGTCTTGGTCCAGCAGGGGAACGAGAAGCACTTCAAGGCCCGGATCGAGGCCTCGCTGAAGGCGGCGGTGAAGAAGCCCAAAAACAACGGGGTGAAGCTCCCGTTCGGGTTGTGCGGATGCCAAGAGGAGAGCTCGCGGAACGTCGAGGAGGACGCCCAGTTCGACGGGGACGACGGGCGAGGATCCGACGGCGAGCGGCTCCGCCGGGTTCAACTGCCGTGCCCTCTGCCGATGTCTTCCGTCGTCGTGTCGATCGACGAGTGGCAGAGCATCCGGTCGGGCGGGGACGAGATGGGGAGGTGGGTTCTGAGCTCCGACGAGGTCGAGCTGGTCGACCGGGTGCGGCCCAATTCGTTCACGGGCGCATACAGGGGGAGGAGGGTGTGGGTGAAGAAGCTGCGGGGCTGCGAGAGGGAAGCGCGTACGAGATCGAGATCAGGCAGGACCTGCGCAGCTGATGAGCTGCGGGCAGAGGAACATCCTCCAATTCTATGGCCTCTTATTCGAAGAGAACGAGGGGCTGTGTGTGGTCACCAAGATGCTGGAAGGAGGATCTCTATGGCATCTTCTTCGAAGAGAACGAGGGGCTGTGTGTGGTCACCAAGATGCTGGAAGGAGGATCTCTGCACGATGTCATCCAGAAGAACAAGAATGTGGCGATCAGGGAGGTGATGCGGATTGCGCTCGATGTCGCGGAAGGGCTCATGTTCATGAACAATCATGGAGTGGCTTATAGGGATCTCAACACACACAGGATTCTCTTGGACAGGCAGAAGAATGCTTGTCTCGGTGACATGGGCATAGTTACCTCTTGTAACAATGTCGGCGAGGTCACCGAGTACGAGATGGCCGGATACCGGTGGCTGGCTCCTGAGGTTAGTTTGTGTTGTCACTGTGCCATGCTACTCACTGTCTCTGCTTTCATTGCTCATCTTCTAACCATGTTATTTATTCTGCTGTACTGATCTAGCTACAACTTGCCCTGCCATATACTGCATTGATATTTGCTTGCATTAATATCAAACCAGCAAAGTAGTCGGAAAATGTTAGGTATGCTATTGTGAATTCTCTAACATCAAGCAGAAACTAAAAATGTTGTGTTTTTACTGCTAATGATAAGTCCTGCTTTTGATAGTTACTGGAATCACTAAACTCTATACTGAATTGTCTTGTTCTTTTAACTGTTTGGACAACAAGGCTCCAAATTGTTTCTGGCTTTTCGAGTTCTTGATCTTTGATTGCATGTATCACCTGCTTTAATCTTCTTGGTTGCTTAAGATCTTAAAGAAGATGGGCGTCCCTTCGCATTTGTATACCTTGTTTTATCTCTAAGATCATTACGGGTTATCGATCTCATTAGATACAAGTGCACTTTATCTCGAAAAGCAGCTATATGCCACTTCTAGGGCATTACCTTAGCTAATTGTTGTCCGCAAATAATTTCCTTTTTAGACTGGTGTTTTCGCATTGCTACAGAAGAATGATACATCACAATTACAGGAAATATATAGGTGTTGTACCTAATCCAATATGCAGAATGAACATAGACCATTTGTATTCCTCTTTTCTGTAAATGCTTGCTTACATAGGTAATCAGCTAGAATTACATGTCATTTTTCTGGATTAAATTGAACGACCTACCTACGATGCAATAACCAGTATGGTTTACACCGATAATGATGTAGATAATCGCGGGGGACCCCGAGAGTGTGACAGAGACTTGGATGAGCAATGTGTATAGTTATGGCATGGTGCTTTGGGAGATGGTAACCGGCGAGGCTGCTTACTCTTCATATTCACCGGTTCAAGCAGCAGTGGGGATCGCAACGTGTGGGCTGAGACCTGAAATACCTAAAGACTGCCCGCAGGTTCTGCGGTCGCTGATGCAGAGATGCTGGAACAATAACCCCGCAAAGCGGCCTCAGTTTGCAGAAATCATCGCAATCCTAAACAGGCAAAACGTTCGATGAGCCGCTCGAACCTTCCCTTCTTTTTATTCTACGCGATAACGGAAAGCTTTCTACCCTACTGTGGATTTGGTATGTTCTTTCTTTGCAAGAGAATGCTTGCTTTTGGCACCAGGCAAGTTTTTTTTTTTTGGGTTCTGTCACTGTATCAAAAGCTGAAAAATGCAAATGTGCCACATGACTTGGTATTGATTTTTTTTCGTTTGACTCAATTCAGGAGGTTGAGATTGTGATGTTTTTGCATCTCTCTGTGAGCAAATTATTTCCATCCAGTCTTTGTTTGGATCAGTATATGCTTCTACCAATACCAGAGTCAATTGGGATCTACTGAAACCTTGCATTCTTTAGAACTCTCATTCTGTCTTGATCTGAGGTGTTGACAGACTGCTTCTGTGAGTTGTCTCTGTTATTAAGCCATCATTATGACCCACCCACTATGGCTTTATTACTCTAATCCTGTAAAGCTGTCCACCCTTTTCCCTACCTTCTGGTCCCTCACCAACGTGAATATGGCTACAAAAGCTTGGGTTCCATTAAATTAGCACAATATTTTATCCTGCACCTCCATGCCAATGGTGGTGCAGTCAGTCAGTGTGGGTTCCGATACCTCATTTATTTTGATCTGACACGACGGCAGAGAAGCTAAGAAATGCGTAATGGTGGTCAGATGTGATAGAAATCTTGAATCCTCGTCGAAGAACTGACAGATATCGAGTCAACAGAAGAAGTCAAGTCAATTCTGTGAGCCAGAATTCAGATTTACACTTCGTGGGCAGAGAGATAAGATTGGTGTGCGCTTAGGAAAAGATTTGATTCTACAGAGACGTAAGATTTCAGGAGACCAACAAAGTTTGCTTTGTTGTTGTTGTTGTTGTTACTGTTGCTGTAAGGTATCTATCTATCTCTGCTGCTCTTTCTTTTCCCTCTCCTGTTTTGTTTGGGCTTTGTCTTTGTTCTTATTCTGAGCTTTGTTGGCTCCTTTTTCCTTTTTGTCTTCTCTTCTCTTATTCTGTATTCTTTCCGTATGGCAATTGAAGTTGGTCAGCTATTTTGCTCCACCATTTCTTTTTATAAAGGAACGAACACACGAGAAAGTGATCCTCATGGACATGACATGGATGGAGAGGGGTCCTCAGATCACACCATTGCACCCACAAATCCTTTTTTGTTTCTCAAGAATGTTTTCTTCATTATTCCGTAGAGAAAGATGATGAATTCATCATTTCAATATTCACAACAAAAGTGTCTAAATAAAATACTAAAATTGTTTATTTTCTCTCCTTATTAAATCCAACTACATATATCAGTACAATGAGATAGATATCTACAATTATGTGAAAAATCACTAATAAAATAAGATGAAACTTTTGATAAATTATTTAAATATCATCAAAAATAAATATCATTAAAAAGATAATTTTATAAGATAATTAAGATACGAACGATGTTTTATGGAGTGTCACGACCTCGATTTGATGGGCTAACTGGTCTATTAATTTCGTTTGACTCAAACCATTGATTCTTCGCTCAAAGACTTGACGTCATCGTTAAAGTTTAGCATAACTCGGATGAAACCCTAGTATAGTGCATGTAATGCATAGCCTAGTGGTGGCTTTACGTCGTGACAAGTCCTCTAACTCCATACATAGATAGTCTTTTTCTATTCGAGCCCTCTCGTCATACCTAAATACTAGGTCAATTCTGATATCAAATGTCACGACCCGAGCCTGATGAGCTAATTGGCTTATCAACTTTATTTGACCCAAACCACTGATCAAAATACTTAACATGAAGTTAATAGTAGTATACTCATCGGATCCTTATGAGCTAATCTTAATCTTACCCACTTTCGATGTAAAATTAATTGAGAGTGTTATAATATGAGTGCTTGACAATTAAAAAATAATATATACAAAAAGTTTATGTTATCAAAAAAAATATATTAAAATGAACGTGTGGAATTACTAGGTATAATAAAAAAGAAATATTTTTATTTGTGAATAATTATATATCACTTCGATAAAGGATAACTATGTATCATTTAGATAAAAAATAAGACGAAAAAAATATTTAAGATAATACGATAGTTACAAGAGGTAAAATGAATGATCAATATTAACAGTACGAAGAAAAATAAAGAAAAATCTTAATAGAAAGTATAAATAAAGATTCAAATATTTTATATTTAACTAAATATATAATTGTTTACGTATCTCAATGATGGTAAAAGATTTACTTGGACTCATGACTTTATTGTTTATTAGGTACAGAAGAAAAAAGTAAAAATAAAATAAAAATTTTTGCTTGATGGTTTTCATAAACATAAGAAAACATAAACGTTTTCTGTCGTTGGCTCGGCACGATCCACGTCACTTCATCGAGCAAATCTTCCGGTGATCGTTCTCTTTCGATCTTATTCTATCCCCTTACCCTCTCCTTCTTTGATAAGACTGAATCGAGAAGGCCTCTCGGATGTGACGACAGGTTAGAATCAGAGGAAAAAGAATGAGAGATTTCTGACGATCGTGGCGATGGTAGTTTGTGTGATGATCCTCCTCCTCAATTATCGACGTTAGGATAATGTCAACTAGTCATACTTCCCCAAGTTAGTGGCGGTTCTCGGCCCTTCCGTCACCACCATCTCCGTTCTGATGCTACCGATGGACGTCGCCGATCGAAACCTAAGGAAGCCGAAGAAGAGGAAGAGCAGAAGGAGGTGGATATTGGCCATGGCTACCTAAGAAACGATCTTGACGAAGATGATCGAAACCGCCAGTAGTAGTGGCATCAGGCTCCACCATCTCCTCCACTGTTGCTCGTGGGATTTATCGGCAGATGGCTACTTGTTGCTTGGGGAAGCGGAGTCGCACCGATCGCCTTATTTCATTGCTGAGGGAATTATAGGCTGCTGCCTAGCACTTCCAAGGACGTTGACTTCCATCGGGGTGGCGAGGGGTTGGAAAGGGCCACGATGAGAGAGGGAGGGAGGGAGGGGTCGCCACCTCCGCCGTCGAGTGCTCCACCAGTCACAGCATGGTTCACGGCCACCTTATACCTCCGCGCATGGTCTAGCACCTCGTCCTTGCTCCCACACCTCAAGGAGCCACGATGAAATTACCTACCAATGTCGGTAGGTGGCGAGATTCCTGCCTCCTGCGTCATCTCCGACAGTAGCACTAAATAAGCCTCCCGGCGATACAGGGCTGTTGCAGTCGAGTGAGATTTGGATCCAAGCAGCCCTACCACTGAATGGGAATGACAGTTCCCAAGGGATTCCGTCAAAATCAAAGGCTCCAAATGGAGTCGTCGATTGCATACTGGACAACCCTCGTGCCTAACGTGGAGGATTATAATAGTTCGATGGCAAAATTGATCGCCAAAGGTTGTGGGCAACTCATCAATGGGATCTTATGATGCATGAGGTGGGGATGTGACAGTGGATCAGTTCAAGTGGGAGGAGGATCTACTGAAGAAGAAGAAGACGAAGAAGAAGACGAAGAAGAAGAAGAAGAAGAAGAAGAAGAAGAAGAAGACATGGGAGCCCAGCTCCATCTGCGTGACTCCATCCGTTCGCACGAGGAGAGAGGTCGAGTTTTCATTTGGGTAAAACTCTAGTGTTCCCTCATCATATTGACTGACCATTTTACTCTTAATTTTGACATTAATTCCACAAATGTGAAGAGGTTTCTATCAAAGTAAGCATGATTAAAAATAAAATAAATTATAATAATCGTGAAACTATCTATAGGGATCCAAATATGACTTAATAGTCCACACACGATGCTATGAGGAACCAACGATAGGGGAACATGTAACGAGTACACCTTAAACATTAATTATCCTAGCAGTGATATATCAGATACTCTTATCAAAGATTAACACCTTTACTCTTATCAAGGATTAACATTAAACTACATGATCATTGATTGTAAAATCTATGGCAATTTCAAGCAACATTAATTCTTGTTTTCAGGACAAAAACAGGTTGACCTCAATCCATGTTCACATTCATCTACCAGCCAACAGTGGCAACACACTGCCACTAAGACTCGAGAAGAGCAGAAAAAATAATACAAGAACAGAATTCGTGGTACACTGCCGAGGAGGACCGTATGGAGACCTTTCTACCTTGTTGAACTGACAAAGGAACCTCTTTGTTTGGCCGCAAAATGATGATACATCAGCCCTCACGAGACTAATACTCGCTGAATCATTCCTTGAGTCCAAGTCGCAGTTTCCTTCAACTGGTCATTGTCTGATCGAAAGCATTCTCCCAATAACTCCATATGAAAAGTACAATCCTTGAACAGGATCTTTGTGTTTGGACCAAGAGTGTCTGCAAGATCTCCCAGCACCGCAACCGCAGCTTTGGTTACCTCCTCGTCCCTGGGGGAGAAAAAAAAACACAAAAAGAACATCATGTTAAAATGCCACGAGAAAATACAGATATGAATAGCATTTAGGTAGTTCTACTAACACACCTGTTCTTATCCCTAACAACAGCTTCGATGAAGCTCAGAAGAGGGCTCGCGCAAGGAACCATCAGAGCTGCCTTGGGACCTTTGAACCCTTGAAGTATACCAGAGTAGGCCTCGAAAATACCACGTCTGAGCTGATTACCATATTCTTGCATATCATCATCATTTACATCCAAGTGAGAGCAGAGCTCTGCAGCTCCTTGCAGCATCGGTATAACATAAGGGACATACTTTTCAAAATGCTCCCCGATTGCAAGAGCAATATCTCCAAAGCATGAAAATATAGGAGGCTTTACAGACCGATGAAGCATAGGACTGGAGAGATCTTTCAGAAGCTGACTCATGATGCCATCACAATAGGGAAGGACCTTGTCATCTAGTGCACGACAGATATCACCGACCACACCAACAGATATGGAGCAGACTTGATACTCTTCAAAGTTCTGCAAGCCCATCTCCAAATACTTGTAGAACTCTTGCATGTACTTTGCAAATTCAGGGCCTGTGGCATAAGCAAGGGCCCCGATCGCAAGCATTGCTTCTTCATGCACTGTAGAACTGCGGCAAGCAAAAACTTGAAGGAAGAGGATCATCATCTGATCAGCAGACTGAAGAATTATAGGCTTTGTCTCAATTGAGTTACTTAATTTCTGTAATATTACTTGAAGGACACCACATAGCAGGGCTTGCAGATCACCCTGCTTTTCCCTGTCTTCCGAAGATGCAATATGAAGCTCCAGTGTTTTGCTTAATCTATTCATGATTTCATGGAGTAGATGAGCAACCATGTTCGAAGTTTCAGGTATACTGCTACATCGAACTATCTCATTCAATGTTTCATATGCAGAAGAACGAAGCCTAACATTGCTTGGATCTGTGCGATCAGCTGTAGAAAGGAGGGCTGAAACAATATCACCAAGATATGGTGTAAGTATCGATGAACTAGAACCTGCATCCTCAAAACCTTGGGCAAGGAAATAAATGGCTCCACAAACTTTCTCAGCCACATTCGGAGCATCTCTGATACTTTCCAACAATACAGACATGATGTGAGGAAGGTTTGTGGCAGTTAAAATTGGATATTCACCACCAGCAGAATGCAGGAACTCAAAGATCCTACCTAGGGTCCATGCTGTTGTGTCCTTGACATGACTATTCTGGTCTTTCATTGCATTCAACAAGAATTGAAGTCCAGAATGGACAAGTGGTGCAAGCTTCTCAATGGACGGACCTTCAAGAATTGACCCAAATGCAAAAGTAGCTGCTTCACGGCTTCGCCAGTCACCCTTTGTTATATTATTCTCCACAAATGGCATCGCAAGGGGCACAACTGCATCCCCAACGGTTCTTGCAATAAGTCCAAGGCAGGTTCCCCCAGCCATAGACAGATTCCAGACACCATCTTCCTGATCCTGATCCTCCTCTTGTTTAAGCAGTGTTTCTAACATCAATGGCACAAGCGTAGGAAGTGCTTGCTTTATGAAATTAGAATGGGGAGAAGAGCTCTCACCATTATCTTCCCCAAACTCCTCTTGAATTTGAATCTCTTCATCACAGATAGAGCTCCAAAACTCAATCGCTTGAAGAGCAACAGGCTCCTCATCTCCTCTCACTGCATTCGCAGTCAAATTAAAAAGGGTCTGCATGTAAGGCTCAAGATACTCATAATATGTAGAGGCTATAGAAACAAGACACTCAATTGCTGCTTGTCTGATCTCTGACTCTTTTGACATAGTGGTCTCACAGACAACTTTCATGATGAAGTTCCTCTCTACCTCATTCTCAAAGTTAGTCTGAGCAAAATCTAGAGCATTATAAAGTGCCTTAACAGCTGCAAGGCGGACTTCAGAACTATGTTCTGCCTGGTTCATACCCTGCACAACAGCAGTGAGGATGGCATTTACTTGATCCTGCTCCAAGTCCTGAGGAGATACCTCCTCACAAACATACCCCAATGCCTCCAAGGTTGATTGCTTTAAAGGAGCAGGGGCATCTGGCTGAGTCATGTTGTTTAGAAGCAACCCTATCAGCTCTTGCCATTCACGTCGTGGTACCTCGATTGACGCAACCTTAGCAATGACTTGTGAAGAAGTCTGTCGAGCGTCAGATACTGATGATCCAAGCGTCCTCAACAGAGAATCCTTGATTTGGGATTTGATAGATGGATCCACACTGACCCACCGCTGAGTCAATTCTTCCTTACGAACTGCATCCTTTGCATCTAGGGAATTCTTAAGAATAATACCGGCAAGTCTTCGAGACTCGGGAGGCTTCTGTTCACTTGATAGCTCAACAGATAAGGAAAGTAGAAAGAGGGGGAGATTCTGTTCCTGAAACTGCTTGAGGTTTGCTTCAGCAAGAGTTCGAGTATGCCCGTCAGGAGATTGGGCAGACAAGAGGACCTGGGTAATCTCCATCGCCATGTTTATGGCACTAGAGAACAATACAGAAGCCAATAAATGATAAAATTAGGAAAACCAAGCAACTTCTTCAATGACCTAGCCATCATATACGCACAAACAAAAAACAATTACTAGGAATACACACCCATCTATAGTGATCTATAATTGTCAGGCATATGTTATACTTCCCACTTGCATGTTCAACAAAGCCACAAAGCTACATTATAAGTTCTATTATTTGGATTGAAATTGCAATATTTTGAACGAAATCTAGCAATTCTGCATGACCTAACAAGAATTACAAAATTATTTTTACTGTTAAAATACACATACAATTGACATGAACTAATTCTTACACATTAGCCAAGCTATACAATATGCAACACATCCAACACCGCACGCACCGAA
Organism: Musa balbisiana; assembly: GCA_004837865.1. Taxonomy (NCBI): domain Eukaryota; kingdom Viridiplantae; phylum Streptophyta; class Magnoliopsida; order Zingiberales; family Musaceae; genus Musa; species Musa balbisiana. The sequence goes on from CM017195.1 coordinate 1,609,945, forward strand.
ACAAAAACATAAAATCGCCCAGAATACGAATTCTTTGGAACAGAAAAGATAGTCCCGGAGCCGATTAAAGTGTAAACCCCAAACCCTAACACCGAACCCTAAGACGAAATCGAACACAAGCTCCAATCTACACCAAAACGATCGAAGCCCCGCAGGTAGATGCCCTATATAAGTAGGGTTACATACTTCGACAAGCAAACACTCCAAAGAAACAACGAGAAAGAACATGCAGACAACTGGAGGACAAATCACACAGAGGGTAGATGATCGACCGGCAACAAAGCAGAGAAAAAAAAAATCGTAGGAATCGAGAAGAGGGATTCGAATACGGTGTAATCTAAGAAACCCTAGATCAGTGATCGGAAAGCGATACCTTAGACAGGGATGGAGAGGGCAGAGATGCGCAGCCTGCTGGAACCGAAGGGGCGGTTGGGGGGAGGTCAGGATCTGCCCGGAATAGTCGCGACGCTCTCGCCCTCACTCACACTGATGTCGCCGTGGGCACTGGGGAATGGGGGAAAGGAAGAGAGATGCTTCGAACAAGCGGTCGTCGGGGAGTATATATAGAGGGATTTTGGAGGAGGTATGGAAGCGGGAGGACGAAACCCTAATTTCACCTTTTGAAATCGCACCGTGGGTTGATTGGGCCGGGTTCAATCGCGAAGTATTATGGACCGTTCTTACCACAGCCAGACAACCGACCCGTAGTGGTTTCGGGTATTGATCTCCGTTATACGTCCTTTAAGCTCGTGTTCATGTTTGGATCTTAGATTCATCGTGTATGATGAATCTTATATCTGAGATCCGATAAGTTGCTAACGGGTTTCACATGAAGATTGGATCCGACCCCGTAATCGTTAGTGTTTTCTAGATAACTCAAATTTTTCGTTGCAAATATTTATTTCTAGCTAATAAGACAATTAAAGTTTTTCTTAACATTTATATGTATTTTATTTTATGAAATGGATGGTTTTCTTTAAAAAAACTCAATTTTTTATTTTTTTCCTCAAAAGGTGCCCCATGTCTTCTTCTTTTTTTTTAACATATAGTGTTTCATATTTTTTTTAATCCATAAATGCCCTCATCAACTTTCCATATTTTTTTTCCATATTTTTCCAGACACCCATCAACTTTCTAAACAATGCTCAAAAAACAGGCTTGCAGCGAAAAGGCTGTAGCAACTTTGTTCAGAAGAAACTAAACATGAGGGGGAAAAAATTGGCCCCCTTTGTACTCTCATATCATGGAAAAATTGTCAATTACTATCTCTCAAAAAGAGTTGTTCATGAAGAAACATATTACACAAATGAGCCTGAATTCAATTCAAGAGTTCAAGGCTTCTGCTATCTCCTGTAGATCAACTGGTACTCCGATTCGCACATTTTTTACAGCATTCATCTTTCATGGAGTGTGCACCCTTTCGTTGTTCCACTCCTATATATATAATTTTCACAATTCTTTGCATAACTATATACATACTGCTTCCTGCCTCTGATACTGATCCATTTCGGTTTTGTACACGCCATCGTCGCCACTCTACAATCATCTATAGTCACATTCTTGATTCTTGAATAGCAGCACATCGAAACATCTTCGCCAAGCTTTATGTACTCTGGAGATCTGCTGTTCCAAGAGCTTTCTTGTAAAGATCCAGGGTATCAGAGTGTGTTGGATCAAGGAACAGTGCTGCTTCGCAATCTCGCAAGGTCGATGCAGAGTCGCCAATCGAGTCGTAGAATGCAGCACGCAGGTGAAGCAGCTGGAGGTCTGGCTTGAAAGCTATTGCTCCTGAGAGCTCAGCTATAGCATCCTGTTCTTTGTGGTCATCCATCAGAACTGAACACAGGGTTACAATAGTTATCATCTTGAAGACACAATATCTTGGACCTTATTCCAGTAAACAAAAGGAATTGCCTTCCTTTTATAAGAAGATTGTTGCTAATATACATGTAAGGATGATTACTCAGTGCAACTATCAGATTGACAAAATACCTTGAAAATGCACACACACAAAAGCAAATATTGCATGAACATTTAGCTTAAACTGACTGCTTTTAGGGTCATAAAACATGAAGCAACAGTAAAAAAGACTCCAGTATTCACTATTTTAATTTGATTGTTATTTAAGATTCAATTCCAGAAAATGCTTTAAAATGTATTAACACATGCTATGAAAATACAACAAATTCATCTGGACCTCAACAAGTTGGTGAAACACAAATCTCGTCATTTGGCTGTCTTATGAAAGGTCTTCGGCCTTTTCACGTTCAACCTGATATTCCAGCAGCCAAAATATAGGACAAAGATGTTGCAATGGCTTCCATGACGGTTATTAAGCTCGACAAAAATTAATATAATGGCGATTTCAAGGACTAACAAGCTTACATCTGAAGGATGGAGAACAATTATGATATATAAAAAGCTAATGTTGCTTTATATATAAGACATCCAAGAAGCAATGAGGCAAATATAATCTTAAGTGCAATATAGACATTAAATAGAGAAACTAACATAATAGGTCTTAAAAATCTTTTGAAGGTGGTAAACAATTAAATCTACGTGGAACCTCAAATTGATAGAAAAGGCACCAATTCAACTTGAAAGAGAATTTATGAATAAAAAGTTATGTCTTTTCTCCTTCATCTGATCTGTATAACTGATGGTGAACAAAACCAAAACACCTATGTGCTTAAATAACTCACCTGCAGCCCTGTATCTATAGGGGTATGTCCTCAGAGGATCTAACCTTGTTGCCATATTAAGATCACTCTTTGCCATGTCACGGTCACAGTATTCTGACCGCTTCTCATATGCAGACGCATTGTTCTTTGCCTTTTCTATTAACTTCGTCATCTCATCATAAGCAGCTTTTTTCTGATTCTTGAGGTAATAAACCCGAGCCAGACCCTGGTGTGCACGAGTGTGCTTTATACCGAGGGCCTTTAAGTAGCATTCTGCAGCCTCATCCAGCATATCACAATCCACATATATGCTTCCCATGTTATTGTGTGCCTGAAGGAGATTGTTGCCACAACTGTTAAAGTTCGATCATCATACTTTATTGCACAAGACAGGTGACATAATTCTCAACAAAATTCACATACAGTACTCACTTGCCCTTTACGAAGGTTATCAGATGCACAACTGTTAGCTTGTTCAAGTAGTTGAATGACATAAGATGAAGACGCCGGATCTAGGCTTGAATCAGCTAGAGCATATGCTTTAAGAAAGAAAGCTTCAAATGACCTCTGAAGAGAAAGAGACTCCTCAGACTTAGCCAATGCTTCATCACGGTGGCCAGTGTCATATAAGATCCATCCTTCGTAGATAAGCCTTTCGTGCTCATGGGTCGAATGATTCCGAGCCAGCCGCAAACTATGCATCGCAGCCTTTTGGCAATTCAACCTATATCGAAAAGCATGATCAGCATATTGCGATACGGTACTTATGTAAACAAAAAAAGAAATTGCATGTGTATCCTTGTAATCAATCACTTCTTCTCTTTTGCATATGCTCAATTGCTCAATAATACTCCAGGAAAAAAGACATCATTATCTAAAACTGGATGGATTGTAAGCAGCACCAATGTTAGCAGTCTTAGCGGCTGCAACAACAATTCTTGGCATAAAATTGTTAACACATTATGAGATTGCTTGCCAAATTGGCTATAGAATGCCATATTTTGACATCATTATCTAAAGAGTCAAATGGTTGACAAGAAAGATTTATTTTGAGAAAACATCTATCAAAAATGTTTCCTCCATCGAGATCATTTGAAAGAAAAAATAACATCAAAAGCAGCTAAATCATAAGCTTGCAACAAGGACAGAGTCTTAGAAAAGAAAAGCTTTGTGGCAAACGGCTTACCTTAGCAGCAGTAGCGACTGCCTAAATCTTAAGCTGCTATTCATGGGCTCTTTTGCCAACATCTGGTGCACCACAGCAAGAGAGCCAATATCATCCACTGCAGACCACCGGTCGTAGAGCTGCATCCAGCAATCGGCCATGTCCCACAGCTTCACATTCTGCTGGAGGAGGTCGATCAACTGATCCCCGTGTAGCTTCCCATGAAACATCATGTAATTGGGGTTCAGCGTCATGAGCGCCCTCAGATCCTGCAATGCACCCTCATAATCCTCGAGTGCCAGAAGGAACCATGCACGAAGCTCCAGGCAATCAGTGGAGACCTTGAATCCAATGATCTTGTTGATCTCTGCAATGGCTGCACCCACCTTGTTATCCTCCATTAAAGCAATTGCCCGTAACTTGTAAGGGTAAGCGAGGGTGGGGTCGAGCTTGGTGGCGATCCTTAGATCCGCCATCTTCTCCTTGCCAATGCAGTACAATGATCTCTCCTGGTGCATCCACCCGACATGTTCATGCTCATCGATGAGGCCACTGGCCAGCTTATAGGCAGAGTACTTGTGCCCCTTCTTGAATTTGGCCCTCGCAACACCGACTTGGGAGTACACATGCCCCTCTGAAGCAGCCACTTCGAACCACCTCTGGGCGTCCTTGTACTCGCCCCTCTCGAGCATCACGCAACCCAACTGGTGCAAAGCTAGCTGCTTTTGCCACCCAGGAGCGGCGCTTTCCGCCAACCTCTCCAACAACATCACCGTGGTGTTGGATTTCATGTCCTCCTCCATGGCCACCTGGCTCAACAAATGGTACAGCACGAACGAAGCGTGCCCTGCCGCGTGCAACCTCTCCCTTCCCTCCCGAGTGCAGAGCAGCCTTGTTATCTCGGGGTCGCCGAGGGATTTTGGGAGCATGCGGAGGAACACCTGAAGACAAGCTGCGACGAGGAGGTACGCCATCTCCTCGAGCCCGTACTCGACGAGGAGGAGGGCGTCGTCGAGGCTGCGCACCAAATATGCGAGCTTTAGATCGCAGGCGGACTTGAGGCCCTCACAGCAGAACTTGTTGGCGAAGGCGAGAAGCTCGAGGACGGTGTCGGGCGGGAACTCGTCGAGGCGACCGGTGCGGCTGAAGACGTCGACGGCCTTCATCCCGCGGGCAGAAATGCCGTTGTGGGCGAAGCTGATCGCTCGCGCTCGCGCTGGGCCTCGGCAAAGCCGCCGCAGAGCAGAGGTGGAGAGGGGCTTGGAGAGGGCCGCGATGTTGGAGCGGACGCAAGGGACCTCGTCGTCGCCGATGCAGAAACCATACGTCGGCGTCCGCTCCCTCTTCTGGCTCGTGGCGGCGGAAGGAGGAGGGGGAGGCTGATGGCACGGGAGGGGGGCGGCGGCAAGGGCAGAGGAGGTCGTTGGAGGTGGAGAGGAGGGCGGCACGGGGGCACTCGAGGGATGGCGAGCTGGTGGTGCGGCAGAGAGGGGGGAGGGGAAGGAAGAGGGAAAGAGCTGATCGTCGCGGGCGCTCGAAAACGGAGCCAGGCAGAGAGGACACGCGGTGGTGGGTGTCTGGCGCGTGAGACGGGCGGGCGGAGAGTGCGACGGAGAAGCTTTGGGTCGCGAAGGGGGCGGAGGAGGGAATGCTGCTCGAGATAGAGGTCGCAGAGGAGGAGGAGCCGCTCAGCGCCGGTGCCGGAGTTAGCGTCGGATGCGGAGGAGAGGCGGCGGAAGGAGTCGGAGAGGGCGGAGACGGGGTCGACGGGACGGAGGAAGGGGTCGACGGGGGGGTCGATGCGATCGGCGGAAGGGAGGCCGAAGGGGAGAAGGGAGTCGAGGAGGATATAAGAGGGACAGTGGTGGAGGCCGCCGCCGCCCCCGCCCCCGCCGTGGAATCCCTGGATAGATTTATTGCGGAGGGAAAAGGTGGAGCGGAGCAGCGGCTTATCGGACGACGACGAGGAAGGAGCATTGGAATTGGAGACCGCCGGATTCACCGCGTAGACTTGTGTCCCTTTGCACCCATCGATCAACTTCAGGCTGCGTAGCGTCGTCAGGAAATGGTTCTGCATCTTCTTATTCCCCTCCTCCACCTCCTCCTCCTCCTCCTCCTCCTCCTCCTCTCTCTCTCTCTCTCTCTCTCCTCTGCTTCTCTCCTCCCTTCCTTTGCTCTCTCCTAATCAAAAGAAAAAGCAGAAAAAGAACACAGAAAAGGCTGCATAATGGCGACACCTGCAAGCACCACCAGAGAAGAGAGACGCAGAGACAGAGAGGGAAGGAAAAGGGACGAAGGTGGCGCAGGCTTAGGGAAGAAGCATTTCGATTTGCCTTTTTCTTTCTTTCCAGAAAAAATGGCACCTTTTTTTTACCGGCAGGATGGGGAAGAAGAAGAAGAGGAAGAAAAAATGGAAGGTCTGGCCACGAACCAGAAGATATTGGAGGTACGTTGAGGAGGAGGGAGGTTGTCCTGATGCATCGGTGGCTGGTCTCCCCTTCTCTCTCTCTCTCTCTCTCTCTCTCTCCCTCCCAAGATGATGGGTGGGATATAATACAAAGTCCGAAACAGGTTTCGGTGGAGCAACCGCACTAGAAAGAGAGAAAAAGAGAGGTGATTTAGTTCCGACGAAACAGGAGGAGGGGAAGCGTGGTTGTCGGGTTGTCTTCCTCTCGCATCCTCTCCCCGTACCGGTCGTCCCGAGGCGAGAGAGAGAGAGAGAGAGAGAAGGGGAGGGTGGGGAATAAGCGTCATAGAATCCACGGTCGCATTTTAATACAGTTGGAACTCCCAACTGTCCTACGAAGGAGCACATATTATGTAATTGGCGTCGACGCCAACCAAGATCTAGCCAAACCTTCTCCGGCGAGTACAAAGAAGCTGTTACGTGTTGCGCATTCCCCGTCGTTGCCTTCCCGCGAGCGAGCTCAGATATGCTTCGATCGCCAGCCCGGCTCGACATGCCTCCGGCTCAGTTGTTCCCTCTCTGACCACGAACTGTTCCGGGCCGGCACACCCACCGGTCCAAGCCCTTTGGAGTTTGGGTTTTGGACGCCCATGGGTTTTGGATTCTAGCCTTAACTTCCCCAGTCCTTCAATTGTACGGAGATACAGTAGTCACCGATAGGTCTGGATCCTATAAACGACCCTCTTGCCGTGGATGATAGAAAACGACGGCCGATCCCCCACCATCTGGCCGTTCGCTCATGACAGCCTGTCAACATCGAACGGATGAAATCTCTGCGGCCCACGCGGCAGTCCTTCCACGCAAGTCGACCAACAGCCGCGCCACGACGAACGCTTTAATACAGCTCTACCATTTTCACACCTCTTGTACCGTATCACACGCAACATAACGATCTACCGAACCAACCATGAATTGGACCTCCTCCAGCTGTACCCACACGGCATCCTTGCTCCTCCAGTCGTTGCCGTCCGATCGGGATCACTGGAGACGACAAAACGGTCCCGTTAGGTTACGTCACTGCACCATGAGAACAAGGATTGACAGGCTTGCCGTTGCAACTAACACAGTCCAGCGTGTGGAATCCGTTACGCTGACAACCTCAAAGGAAGCCACGTCGAATAATGGCCCCACATTGGTTGAACTAAATCCCCTAATTAATATAAATTACTATTTAAAATATTTAAATTAAAATTAATATTAATACATTCATCAAATCTTCATAAATTAATTTTAATCTTATACATTTTGGATGAAGGATTAATTGAAGCTGTTACAATATTTTCCTTTCAAAGATTTAACGTTCTTGTCAAAGCTTAATATCATCTAAATCAAACCCTAGTACATATGAGATGTAGCTCAATAGTGGCTCTATGTCAATGGAATGTCAATAAAAGCCGAAGCATATCAAAGTAGATGCCTGTTTTGCATAAAAAATAAAAATCTAGACAATCATGCATTTATTATACAAGACAAAAATTAGTCGGTCATTAAGTGGGGAAACACAAAAAACTCAGTTATAAACTAGTCATAAAAGATCGACATAATGTATGTATATTCTATGAGAGTTTCTAAAAGAATGTCACATGATTCAAAACTATGATACGAGAAAAACTAAGCAATTGACGGTTTGTTATTGATTGTTGCGGAATGATCCATTAATTTTAGTCCTACATGATGAGAACATGTCAACTAAAGGAAACTGCTGCATTAAAATGCATGTCACAAACAATACCAACTGAAATTTAATAGGATTTCCAAACTCATATGAGGACTCCAATAACCGGCCTTGTACGGAGTGCACTCACTCGACGGTTACCACATCTTTCTAAGCACCGCTTCGCTAAGTTGAATATGGTTCAAGGATTAAAAAAAAGTCATTAGAAATATTATAATTCAACTAAGTAATTTATAATTATGTAAGAGTAAAAAAATAATTATTTGATAAATTATCACATGGAAAATTACTTTTCTTCATTATCCAGGTTGATTAATTATAAATAAATTTAATATATATTTAAAAAGTCCATGGCGGCTTAAATCAATCGCCACCAGTTTGTCTTCCCTGAATAAACGCACAAGAAGAAGACGGGGCCCCACGCGGTTTCGGAGGTTGGTAATGAATCGGGTGAACAGTTTACGGTTCCACGCCAGCCCATCTCGAACGACTTCACTCCCTCTCTCTCTTCTCTCTCTCTCTCCAGTCACGAAGCGTAACGGATATTGAAATGGAACACGAAACCTCCCAGTTTTCGGATTATAAAGCCAACCCCACCTAAACCGCAAACAAACAAACCAATCCAACGAACCGCACCAGCTCCGTCCCTTCCCCGTCAATCTGCCTATCGACTCCCTAGACTCTTTCCTCTCTCTCCGTATAAGAAGAAGAAGCAGAGGATTAAGAGGACAAGGAGAACAGTCTGATGAGATGGTGATGGTGGAGGAGAGCGACAAGGGGGAGCAGAGGGTGAAGGGGTCGTGGAGCCCGGAGGAGGACGCCGCGCTAACGAGGCTGGTGGAGCGGCACGGGGCCCGGAACTGGTCGCTGATCAGCGCGGGGATCCCCGGGAGGTCGGGGAAATCGTGCCGGTTGAGGTGGTGCAACCAGCTCAGCCCCTCCGTCCACCACCGCCCCTTCACCCCCGCCGAGGACGCCACCATCCTCGCCGCTCACGACCGGTACGGCAACAAGTGGGCCACCATCGCCCGACTCCTCCCCGGCCGCACCGACAACGCTATCAAGAACCACTGGAACTCCACCCTCCGCCGTCGCCGCCGCCGCCGCGCGACTCCCGTTGCCCCCTCGCCCTCGTCCTCGCCCCTCCCCCTCTCTTCCTCATCTCCCATCGCCACCGCGGCCGCCAGCTCCGTCGAGCCGGACTACTCGGATTCGGGCTCGGCCAGGAAGCGGCAGCGCTCGAGCGAAGACGCAAACGGGGGCGGATGCAGCTCGTTGGCGGCCGAGCCCACGACGTCGCTGTCGCTGAGTCTGCCGGGCGACGGCGGGGGGGCGGAGAGAAGGTCGGACGGCCCGCTTGGGGATGTGGAACGGCTGAGGGACATGTGCCTGGTGTCGATAATGCGGCAGATGATCGCGGAAGAGGTGAGGAGTTACATCGACAAGCTACGATCGCCGGGCGGCGTCGACGATACGGTCTCCGTTGTCGTAAAGGCCGAGCCCACCTCCGACCGCCAGAATTAGTTAGCAGCGTATCTCCTCATTTCCTACTCATATTTATTCTTTCTTCTTTTAAGTTGTGCTGCTCCTCCTAACGATGGCAGCGAAATCTGTAAATAAGACTATAGAGTGAGGAAATAAAAATGTTAAAATATCTCATTTTTATAACATCAGCTAAACTAATAAGTCTGATTAAAGTAACAAAGCCAACATAATTTTTAATTCCAGTATAAATAAAATTATACTGGAATTAAAATTGACTTAGACAAAAAAAGAAGAGACATGACCAATATAAATACAAATTATTAAGCAAAAGAGAACACTGGAATCCCTTCAGGTCACACCGGAAATCAAAAGATGACAAGCAGAGAGAAGACGGTGTAAGCAAGACCGCAGGCGTACGCTACCAGCCCACGGAGCTCATCGCCACACGATGCCGCCGACGCCACCAGGAGCCCCGTGCACACCCTCGTCGACCACAGCACGAACACCGCGGCCATCGCGAGGATCGTCACACCACCACGCGGAACAAAAAGCGACGCCGCCGAAAAGATCGCCATCGGTAGCATACAGTACCCGACCAGGCTCAAGCACCGATGCAGATCCAAGTTCCCTGACCTTCCGGCCAGCAGGTTGAAGACCGAGTAAAGAAACAGGGTGGCGACGGTGACCCAGCCCAAGATGACCCCCAAGTGTAATTTCCCGGCGAGGAGTTGGAAGAGACCGAAGAGCATCAGGAACAAGAAGGGGCCGGAGAGATCGGCGTCGTCGAGGAGATGAGCGTCCACGCGGAGTGGATTCAGGATCGAGGACGTCTTGCGCCAGATCTGGCGAGTGTCGATGCCGAGTTCTTCGAGGAGGGGCGGCTCGTCCTCGAAGGACCCAGGGACGGGGGCGGAGAAGGACGAGGAGGACGGGGCGGGTCCGAGGTCGAAGGACATGAAGGGGAGACCAGGGCTAGCGGGACGCGGAGGAGGGCGGCGTTGGACGGCGGAGGACCGGAAGACCACCGGGGGGACGGAGAACGGTTTCGCCATCTCGGCGGTGGCGGTGGTGACGGGCCCCCGAGAGTCGAAGGATGTGGGATTCAAAAAGCAGAGAGGGGTTAACTAGGGGATGAACGCTCTCCGCGACGCGTTGGCGGTTGCACCGGAACCGTCGATTGCAACTCGAGAAACAACCAGGAAACGGCAGAGATCAAGTAGGGATGCTTTTAGATTCGTGAGGAATCAACGCGGTGGATGCGTTGTTGCCTTGGGAATCAAGGAAACCGCCCTCGGGCGTCGCACAAGAAAGGTCGAATGCAAAAAGAGTGGTCAAGTAGAACCGCTTTGAGATTCGCGAGGAATACAATGTGTTGAGATAGGGGATGGGGGCCACAGCCGAGCCAATTCATGTGAGCGCAATTGAGTTATCAACGGAGACGAAGGGAAAGCATGATTTCTGCATCGGCGATGTACTAAAGCTGTACTATTCTGCAGATTCTTAGCATGCATACTCTTCACATCCAAACCCTGGAAACTTCTTTTATGGTCTACATTGTACGTACGCCACCTGACAAGCACGACGACAGAGGAGGGGGGAGGCAGTGTTATTGGTGGAGCTGTGCTCATCTGTCTCGCCGCCTCCACCTGTAACAAAGCACAAGTTTAATTCAGTATCCGTAATCCATCATAGATGATGGATTGAATCGAAGTATACGAGGACAGGTCAGTACAGAAAAGGGAATAGAATGAGAGTTGGGCAGGCAAATAAATACCAGTAGTCGTCCCAGAAGGGGTGAGCTTTGGACAGGCGGTTCGGGCCATAGGAATACCCGAATTCCGCACGCCGGGCGTTGCGGAAAGCACAGCAGCCGACGGAGTAAACGGCGATGAGGAAGACGAGAACGACGACATTGAGGATGGTGAGCTTGTGCCAGTCCCTCCTCACCTGCTCTAACACACCGGCCTTGCATGAGTCGCAGTCATAGCAGAGGATGTTGGCCGCATTGTTCCAGCGGTAGCAGTCTTCGTCTTGCGCTGCCACCGCTATCCCTGCGGTGTACGTGCACGTCGTTGGTGGCTTGCAGCAGCCCGACTGCATGCAATTGCACGAACAACAACAATTAACGAAATATGATCATCGACGCTCAAATTAGATAAATGTGAATTATCATTCATAACATTTAAAAACATTTAAACTAGAAGCGGGTAAAAGTTAGCAAACATTTGTAATCTCCACTGTTATATGGATAAAAGTCAAATCGAGATTATTAAATATGATTAAAAATTATCTCCTCGTAGAATATTTCAACATTTTCCTATTAGAGAAATATATAAGCTCTTTTAACATGATTACAATGGAGGATTACTTTTACCACTCATTGTCACACTCATTTTTCTCATGTTACTAACTAGAGTGTCTGATTGATTAGGTTGAAAAACTTCATTCGACCTTAGTTTTTGTGTAGGTGATACATCGGGAGCTTAGTATTTTTATCTCGAAAGCACATCAACCACACCTTGGATGTCCCTGTGTTCACATGCCAGAATTATGTCAGGCTAACTAGGATATCCATGATATTTTTCTATAATAAATTTCTTAGATGAATAATTATCTAAACAAATAGGGGACTAGATAGCTTTGTGCTCAAGTGTTTCTTAGAAATGAGTAATCTATAATGTACATATGACTATTTATACTTAGCTAGACTCAAAATAATTCTTCTAAGTAAATATATTAAAATTTTATTATCTTTCTTTTGAAAATAGATAAATTTTATTATATAACTAGAATAGAAAGGAGAGGTCTCTTTGGATGCCAAAGGCATCCGAAGAACAATCTTGGTGCACATCTTTCACCCAACAATGCATGCCATGATGACCCTCTAATATCATGGCTATGTGATCCTACACTAAAGCCATTAGAGTAGTCATTGAGGTGATACTCCTAGTAGACGATCAATAGACTGAAGGTGGTGGTATCAACTTATCACATGATGATGAGGTCCCAACGAGGGTCGACATCGGAGAGCTAAGAAGCAATCCAAAGAAATCACACTAGTACTACCTGAAAACAATCTCTCTTCAAAAGAAAGTTAGACCCGAGGCACTACCTATGGACCATCGAGACAAAGCTAAGTCTATCCCAAATCCCAAGCTAATAGAGGTGCTAGTCAAGGTATCTCTAAATAAAGTCTGACTCGATTGAATTGTCAAGATCAACGACACTTTTCGAGGAGAGATGGGTGAGGCTAATTAACTTTCTTCGAGAGAATACTAGAATATTTACATGGTCATCGAGAGTTATGTCAGGAATCAACCCCGACATAACTTATCATCATGTGAACATTTCTCCTAAGGCATGACTAATGAAGCTAAGGTATCGTAAGTTTGCTCCCAACCACTAACAAGCCATAAGTAATGAGAAAGACAAACTATCATGCACGAGGTTTGTTTCTTAGGTGTAATACCACTAATGACTCGCAAATGTTATACTCGTTAAAAAATGTAATGAAAAGTGATGGATGTATGTTGACTATATCGATTTTAACAGAATATGCCTAAAAGGTAGATATCCCCTTTCTTGGATCGATTAGTTGGTTGATGCCACCTTGGGTCATAAGTTGTGCACCTTTATGGATTCATTATTAAGATATAACCAGATTAGAAAAACATTGAGGGGTCAAGAGCATACTTCTTTCATCATTGACATAGGAATGTAGTGCTACAAGTTATGTCTTTTCGACAGAAAAATGTCGAGATAACTTACTAAAGAATAATGAACAAGATATTCAAATATCGGATTAGGAGAAATGTTGAAGCTTATGTGGACAACAAAATAATGAAAGGCAAGACAATTGACTCACATTTGGTAGATTTGGATAATATATTTTAAGTTTTAAAAAAGTTCAACATGTGCCCTCAATCCAACCAAATATATTTTTGGAGTTAACTTAGAGAAGTTCCTCGGGTTAATCGTGCAATAGAGAGGGATAGATGTCAATCCTGAGAAGGTACCAACCATGTTAGAGATGCACTCACCTCAGTCAATAAAAGAGGTTCAATAGCTAATGGGTTGATTAGCAACACCCAATTGATTCCCATCTTAAACCAACGATGAGTATTTCCCTTTCTTTCGAGCATTAGAAAACTTAAAAAATTTCCCATAGACGGAGGAATGCTTTGATGTATTCAAAAATATAAATAAGCACCTTACAGACTTCCATAGCTCACCTCCTCGCCATCGACCTTATGGTTAGTTCGATGCTGGTTTGGGAGGATGCAAGAGACCATATACTCATCTTTTATGTCTTGAGCGGATCTCATGAATGATATCTCTCGATTGAGAGAGTAGCATTTGCATTAGTCTTGTTAACTAGAAAGCTTTATGCTACTTTCAAGTGCATGTAACACAGGTAATCAATGACTAACCCCTAAGACAAGTTTTCTTCCGATTCAATGTTTTCGGTCAATTGCTCAAATGGTCAATCCTCAATGACTAAATCCTAGTACATCCTGAGGATTGCTATAAAGGCTCAAACATTGATGAATTTCATTTCAAAACTTTATCATCATTCATCCAATTTCGACAAGCACACCCCGCCAATATGGACACTGTTCATAAACATCTAGGCCACCTTGAATAAAGATGATGTTAGACTTATGCTGAAAGGCCCCAACATATAAGTATTCAAGCAAACCCCGTGATTCGGTTTCAAGATCTCCAAAAATAAAGTTGAGCACAAAGCAATCCTCTCGAGGCTTCGGCTCGTCATGAAACTCCAAGTTCAGGAACTGATGGTTTTCAAAAACTTGCAACTGATCATGAATCAAGTAAAAGGAAATTACAAGGCTTAAGATATAATCATGATAAACAATTTTGCTGATGTGTAGAAACTAGCCCCCAACTTCTCTAACCTATCGAGGGTTCCTCACCTAAACCAAACTCAAAATAGGGGATTAGATAACTTTATACTTAAGTGCCTCTTAGAAGAGAGTAGTATGTAATGCACAATAACATAACATACTTAGTCAAACTCAAAATAATTCTTCCAAGTAAATATATTTAAATTTTATTATCTTTAGAATAAAAAAATTTCTCATATAATAAAAATTGTTAGTAGTGATAGGATATAATGTCACCTGAATAGGGAGATGTTTATATAGCCAGACTCAAAATAGTTCTTCTAAGTAAACATATTTAAATTTTATTATCTTTAGAATAGATAAATTTTCTCATATAATAAGAATATGCTAGTAGTGACAATATATCATGTCACCTGAATTAGAGAGAGGTCTCAAATAGATAAAATTTCTCATATAATAAGAATATGTTAGTAGTTATAGTATGATGTCACCTGAATTGGGGAGACGTCTCATACTTAGCAGACTCAATATAGTTTTTCCTAGTAAATATATTTAAATTTTGTTATCTTTAGAATAGATAAATTTTCTCATATAATAAGAATATGTTAGTAGTGATAGTATATCATATCACCTGAATTGAGAAGACGTCTTATACTTAGCTAGACTCAAAATAGTTCTTCCAAGGAAATATATTTAAATTTTATTATCTTTAGAATAAATGAATTTTATCATATAATAAAAATATATTAGTAATGACAGTATATGATGCCACATGAATCGAGGACGTCTCATGCTTAGCTAGACTCAAAATAGTTCTTCCAAGTAAACATATTTAAATTTTATTATCTTTAGAATAGATAAATTTTCTCATATAATAAGAATATGTTAGTAGTGATAGGATATGATGTCACTTGAATAGGGGAGACATCTCAACTCAAAATAGTTTTTTCTAGTAAATATATTTAAAATTCATTATTTTTAGAATAGATAAATTTTCTCATATAATAAGAATATATTAATAGTGACAATATGTCATGTCACCTGAATCAGCAAGACGTCTCATACTTAGTTAGACTCAAAATACTTCTTCCAAGTAAACATATTTAAATTTTATTATCTTTAAAATAGATAAATTTTTTCACATAATAAGAATATGTTAGTAATGACAGGATATGTTGTCACCTAAATCGGGGGGATGTCTCGTACTTAGCCAAACTCAAAATAGTTTTTTCAAGTAAATATATTTAAATTTTATTATCTTTAGAATAGATAAATTTTCTAATACAATAAGAATATGTTAGTAGTAACAGGATATGATGTTACCTGAATCGAGGAGACATCTCATACTTAGCCAAATTCAAAATAATTAATTTTTTCAAGTGAAGCTCAAAGTAGTTCTTCCAAGTAAATATATTTAAATTTTATTATCTTTAGAATAAATAATTTTTTTCATATAATAAGAATATATTAATAGTGACAGGATGAATCAAGGAAACGCATCATACCTAATCAAACTCAAAATAATTTTTTCAAATAAATATATTTAAAATTTATTATTTTTAGAATAGATAATTTTTTATATAATAAGAATATGTTAGTAAGACTCAAAATAATTCCTTCAAATAAATATATTTAAATTTTATTATATAAATTTTTTCATATAACAAGAATGATGTACCTGAATCGGGGAGAGGTCCCTCTGGAGGTAGTCCAAAGGCGTCCAAAGAGATATCTTGGCGCATGTCTTCGACCCCACGACGCACGCCAAGGCGGCCCTCCAGTATCGCGGCTCTGTGATCCTACGCCGGAGCCACCGGGAATAGCCGTCGAGGTGGTACTCGTGGTAGACGCGCCCAGGGACCTCGACCCCGCCGCCGCTGCCGCCGGCGACGGCGAAGCCGAAGGCGGTGAGGCTGAGGAGGGCCGCGATGAGGAACAGCATGACGAGGAGGTAGAGCCACAGCGCCCACGCCACGTTGAAGCAGGCGCCAGCGAACCCCGCGAGCGAGACGAGCAGCACCACGAAACCCAGCACCAGGAGCGGCGTCTGCAACAACGACTCGCAGGTGGCGGAGTTCCGCGCCAGCCACAGCCCGCCGCCAATGATGGGGATGGACGCCAGCAGGGTCAACAGGTTCAGGTAACCGATCACGGTGTTGCTGAAGCGATACATTCTCTGAAACCCAGGGATTCTGATCCCAAAATCTCTTCTTTCTGCGAACTGGTGATGCTACTCCTGCTTTGAGTGCAAAAGAAATGTTCGATTGCTGGAGCATGGATATGGGTTGCTTTCCGCCTTTAATTCTCTTTTGCTTTGAGGCTTCACAGTGCTCTAATAATGCTGATTTCTTTTTGGAGACAAGACAGCTTTCCCTTCCCCCGCTGCGGTGATGGCTTGCTGCTGGTTTTCCTGGCCAAAGAAGCAACCATGATTTTAACTGGTGAGAGTTTTGCATTTGTTTCTTACGTGTTAAGAAACAATGAGGTGGATTGTCCTTTTGATAGCACTTCATGGGTGAAGACTTCCTGCCCTGCTTAACATATAATTTACGTTTTCTTTATGGAAGGATAAGCCTAAAGAGACAGAATTCCTCAGCCACCACAAGGGATGATGACCTCAGAACCTCCTTTCGGTAACACTGTAGCTAAGTAAAGTGGCACTCAATTATACACTGCAAAAGAATCAGCAGATCTATGAACATTTGCTTCCAAGCTGAGGCTCTGCAAGACTGAGAACCACATCCCTACTATACCTATGAGACCTTGGTGGCATACAACTCTTCCATGAAAACACTCCTAACCATTCAGCTTCTGTAGCCAAGAATCCTAACATCAAGCACTTGTAAAGGAAATGAATCCTATAGAATTGAGTTCCTTGATGAACATAAACTGGTGAAAGTAAGGGTAAGGTCTCCTACCAATAGGCTCCTAGAAGGGCTGCACATTGCAAGAAATAGTTTCACCTCAAAAGACAAAAACAATGCATGATTTATCCGCCTTTTAATCCTACCATTAACAATTAAAAAACCTACCATGAAGATGCATGGTTGACAAGATGCACTCTAACTTTACTCCTTTTATTCAGATAAGAAAAATATAATGAAAACCTTTCTGATTGGGGACTGCTGCTGCTGCTGCTCCTCGTAATAAATTATGCTCTCTATATGTATGCACCGAGGACACTTCCACCAAAAATGAAGAAGCCTGTGTCAAATGGAAAGAAAAAGGTTCAAGAATGTAGCCCCACTGAGAAATGAGAAGAAAAATGTTGATCACAGCAGTCAAGGTACTATTCACTTCAACATTAAGCTCACAAACTTTGAAATTTTTTTCTTTGGTTGACTTTCTTGTAGATATAGTATTTGATGGATACACTATTATTAATTTAAACCTTAACAATTTTGAACTAGTAGTTCAAACTTATGAAGTTAATCCATTAGTTATCCTGTCAACTTTACCATCTTAGGAGTTTAGGTTTTATTTAGACTAAGGTCTAAGATCTAATGAGAATGACTTAAAAAAGGAAAGATCTGGAGAATTGAAGCTCTTTCAGTATTGCTTCTAACTTGTAATATTTTCTTTTTGTGGGGTGAATAATCAACTGTCAAGATAAAAGGGATCCATATCACTTCACTAATGTGGTACATCTAGTTGAAGAAAAATGTGGATGATAATTTACAGTGAGTGGTTATTAGTCAATGAATGCTTAACTTAGTATCACATGGCTTTAAGACTCTGACTCAAACATGCTACTATGAGTTGTTTCTTTGACGAAAAAGAAAGTGTTCACTAGCGTTCATCTGATTCCGACTCCAGCATAATACATGTGTTGTTTCTCTGTTTTGGTCAAAAATATTCACAAGCTTTTCTGGTCACTGAAGACAAGGAACTGTGAGCCCAGACTGGGTTCTACTTTGCTTAAACTGCTGCTGCTCCTTTTCTTTTGGTGTCAGTGAGCCCTAGCTGAACTAGATCTTCCCTTACTTTCTCTGTATCATAGCTGGATGATGCAAGGCTTCTTACTTGAACAGTGTGAAAGACTTGCTAGTTTCTACCAAGGTAACACAGTGATTAATACTGGCAAAGATAGCTGCTATTTGGTGGAAAACATCATGATAAGTTAGTTGTTACTTTTTGATAGGGGAAATCTTCTCAACCAATAGCACACATGGCAGTTTAGTTGACAGAGAGGGGTCCAAAAAAGCAGCTAGGGCATGTTCTGCCAAGCAATATTCTGTGGCATACTTTCACACAGCAATCGAGTTCGATTATGCTATACTAAATTTACTCTATTGACTTGAGTGTCGAAAAGACTATGTTGAGAATCCCATCCAACCTCAATCCTTGTGCAGGTCAGTCCTAGAGTGCGAGTCTAGATCCTTCTCAGCCCTCAAAAGAACTCTCGAGACCCCCGACGGTCACCTCAACCCCCCCGAATCGCATCGAAATGACTCTTTCCCCGGACTTTCAAAAGTCTGTGTTCAGCAGCTTCTCTCTCTCTCTCTCTCTCTCTCTCTCTCTCTCTCTCTCTCTGCTCATTTTAATGCTTGTACATTATTGTTAGTCAACATTTTTCACATGCAATTTATCAAACAAGTTATCCGCAATTGCAAATACATGCGTTAGCGAATGCAAAGCAATACATCCACAAATGCAGACTACAGAAATGCCCCTCTAGTGCTTGTTAAGTAATAGAAACTGTGGGTGGAAATGCAAAGATGATGAATTGCTCAACGGTGGACTTACCATTGTCGCCTGATGGTAGGGCTGCGACGGCGAAGGCTTTCACGGCGAGGCGCAACTGGTTCCAGCGCTGCAGCTCCAAGAAGGTCGGCCGACCTTGACGAGGTGGGAGAGGCCCATGGAGACTATCCGGTTGACACTGAGCTCGCTCCTGTTTCGCCACTGCGTGGCCTTGAATCGAACGGGAACGGCGACGGCGAGGGGAATGAAACGGAATCGATATCTATAGACCGTTCGATGGAATCGTACCTAAGAAGTATTGAGCGGCTTTTTTTCGTCTCCTCCAAAAAGCCCAATAAGAGAACACCTATGTGATCTGATTTTGACCTGAGTCAACTATGGTTTTAAGCAGTAAGAGAACTAAACCTAAACGATTTCACATATTGACTCAGAACCGATATGGTGAATCAATTCTCCTAATAGTCATAAAAAGATAAAAGGGTTATTTCTCCATTTCTTTCCTTTGTTCGTTTTGCGGGGAAGACTTGACTCAATATTTCCTTAGGCTTGAGTCATGTATCCACTAAGAATTGGTTGGAGGAGACTAACATGGGAGGGGCGAAGTTGTCATTTCACTTGGTATGTAGAGAGAGAGAGAGAGAGAGAGAGAGAGAGAGAGAGAGAGAGAGAGAGAGAGATTAAGTCAAAAAGTACAATGTTTACAGACAAGTCAGGCTGCAGGCTTTTGCTTCACATCGATTATGTATGGAGATCAAACGGTATGCATTGAATTGAAGCCAACAAGGTGAATTCAACAGCTTTGCTTTTATGGCATGCAATCTGTAGATAAGAGACGCAGTAAACAAGAAAACCTAAAAGTGTGTGGTCACCAACATGGCATTCCTCGAAAAACAAAAAAAAGGAACTTGCATGAGGGCCATTCTGTGAAAAAGACTGTCCTCTCCAATCATCTTCTGGTGTCCTAAAAATGATCAACAATGAAACAAATGCTACTACTGTAAATTTGAATCATGATTAATCTTAGAGTTACATACGGCAGACTAGCCGACAAGCATTGGATTCTCCGTCACACAGAGGGCCACCCGAATGCCATCACTTGCTTGTCATGATGGTTCGTATTACAGAAAAGAATGAATCGCTGGGCACCAAGGCAAGTCAACTCCCAGCTTTTGATTCTTGTCTTAATGGTTGACAGGAATGTGGCAAGCAACCCGCTCGGTTGTGAATGCACCAACCACATGAAAGAATACCAGGAAGAAATGGTCAGTAATATTTTCCTGGGAGGTGATCTAGTGGCCTTCCCCAAGGGAAAGGAAATAAAAAATCAAAACCAAGAATATATATATATATATATATATATATATATATATATATATATATATATATATATATATATATATATTCGTTTTTCCTCTCATTTACACAACCCCTCTTGGGATCCTTGCTTCTCCTGGTCTACCTTTTATCTTGAGTTCTGATAGTGAAAGGGCAGAGGAATCACTCTAGGCATGTAGAGGTGCCACACCATAATCTTGGAGCAGTCAGCGGGAATACCCTTCAGCTTAGTCTCATCTTCTAGGATAATTTCATGCACAAACCTGATTGAATCCTGAAAATACCATCACCACGAAGATGTCATTGGTAAAATTCTAGAGAGAAAAAGTGGTAGCCACCAGCTATTCAACAAATCCTTGTTAAGAGTCCTAATCATAAAGTCCCTTGTGCTAGACTTTTGTTCTTGAGTGAAATAAGGAGGATAAGTTGGTAAATGTCCTAACGAGGAAGGTTGTTGTCAATTAGGTAAAATTGAGAACCTTTGGGAATACCGAACTTTGTAGTACAACAAAAGGACTGACTTCTAAATTTATTGCTTTTGGAGATAGCTGGAGAGAATCTCATGCATGTATCCATTATGTGCCAAATATTGTAATGTCCATGAAGTCGGCAAATAAAATGAAAGGGATCAAGGTGATGCATATAGCTACAAACATACATAGTGTCACCAATTGCTAACTTATTCCTCGGTCATCAAAGTAGAAAACAAATTATCTAGACCCATAATTGTACTTCACTGAGGATCAACCAACCACAAAGTAGATTGGCTAATTTCTCTATTTGACCACTGATCCAGAGTAAACAAGGGAAAACTAAAGAGCACAATATTTATTTCACCACAGCGAAAAGAATCTTCTCTTTGATCACATAGTGCCTACAAGTCTTTGAACTACCACATGTTCCATATTAAGTGCCTAAATGTTTATATGAAATATTTGCTTGAACTGTATATCAAGGCACAATTGCAATTTGATCATGCACATGATCCTATCTAACTTGGCATTTAGAAAATACCCTCGTACAAGAAAAAAAAAGGCAGTCTGTGACAAAAGGGAAGCAAAATTTACTTTATGCAACATAGGTATTTTGTTATTTTAATCAGAAAATGTTAGAGAATACCTGTGATGTGTCAGGCAATGAGGTAGGGCGACCCCATCTCTCAGGATCCCACAATATCGAGCTATTGAATGCAAACCCAGAAATATTTATATTTGGAGGTCTAGAGCTCACATCTGAGCTAGTCACCAACAACCTTCTGTCATTGCTCAAGTCCTTCAAGATCC
This sequence comes from Musa balbisiana, assembly GCA_004837865.1. Lineage (NCBI taxonomy): Eukaryota > Viridiplantae > Streptophyta > Magnoliopsida > Zingiberales > Musaceae > Musa > Musa balbisiana. The sequence continues at coordinate 1,631,605 of CM017195.1, forward strand.
ACCCTTCAACCTTTGATGAATGACAAATAGGACCATCCACCACCACTCTCTTCCTGTTCTCTGACACCACTGCTACTGGCCATGTCCCAAAAACCCTGAAATTGTAATGCAGGAGGCACTAGAATAATTAACTTGTTGCTCAAGAGGCAGAGGACACAAAAGCAAATATGTTAATGTGACAACTAGTGTAACATTTTGGAATGCTAAAAGTGCAGGAACATTTAAAAGAAAAGGCTTAGAGGAATCAATTAGAAGAATAATGTTTCTGAATCCAAATGTATTTTAAAAAATTAGATAATATAGAAGAGGGAAGATATTTAAACTCTGATTTCTCATATGATGACTTGCAGACAAATTGCAAATCCTCCCTAGTCATTAACAGAATAATTTCTTGAATTTGGAATTAGTGGAAGTGTGAAATTTCATTCATCACATTCCAACAGCAAATGAAATAGACTGAGCTTACATCCATTAAGTGAAGTGTTTTGGAGAAATACCTTAAAGCAGCTGACAGAACAAGAATGTACATGAATCAGTGTTCTACCTCATTAGATCATTGAAGAAACATCTGAACACATTCCGTGGAAAAACAGGAAGGGCTGGCGACGAATTGGCTGGAAAGTTCTTTAAGAAATGTTTAGTTTAATACAATGAGAATTGGAGGCAATCTCTACAACTTAAATTTTAATTTTCCTAATGTTATTTGAGAACAGAATGCTTTTTTTAAGATCAGGGTTGCATGTAATCCACATTTCTTTGTTATGTATTGATGCTTATCGTATACATGACTATTACTCAAACTCTGATGTTCGGTAAAACATCCTTGACATTAATTCAACAATATCATAGACTACAGCAGAGAGGCATAAGAAGAAGCAGCTGAGAATGACAGGATCGATAGAGTTCATGCTGTACAATGAAAACTATGAAATAAGGGGAAAAGAGAGGAACAGATTAAACCAGAATAGGTTTGTACAAGAGATTAGTAGTGCAACCAAGGGCCCAAAAATTTCTTCATAGTAAGTCATCTTTCATTATTTCTTTCCTTTCCCTGACACAAAAACAAGTAAATCTACCTAGGAAGAAGGGTCAGATTTCAATGATACAACAAAAAACAGGCAAAAAACCAAACTGGTAATGGATCGATCATGAAAGCAAACTGAAGAATCCTTGAAGACAAACATGGGAAGAAAAATTGGGAGAAGAACATCGATTTCCCATGGTTTTCTTTCCTCGAACCTTTTCATACTTAAATCTTTGGAGTACCCAGATAAACTAGAATTATTGCATACAACAGGAGTAAGATTAAGGAGAACAGAAGCGCAAATTAGAAGAAAGATTTTTTATGACTATATCATACTTTATCCCTTCAAGGAAAATACTTTAACCAAGAGAGAATCGAGCTCAATCGAGGTCAAAGACTGCACAAGGAAGCATACTCTTGTTCGGTTCAAGATGTAGAGAAATTTATACTGATTCCATCTTTTAGGTTTCCCTACTAGTAATCGAGTTAAATTCCATCGAGATGTATACTATTTCGCCCTAAGCAGATCATTCTAGTCATATCGAGGAGGCGAAAACCAGTACAGAAGAAGGGAAAGGGGAGAGTGGTCATACTCGATCTCTCTAATCTCGTCGAAGAATCGGAGATCGTAGACGTTGGATGCGCCGGCGAAGTGCACGATCCCGGTTAGCCGGTGGTACTCGACGTGACTGAGGGCGACGTTCCGCTGGTGATCAGCCTCCGCTGCCGGATCCGTGATATTCTCCCTAAAGGTCAGGTGCCGGTACATGACGCCGGTGGTCCTCAGCATCGCAGCGGTGGCGGGGGCTTCCGCATGGGCCTGGACGACGATCCACAGGAGCGGTGGCGGGACGAGGCGCAAGGTGTGCGCCAATCGCCGCAGGAACGCGCCTTGGAACCGGTCGTTAGACCGGGTGGTGGTAACAATGATCAGCAGCCGCCGTGACGGCGCCGGTGGCCCGCGCGCCCCCGCCCCCTCCATGTCCGGCGGCGGATCGTCCCCGACGACGCCGTTCCCGCCGGTAGCGGCGGGAACAGATCTCGGGATCTCGACCATGGACCTGTTGACGGCCACGCCAGGCTCAACGACCCGCTCCACGACATCACCGGGGGCGGCGGGGAGGATGCCGATGCTCCTGACGGGCCGGCTCTCGGCAGCGCCGCCGGAGAAGAAGGTAGCGGTGCTGGGCGGCGCGAAACCGGTGAAGAAGCCCACCACGAAGCACAGCGCGAAGTGCAGGAGCGCCTTCTTCCACAGGCGATTCCTCCTCTTCGATCGGTCCATCGAACCCATCTCCCCCGCCACCGACGACCGCTAACTACAGATCGTAATGGAATGAAGCCAACGCGAAAAAGGAAACTGCAGTAATGCAACCGAGAAGACGACAAAAAAGGCATTATATCCTTTAGTTATTAATCAAAACTCTAAATTATTATAATTTTATTGAAGCGATTTTACGAACAATATCATCTAAATATAAATTAAAATTTTACTTATTACAGTGTTTTAGTCATCACAATGAAAACATTATAAATAATACTTAAAAATATGATAAAATGATCTAAATATATTTCTAATACTAATCAAACTAATTACAAGATGTTGTAATGGTACGAGTAGATATGTCACTCACATTATTTTTCAATGGCATTAAAAGTATTTTCAGTATATTAATAAAACCTTGAGCCAAATAAAAACATAGTTAAAACCTGGTAAAATAAATAGATAGAAAATTTTGACTAAAAAACTTTTAAGGAGTATTTTAGATTTTTTTTAATTATATATTAAGATTTAAGTATACATATCTAATTTATATAAGTTCTGAAGTTATCGATACATTTAGTTATACATAAATGAAGTCAAGAAACAATTAGATAAAAAAATTAAAATTATTAAATTTGATAAAGATGATAAATTTTATGATAGTTATGATGGATCCGATCATAATTCTAGTTCTTTTATTAGATTTCTAAAAATAATAAAATATTTATACTTAGTGTATTTTATCATATGTGCTACAGTAGAATACGATGCTGAAATCATATTTTTATAGATATAGTTAGAAGTACGATGAATTATTCTTATATATTCAAATTAATGTATGAGTTCGACTTGTAAGGGTAATTGTAAACTTCGAAACGATATATAAATAAAATAAGAAAAATAAAGTATAAAAAGAGAGAGAGAGAGAGATGGGAATGCATGTTGTAAATTGACTCGGTCAGGATTTAGGGCAGTGGTTTTATTTGGCATCATATATTTCTTATATCAACAGATATTCCTGGATAGCTTGTCTTGCATGACAACCTTGATTGGGTCCAAATCCTAATCACACACAACCTTGTGGACCAGATCAACATTTTGACATTCAAGTCACTTGGGCTATGACCAGGGTTTTGCCATTGTTAATTCCAGTTGTTGTTGACCTCCATTTATTTTTTGTATGCACCTCCCAATCATCTTCACTTGTGACCAATGTTTATGCTCAACTGATGTTCTTCTCTGAGATCAGATTGTTGAAACGGATTGGTTGTATATAATTTTTGATCTATTCTTTCCCGACACAATAATTTTCTCCTTAATGTTATTATTAGGGTTGTTTGGAGGTGTTGTTGATACTTGACCCGATCTAACTCCCAATTTACCGAACAATAAATAAATAGTATGGGAATCCACTTTCAAGATAAATGAAATATCATATTGAGGTGTTATGATAGAATGCACATATTTTGTTATGATAAATTATAGTTGTTCGTAATTTCAAGTCAATTGATATATTCACTTGCATGTTTATCTAAATAATATAAATCGAGACTTTGGGAAGGATGCATCATAGTATATTAGGTAATACCTCTCTAGTACTAAAAATATTACTATTTAATATCTTTTTTTTACTATTTTTATTTTTATTTTAAATTATTTTAATATTTTTAAATTATCCTTTTACTAAGTATTCTTGTTTCCTCCTTTTTTTTCTTTTTATTTACTCTCCTACTCTTCTTCTTCTTTCTTGAATGTTGATATTGAAAGGATAGTGAGAGTCAATGATAATGAATAATGACGATGAACGGGGTGTTAGGAGAATAAGTAATCATCTATATTGAGAAAATATTTAATAAGACATTTCTGATATCTAGAACATTAATATTTAATATCTCATATTTACTATTTATAATATTATTTTAATTTTTAATTTTTTAAATTATCCCTTTATAAATAGATATAAGTATCATCTTCTACCTTCTATTCTTCTATCTTCCCTCTCTTCTTATTATCCTTCATCCTTCTCCAAAGATGACATCGAGGGGATAGTGATTATTGTTGACAACAAATAATGATGATGATAACATTTACAAGGAGAAGAATGAAATAAGGGTCTGTAGAAAAGAAAAATAAAATCTATAATACTAAGACTAAATAATCAAATAAGAGATTTTGAATAGACAATAAGGGTTATAAATAATAACATTTGATATCATATCAAAGTTGGATTTAGGTTCGGATGATTCAATAAACTAAGTTTATGAGGTGTAATTAGTCAAGAAAAAAGTTAAGAGTATCATATATATGAGGTATTTTTTATATTATAATATATGATTATTGGATTGAGATAGTGATTAATTATACGCATTGTGCTACTATAAAATGAGGTTATAGAATTATGTACAAAATTCGAGAGTATGAAGTATGCATGAGATAAAATAATTTTTTTATTTATGTCATATTGTTTGTCTCGTATAGGTTATAGCCCTACTAAATGAAGAGATTATATGTTACTTAGATATCGATCTAATAAAAATAATATATCGATAATTGTACATGTGTCACAACACTCATATCATACTTACTATCACTGAGTCATCTCGAAATGAACATATACATTTACTATCCCTAATCAATACTCTTGGACGTATATTCATAGTTAGACAAGTTCCGAGGCAAAGCAATCTAATCAGTTATTGCATGTCACGGCCCGAACTGACCTATCAATTTTCGTTTGATCTAAATTATTGATCAAAATGTTTAAGCTGAAGTCGATAATAGTATACTTAAGGGCTTAACTTCCTCGTCTAGATCAGCTCTGATATCAAATGTTACAGCCCGAGCCTGGTAAACCAATTGGCCTATCAATTTTTATTTGGTCTAAACCACGGATCAAAATGCTTAAGTTGAAGTTGATAATAGTATACTCATCAAATCGTTATAAGTCAATCTTAATCTTGTCCACTTTCGATGTGAGACTAATCAGGGAGTGTTACATTTGGACGAATGCAATTATAACAATAAAAATATATCAAATCAATATTGAAGGAGAAGGTAAAGGCCTAATGTAAAATTGACCTAATAATGCAATTAAATCGATATTATTAGAGACTTAACAAAATGGTTCAAACATCATAATTTTTGTTTCAGGAATTGAGGAGATCATCTTTCTAATGACTCGATTATAGATTATTAACTTTGTGAATAGCAATGTTATTATGACTTTCTTATAATAAAAAAATATTACAGATCACTTATAATTATACTAACAAACATCTATATAATTTTATAAAATCATACGATAAAATCGACATTAGTGGTTTGTCATTGGATCGAACACCTGAGATATTATCAATAAAAAAAAATTTCTTATACACATAAATAAATTCTAATCAAATCGGAGTGATCGAGCCATCACCAACATCATCATCCAACATGGATAAATAAAAAAAAATATTATAATGAGAAAATGAACGATCCCTTTTTTAAGTATCAATTTCATGTATATTGGACACTTTTTGACAGAGGCGAAACCCTATAAATAGGGACGATTAGACCGCAACAGTTTCACTCCTCCCGCCCACGCGCCAAATAGGGCAGCAAATGAAGGTAATATGATCGCTCTCTCCTCGTCTCTTCCCGCTATTGCGATCTTTGGGTTAGTTTTAGGGTTTCGGCTGTGGCTCAATCACTTGGGCGGTGGAGCCTCCGCCGTCGACATTATCCGGATCATGAAGAAGGCGATTACCCGCCAACGCCAAGGAGGCTAAGGAAACGATGCAGAGCTGCATCTTCTTCGTGTTAACAGGCTTCTTTACCAGCGAGTGAGTTCGGATAACTTTCCGGGCCCGATCCTGCTCCTCTCGATTATTTTGGGTTTCCTTCGATGTTAATGATCGACGGTGCAAGGCGAGCGGTAGATGCTAGAAGGAGAAGAGGAAGACGATTAATGGATTCACCTGCTGGAATACAGAGTACTACTTCGTTTTGGTAACCCATTCTTATTCCAGCTGTTAAGTGGTTTAATTGTTTTGATTGTTGCAAATCGTTATTCGTTTGATGGATGGGATATTTTGCCTCCTTGTTGTTACGTCACTTTTATTTGATAATGGCCGTGATTAGCTTTTCCAAAAACTTCTCTTAAATGAGAAGTGAATCCTCAGACGTTTACTGGCTTCACATGAACCGTTTAAAGTTCCGGAAACTCCAAAGAATTAGAAGCTCACTAAATCAAGATATGAGCCCGTCAGTATCAGTGACATGAATTTTCTTTTCTATCAGTAATTTATAATCTTCTAGTTGGAGTCAATTAAGTTTGGTTCGTACCAAATATACTATGATCTTTGATGTTTCTATTGCACTTGCTTGAGCTCATGGATGATAAATGGACTACTATTCTGGGCGCCCGGACATGAAATGATGATCATCTTGAGGTCAGTATTTGCTTGCCCACCAGGCTTACTTGAACGAACTTATCTGTTCTTTTCACTAGAAATCAATATTGCGGGCTAGACTACTTGGTCTCAGTAATTCTTGATATTTCGGTAATCATATCTTGCTTCTTGGATCTTGGAAGTTTTAATGTTATGTACCTTTGATCGAAAATTCATCTATTAGTAGTTGATCATACTTGGTGGACTTGCCTATCAGCCTCTCGTCAACCTGTATGATGATGGGACAATAAGTGCAGACTAGGTTGAGACATGTAGCTTGGCTGTCCTGAATATTGATCAACTTACCATAATATCTTGTATTTACAAGCTACAATCGTTGTCAGCCATGTAAGCATTGGACTGCTAGCTTTAAGTGTTTTTTTTCTCTGTTTGACCGTCTCTGGTACTTATAGATGCTAATAGACCACGTAGTCTTCCATAATGAATACTTAAAAATACTTTTGGCTTGGTTTACTTAGGTTAGCTTTCTTTTGTACATGTGTCTATCCTTAGCCCATTTTGTTAATTGCTTGAAGGGAAGAGTAATATATTACTTGATTTCCAATATACCATTATGTTTTTTTAGTACATCATCTTCTGCTTTTTGTATCTTCAGTTGCTTTTCTCGTTTTTATATAAGGGTGTTTTTATTTCAGGGTTTTCTCAATAGGAAACTGTTTTTTAAAAAGTTTAATTGGCAGGAGAGTCAGAAAAATCTAGAGAATTCTCCAAATTTCTGGACTCTTTTTTTCTGAAAAGAACAAGTAAATTTCTTCAAATAGTTCTTTCCATTTTGATAACTCATCTTTTAAGGGAGATTCTTGCATATTGTACATGAGAAAATGAACAGAGAGATTATTTTCCTTCCTACAATCCACACAAATTGTATTTAGTTGTCACAGAATAAATTTCAGTGGAAAATTTTTCTTCGAACCATTTTCTTTGCACAAATGGAGTTTAAAGAAATCCTCCTTATATATATGTAAATAGCTTAGGACACATGTGGCTTGGTGAGTGACTAGTTTTGGATGGTCAAGTGCCTCTTGCCTCGGTAAAGCTTCAGCTCTTTTGACACATTAAATAGCATAAGGAGCATCACAATAATGTAGTCACTATTCAATTTTAATGCTCTCAGGTCTTTCCAGATTATTCAATTTACGTGGCTTATGAAATTGGCATACTATTTTGAAATATCATATGCTAGGACATGCTCTACACATGTTTAACGTATTTCTTTGGTCTTGCTTCTCAGTAGAAAACTGTTAATGATGGTATCTTGCTTCTTGTGCAATGTGCTGGTATAATGGTCTAGATGTTTAATTATTTGTTGTACTTCACAGAGTTGTGGCAAAATGCATGGTAATTTAAAAAATTGGGAAGGGTATGGTTGTTTTAATGCTCATGAAATTGGCTATCCATGTTTGTTAATGATTTGTTCATTTCTTTTGGTATGAGTTCGTTTTTTAAATCAGCTAAAGCTGTTGAAACCATCATGTTGCTCGATAAGTATTGTGGTAAACCATTACTTATAGTAATTAGCAAATATAATGATGGCACCTGGTTCTTCGAGTATAACCGATAATATTAGTGTTGCATCTTTTATGTTCCATCAAATATAAACTCTTCCTGAGACATGTGACTAATTCTTTTTGGTTAGAGACCATAAAGTTTTCTTGTAATAGATATCGTTGTTTTTCCTGTTATGGAAATGAGTTGACCTTCATACCATAAAGCCTAAGCTCCCTACTTATAGATTATTTATCAGAAGATAAGATCTGGCAACTCTGCTGCTACATGCTTCTTCTTCTGATTATATCATAGAAAATATTTTTTATAAAAGTGGGGCATAAATATCTATCCTTGATGTTTTGAAACCTGGAAATTGTATTGAGTTTTGTTCTGTCTGCTTGTTTTTTGGAAGATATTCAAGAACAGGCAGCTTACAGGTATGAACTCTCAGTGGTAAATGCATTGCAACTGCTTTCATATGAATATTTAACTTTCCCATTCACTAAAATCAATTAAGCATGATATTTGTATGCATCTGGATCAATGAAGTCTCACAATTCTAAGCTCCTGTGCATCTAAACCAAGACCCACCTATTGTTGGTTTAGGCATGGTTTTATTGTTGTCTTCTGCTCAAAATATCTGAGCAATGCTTTATATATATATATATATATATATATATATATATATATATATATATATATATATATAAAACAGTACTTTACTCGTCTGTGCTTTACCCCTCTCGCCTACTTGTGTAGTGATTGATGAGAACGGGAGCTCATATCCTGAGTGGGAAGATTTGCTGCCTCTATGCTGCCACTAAGCAGGCTGGTAAGTTCGAATTTTTGTTAGATTTTCCCCCCATTGAACACACACACACACACACATATATATATATATATATATATATATATATATATATATATATATATATATATATATATATATATATATATATATATATATATATAGTTGAAGTGCATATAAGCATGTTCTTGTTGTTATCTGTGATATGACTGATGTGTGGTTTATCGTATTCTGCATACTGCATCTTATCCAAAATTTTGTGTGCACATACTGTTGATATTTAGCGCATGTCAAATTTGATGTTTACTTCTTATTAATACAGATTTCACCTGTACAGTTATTAAAATATCAAGTGTGCCTGAATATGAATTTAGAATGACATTTTAGGAATTTGTCTATCTTGGTTACAAACTTTAATCTAAGCTGGGATGGACATGTATAAGGATACACGTCCAAAAGCTAGATTAAATAGTCAAATTATGGCAATCTAGTGGCAACATTACACATCCAACGACCTTGATATCAGCATGGTGTAATCGTGCTCCGAACATCCTAATTATACCCTCTAGCTATTAGTTGCATGACAAGATCCTCTCATTTAGGAGGTTTCTATTGGAATTTGATTTGCATGGTTAACTTGAGCTAGTCTTAATACCAGAACCGTTGTTTGACCTCCCATACTATTTAAACCGGTTGCAGTCGTGGTGACAGATTCGCAAGCTGGGTATGCACATGAGAAGGAATCAATTGATTCCTGTGGCTACATCAAGTTTGGACTTTCGCTGTGACCAACAGCGCATCATGATCGATTACAAGTTGGACACAGTGAGAAATAGAGGCGTGATGATGATACCTCAATGGACTTTTGCTCTCCAACTTCCATCTTAAGCACGTAGTTAAAAGGTGGCATGGGAGAATAGCAACCCTCAGGTTTTAAAGTACGTGGTGAGAGTGTCGAGAGGTTGTGTGTGTTTGTGGTCGACAACTAATAATGTCGGAGCCCATGATGTTGGATCTCATTGTCATCTCATGGATGTGGAGCTGGCGCTGCAACATGGAAGCATGACAGAGTTGGGTGGAGGGGGGTAGATCAAAACCCACGAAATGCACTAGGTTGATCTCCTTTGTCAGGCTGGCTGGGCTCAGTGGAAGCTGGTCATATTTATCACGGTTTAATCTAGAATTCACCGCACATGTAGAGCATGTTCTCGGTCACAAGAAGCATCCGCCATTAGCTGATGTCTCACTAGTTTAAGATTAACGTATTCTTGTAACTCAATGCTTTAGTTAGTTGTGCATTTGGTTATCTATAAGTCAACATCTGCAAGTAATAGTTTTAGATGACCAGATGAAAACAAAATCAAAATCAAAATGAGGTTCCGACTTGTATTATAGTGAGACGTGTGATTTAAGAGCGTAGTTTCATGTAGATATGCAGGCAACCAAATGGTTTCTTAGTGATCAAGCCAAATCTAATTCACGAGCTGTACTGTCTTCCTGATTCACTGGACCACATACCACACGGTTAGCTGAACTCACGTCCGCTTTTCACTATAAGCTATTCTTTTGAGTTGGATATCTCCATCTTCCCCACTGTATCCAGCATGTCATGTATACTATCATATGGAATTTTATATGCTGATCAGCTACTTCATTTCCGAAACTTTTGCTCGGGTAGATCCTAGCAGATCAGTATTTTGAGAGGAAATAATAAAAAAGGCCATCGCAATCCACTGCCTGAAATGGGATGAAAGAGCCATGTGGCTTGTTCACCTGCTCACTTACACAGCGTACTCCACAGGACTTTCTTCACCATTCACCCCCAGATCTCACAGGTAGCATAATGGGATCGAAGACACGGCACCTGCTGTTACCCCAGAACACAAGCTTTTGGTCTTTAGCCACACGAAGGCATCACCACTTGCCACTTGCCTTCTTGTTTAATGCATTATTCTTGTCCCTCAGCCAGCTCATTCCTCAGGTATTCCAGCTAACTTACAGCAACGCATGCCCTCTCTCTCTCTCTCTCTCTCTCTCTCTCTCTCTCTCAATCTGAGAGAGTCAAACCCTACAAAACCGACCACTGCCTCTAATAATAACCTGTCTCCCTTTCCTGCTTTCTATATAGATTTTGCTGTACAGTTGTCGAAACCACTGATAGCGAGCAAGAGGTGGAAAGAGAATAAGAAATGAACGGGACAACTAAGTTTTGGAGCTTAGGATAATGTTTGCGTCACTTGGTTCTTGTTGCCTCTGTGTTCTTGTCGCCCTGATGTGTTTATTTTGTGGGGTTTATTTTGGGGGAATCCGTTCTGTTTACACTGTTGTCCGTGACGGATCATTCCGAAGAAACCGTCCCGTGCTACAGTCGTCATTCGCTCGGGCAGTTTGCACGTGCATGGCGAGCCACTCCACGTAATAATTATCTCCAGATGCGTTCGAAGTGGCCCATTGATTTCTTAGCTGGTACGTACTACTGCTACTATGAAGTCATTAGCTTGGACTGACCTGATGTAGGATTCCTCGATTGGACCGTGAAAATTAGGAGCAGGTATTGTACGGCCTCTCAATTCAACAAGTTCTCCAACTTTCTTATGGAACATTTCTGATGATTTTGGTAGATCCTTATAGAATTGGTTTAATATGTTTCTTGCATAACGAGTCACAGACCATGTGCTTCGATCACATTTCATAATTTTTTTTTTGTATGACCTTACAATGGTTGGTGAGTCCAGCAAGATTTACTTGCAAAGAAGATATCTTTCTCTGTCTATTATATTTTTCACTTTGATATTTGGAAAGAAAATATCCTAAATTGATTTATTTTACTCGAAGAGGATAACTGCACATCATTCCAATTTACTTTCGCATTACTTGTGAAAATAGATTTCGAGTCCATTTATCATGTTTGATAAGTCTCCTGCTTTTATTTAGTTTGTGTTTAACTAATTTAAATAAGCGATACATAGATTTGGTATTGAGCATGACGCGTGATCTAACCAGAAAAAGGATGTTTCAGTTCTTTTATCTCAAGAATCTCTAAGAAAAAGGCTTAAAGAAAAATAAAGAAAGAAAAATTTTCTCTAATGTCAATGCTACACCTCTTGTGTTAAACAACCAAAAGAATTCTACGTTGGTCATCATCATTGTTCTTAGAAATTTACGTGCATGCACTCATAATATAATTTCCTAAGCTGAAGCTGCTATTACCTCGGCGCACACCCTCTGCACATCTTGTCGCTCCTTTCCTCGGGAAAAGGCTGCTGAGCGTGCGAGAGAGAACGCAGCATCATTCTTAGAATATGTGTTAATGTTGGTTAATTTTTCTGCCCATTCAAAGCAGTACGAGATTGCCATGATTTTGCATGGCTGTAAACCTTTGCCGAAAACCGTGGCTCGGTCGTCACCCTGTTTTCGACCATGGAAACCACCACCACCACCATCACCAGCAGCAGCAATTCCTCGTCTTCACAGCGACCCGAACTTAAATTTTCTTTTTCTTTAGACTCCTCCATGTATCGTTTAAATCCGTAGTTCACGAGATGGATGTGGATTTAGATAATACCAATAGTCGATAAAAAGGTTATTTTAGTCAAAAGAACCGGGAAGCACGTTGATAGGACCGGTCGGCCAAGCTGTTCCTGCCATCCATGTCTGTCCTTCTTCCTCTACCCTCCTCACCACTTTTGTTTATGGATATAATCTACAAAAACAGGCATTCCTTTTCCTCCTAACACCCCCAGAGCTGTATCACCAGCTCCTGGGCCTCCCTCTATACTCTTCCTTATATAGCCTCCATTAATTCTCTCCGCCTCAGCCCCTCAAACTTACCTGCCTCTAACTGCAAGGTTTCTGAGATCGATCGAGCTGCGCCCGAACAGGAGTCTTCCGAGTGGGAGGTGACCGAGGAGGAGAGCGATGGGGCAGCAGTTCGGCGACACAACGCTGACCAAAGTGTTCGTCGGCGGGCTGGCGTGGGAGACCCAGAAGGAGGCTCTCCGCGAGCACTTCCAGCGGTACGGCGAGATCCTCGAGGCCGTGATCATCTCTGACAAGATCACCGGCCGATCCAAGGGCTACGGCTTCGTACGTTCCATCTCTCTCTCTCTCTCTCTCTCTCTCTCTCTCCGTGTTCATATGTGTGTGTTCGTGTGGCTGTCGACGTCGTTCGACTGCATGTTTTGGGTTTGTATGTGAGCAGGTGACGTTTAAGGAAGCGGAGGCAGCGAACAAGGCGTGCGAGGACGCGACGCCGATGATCAACGGCCGCCGCGCCAACTGCAACCTCGCCTCTCTCGGCGCCAAGCGCAATGGCCTCCGCCCCTCTCCTCCCTCCACTCCCGCGCCGCTCCCCTCCCACGCTCACCACCCCCCGCCTGGTATATCACGTGCTCACGCCTCTCTTCTCACTCAGTATAAAACATGTTCTTTCTCCTGGCAAAGAGAGGAGGAGATTGCTGATGACGTGATCTTTGTTGCGCTTGGTGGTCGGGTGTGAGCCAATGCAGGAATGGTGGTGGTATCAAGAGGCGTGTCGCCGGCAGCGCAGTGGTACTATCCCCCCACCTCGGGGACGCCGCCACCGCCGTCGCCGTTCCAGCTCCAACCCTACCACGGCGTCGTCCCCTTCTACGCCACTGCCGCTTACGGGTAATTCTTTAACCCTCCATATAGTTTCCTGTCGCAAGTAGCAGCGGCGGTGGCGCGACCGTCATCTCCCGGTCAACAACGCTCGCGGAACCAGATGCAAATTCCATAGATCCCCCCCCCCCTTCACCTCGGGAACCGTTCATCTCACTTTTCTATTTAATATCGACCGTCCATATCTTTGAACACGGAAAAATTGCATCTAAAAAATGATCCGATCAGATGGACGGTTAAGATTAAAACAGAAAGTGGAACGGACGGTGTCTCGAGGGATCCGCACATGCTATGTGGTCTCCTGGTCACGTGGCCAGCTGGTCGACCACGTGGTTACAAGGCACTGGTGTAGTCACCGGGCCCGCTTTGGTTGAGTTGGACCGCCGGAGCTAAACATGAACCCGTCATGTCGTGACGAGGGTAACGAAACTGGATCAGGTCGTGTGACTCACACAAGTTGTTCATGCTCTGCAGGTACTCCCCCAATTACGTGACAGACTTGGGTTACAATGCGGTAATCTCACCGTTCCTGTCTGTGATATCCTGGTTGATCTGATACGACCAAACTACCTGCCATCGATATTCTTTTCTTACAATAAAGCCACCACAGAAATGACTCCCATTCATTCCTGGTTTCGTTTAGCAGAAGCTGAGCCACGGTGGTGGTGGTGGTGGTGGAGGAGGAGGATACTTCCAGGGGCAGTTCTCTTACCCAGCACAAGGTGGGATGGTTGCTGCTCCTCATGGAATGCTGCCGGTGTACCCACTGTATCACCTCCAGAATCAGCAGGGCATGGGAGTGCCCGCCCACTTCTTCCCTCCCGCAGGTGCTGCAATGACAACCATTCCCACCATCATCTCCAAGCCCACCGTCATCCCTCCTCCAGCCACTGGTAACTTTCCTATCGAATTAAGCTTTTTTAATTATTGATTATGCAATCAAAATATCATCTATCATGGTATTAAAATAGGTAAATACTCGTGCAATGTCTATGCTTACATGTGAAAGAGGATTTTAGAGCATATTAGCATAACATATATTGGCATTTTCCTGACAGCTTGAATATTTGGGATTTGTGGTAATTAACTCAAAATATTTATGATTTCATCTATGAGCAGCATCTCGGTTGATGATCTATGGCAAGTTCTTCATCTTGATGTAATTATCATATATTTATGATTTTTTTCTCAAAACAAAGAAAAAAAAGAACCAACATTAACCAGAAATGAGAAATCTAAGAAGGTATAGGCAGATGTAAGTTCTTCTTTTTCCAAGTGTTGGGACTGCAGCAAGAAATCTAAGAAGGCATAGATGATTTACTGCAGAAAGTTTGAAGCATGTTCACTAATATCTTTACAGTCTGTGTGGCAGTGGAACAAGTCAAAGGAAGCAGCTGAATGGATCATCAATAGAGGCAGCTCGAGACCATGTTCTGCACATCTGAGCAAGTGTTCTTTCATTCGTTCCATTGGATCCATCAGGGATTCTTTGATTCTCTCTCTCTAACCTGCATCGCCGTGATGCGCCAATCTGTAACAAAAGCATTTTTGTTTACCAACTTATTTTATGGTAAACTCTACTCTTGATGGGTTTAAGTCAAACTGGTCTTTCTTGCTGAAGTTGTTTGGTTGCTTTGCCTCGCCTAAGTATTGAGTACCTGCAAAACATGTGTTTTCTTCTTGTCTATTATCTTAGTGTTCTTAGCATCAAAAGCTTCAACAAAAAGCTCTCATATTAGAGTTGATGCTGCTTGTTCGGTGGTAAGGATAATCTACTATGGAGTAAATTAGGCTGGGAAAAGGAAGACGAAGAATGTTCCTTCTGTGTCCAACAACTACAGAGAGAACCCAATGTTTTGTTCTTGATGAGAAGGCCCGCCACGAATTGACTGGATTCGGCCTCTTTAAACTGGGCTGACAAGTATGTGCAGCGGTAGCGGAGAGACAAGAAGCCATACCACCATGAACAACACCAGGGAGCTTGTTAAGCTAGCTGATCGCAGTGAAGTTAATATCATTATGATATGCCTCTAACGTAACTTGATTTCGAGAGCCCTAATTGGCGTTGTAGAAGATGAGCTTTGAATCGAAAGCTTACATCGTCTCATCACACCTCATTTGATCTGCCAAAGAAGCATCCGACTCGGTTGGCTTTCTTTGTGCTTCCCCGTGTGTCATTCCTGGGAAGAGGGAGACTCGTTGGGTATTCTTCATTCCACGTACAAATGGAGGAATCGAGTGGTGAGGATGGATCGGAGACTCACTCCTCATCACCTACGATAATACAAGACAGAAAGATGTGAATTGGATTATATGACTCCTTCAAGAATTGCTGCTGCCAAGCTGAGTCAATGCAACCCATGAAGTCTCTGCTCTGTGAGTGATGCTGAATCAATGCGGCGATGTCCATGGCTTATTTTACTCTCTCTCTCTCTCTTCTTCAGAAACAGTGGACTCAAGATATATTTTCTTGTCGTAGGGAGGAGTTCTTTCATGGTTTTCTTTGAGCTGGTGTGACCAAGCCGACCCAGTTGAGAAGCCTGATCTGCTAGTAGTCGAACCACAGGTAGATTTGAACTGATGCCGTCGACTGGTTTGTCTGTGACGTAAATGACCGAGAAACAACGTGATGCAGCGAACGGCGATGAGCGAATGCGTGCAACGGGCGACACCGACACGTTTTTGACGGGCGCTGACTTACCATGAATGGAAACGAATCGCCCACGTCGAACGTAACCCTCCCACCACCGCGACCCACTTGCTAAATATCGATAAGATTTATGAGCTTTGTGGGCCCCCCTACGCCACTTGCTTTTCAGCACGTCACGATTCCGTGTTCAACCTATTTCTTGATCTTATTATCTTATTTATTATTATTATTATTATTATTTATTATTATCTAATCTAAAATTCTCGAGTTCAAATTGCTGAACATATCGAATCCTCACATCAATTGTTCATCGAGAAAAAGCTTTTTTTTTTACTTGAATACAAATATTAATCTTTTTTTGCAATTTTTTAATATACAATCAACCTAAACAATTAAAATATTGTGCCTTGCAATTATTGTTGTATGCTCTTATAATGATGGTCGAACATAAAGTTAGAGAAAGGACAAATCATAGTGCAAGTCAATCAAAAAACACTGCCAATTCATTTGCAACGTGTATTATATTATATTATAAATATAAATAAATATAAAATACATCTATTAAAGTTAGGTTGGAGAGGAAGTGGAAATTGCCAACCTATTCCATATACCAACAAATGGTAGGCCAGCAATGAATTGGAAATCGAGGCAATAAAGATGTGTCCCTGCCTATTGTTCTTAAGTACATGGCCCCACATCATCTTGTTCCAATTCAATATAGCAAAACCTAGGAAAGCAACCAATGTTATTATTATTATTATTATTATTATGACAATGTTGCTATCACACTTGTTTGCCCTTTCCTGTGATCCAGTGGACAAACATATGGGAGGAGATGAACATGATCCATTTTCTTGTAGCAATTAAAAAAGGACAACCATTCATTTCATCAATCCCATTAATAAATGTGCATCATGTTGTTGTATATGTTAGTGTTAGGTGTGTAAACTGCATTTGACCAACTTTGGATCTTTGACCATGAGGAGTTTCACATATTACCTAGTGATAGCGAGAGGGAACACGTGGAATGTGAGAGGAGAAAGCATACTGTATACTAAATTTGACAAGGCTGTTGCATGTATCAACAATTGATTTTATTATTATTATATATATAACTTAAATTAACTAATATAAACTATATTTGAGTACGAGTGTTATCGGGAATCTTAATATTTAAGTATGTTTAAGATAATGAGAATCGTTTCGATATTATTATCTTTGATCTAAATAAGATTGGGATTCTAGTGAGAGTTCAACTTTAGAAGTGGATTCAAGTCTAAACCATTTTAAATTTGCGTCATGTAATAGATTTGTAGTATTAATGCATGGGTACTACTATTTGCATATAATATATTATTAACTTTTTTTATTTTTATTTAGTGCCCAATTTTCATTTATTCTCATATAGCTTCTTTTTATTTTCTAAAAGATGTTGTCCTCACTCGTGCACTCTCTCTCTCATTTTAATCCTCGCCCTCATTGTTATTCTTACCATCATGTAGGGACAGTGGAGGAGTAAGAGACGACACAAAAGGCGAAGGAGATGGTGAGAGCATTAGGGTGCAAGGTCAAGAGGGAGAGCATGCGAGCGAAGAGGGTGAGGGCACTAGTAGAGTTGGGGCCAACAATAATATGAAGGATGATGATGCTCCAATCGTTAGTGGTGGTGGTAGGGCGAGAGGTGGAATGGAAGATGACAAAGGCATGAGCGAGGTAATTGAACGAGTGAAAGGCATAGAGCTCGAGGAAGACATTGCACGAAAAAAAGAAGAGTAACGAAAGAGGTCGATAGTGAGAAAGTGTGCATGTAGTTGTATGATATGGTTGAAAGTAGTGTCTAGACTCAAACAATAAAATAAGTACTATAAGTAAGATGAAATTCTCTGGCATGCGAGGGCGAGGAAGGCAATGATCGATAAGATGGAGATTAACAAGTGTTGTTCAATAAGAAAATAAAAATAGATTGTTAACAAGAAAAAAGATAAAAATAATTTTTTAAGAATTTATCTTATAATATTCATTCAAATGGTGGGAAAAAAAAGAGAAAATCCATATCCATAGTTTTAGAAGTATAATAATAAAAAATTAATAAAAGATATCAATTCCAGTTTGTAGCTTCTCATCTCTCTTGAGACTGATCGTAGTTGGTTAGAACTCAGAACGCTTACGACGAGAAAGAAAAGACATTAGAATTTTTTTTAAAATAAATTATATTAAAACTAAAACTTAAACTTGAAAGTACAAAATCCTTATAAACTTATGGTAAGTGGGTAAGTGACCAAACCAACTATAAGTTACCCCCTTATTCCTTATAAAACAAGCTAAAAAATAAGCATCCCTATTATATTCTTTGTACAAAAAGAAAAAAGCCCCATTTCACTACTGAAGCCTTGTTAAAAAGTAATAAATAATCACTTAGAAGTATAATTACTTGTTATTGAGGACTTTGTATGTACTTTAAGCTATCATTAGTTCCTTTGGATGGGAGACCAGCACTATACATCATCATTAGAGGAAAGAGAAATATGGATAGCAGCTACCTTCTTGGCCAGGTTAGGATGACAAACCTTCAGTAATAAATTATAGCTGATGATATCAAATCAAATACTATTTTAATCGTACTAGAGAAACCAAAATTTATCGACATAGGCCAAAAAAACCAAAAGAACACCACTCACCTAAGGATCCTTCCCTGCCATTTTCCACATTGATCGAAAGCTACAACTTAAAAGCCTTGAACAAACTCAAAATACTTTTCCAAGAGCTAGAGGTGGAAACATGTTTTTTAGGGGAATAATAGAGATATAATAAGGTTATATTTGACAGTAAATTAACCCGAAGAATATTTTGGCCACCATAGTTTTCCTAACAAGGTGAAAGTTTCTTATGCCTAACCCCTATTGTGATTTAGGCATAGTAATAATGGATTGTCAACTAATAAGGTTACACCCCCTTACGTTAGAATTTTTTTTACCCTAAAAGAATTCTCTTAGAAGTTCTATTGATTTTTTTGAATAATTTTATCTAAAATATTAAAAGTCATTAAATAGTGTAAAGGAATAGAATTGATCATAATATTGATGAGAATAAATTTTTTAGTTTGATTTGTAAGGTTCTTCTATGGACTTTATCTACAATGATTGTTTAAAACCTTTCAGTTAACTTGTTATGAGAAATGAATATGCCTAAGTCTTTCGTATTTAAGAGATTATAAATTTTATGTTTGATCGAAGGTTCCTACGACTTGTCGTGATAATTATATTATTACCATACATAAGATGAGAAATTTTAAAAGAAATTAATTTAATAATATCATCCAAAATTAAAGAAAGAAATTATTGAATTAGAATAAACAAATAGAGAGAAATAGGGTCCCATACCTAATTCTCCTAGAAGTGCCATAAAAATCAGTTGTAAATCCATTGATGCAGCAAGTAAAGTTTAAAGAATCAATGCAAGCCTTAATCCATTAGGCAAAGATATCATAGAAATTTATACAATGTTTATAAGAGCATCCCTATACATTAGGTGATAACCTCTTTTTACATCACATTTTATAAGAATTAAGGGATTCTTACCCTTACATTGACCATAGTATGCACTAACTTATTAATGATTTAAATATTATTATGAATGTAGAATGGCTTTGATCAATGACCAAATCCAAAACAAGAACCAATATGAGGAAAAAAAATTTAGTTAAGAACTTGTAAATAATATTATACATGGAAATAGGATGAAAATCAAAAATTCTTTTAGGGTTATTAATTTTAGATATGAAAACCAATTGAGTGTAACCCTAATTTGTAGTAATATTGATCACCTTATGGAAATCAATGAATAAGTCATTCCACATTTTCTAATATCACCTCATAAATTCCAACAAGATGATATTAACATATGAGACTAGAAGTCGAAAATCATTATGGATCATGTAAATAGTATTTTTTTTCCTCCTCGGATTAATTAATTTATGAAAAAAAATTATATCCTTGTCAGTCTCATTGAGCTCTTATCTATCATTTCAGATGTAACTATCTTTGTTTTGTAGAGCAATGAGTCTATTGTTGAGGAGAAGAGGATATTACAATAGTTCTAAAATAAGGGGCAAAAGTCTTATGTATTTTTCATACAATTGATATCTCTAATAGTATTCTTCAAACTAACTTCTAAATATTATAAATTATTCATGCTTGCTTCACAAAAACATACTCATCCTCCAGTCTCTAACTATAGTTAAATCAAAAGGTCTCGTACTTGAACATGTGAGACCTATGGAAGCTCTTAAGACTAAAATTAAGATTAATTAAGAAGAAAACATGATTCGAAGAAATCTTGGGAAGATGTTTAATCGAGACATTAGGAAAGTAAGAATATTAACAATTATTCGCTATGACCCATTCAATCTAGCCGAAATACTAAAAGTTTTAAATTGTTTGTTAGACCAAGTAAATCGACAACCGCATAAACCCAAATCAATCAAACTAAAATAAAATAAGAATTTATAAAAATCTTGAATAGATATATTTAGCAAAAAATAATCAACCCCTAATTTTTTCTCAGAAAAAAATATATAACATTCACATCTCTAAACCAACTAAGGAACAAAATCTAAATTGATACAAACAAATTCCAAAGTCAATAATTGATATAAGCATTAGTGCTAGTATAAATAGCAATCTTTTTTCTTAAAAAAATATGTTTACCCAATAATTCAACTTAAAAAAGAAATTTTAAGACATTTTCTCGATTATTTGTTTACTATTATACTATATATAATTATAATTATACTATATATATAATATAATTATAAACAAATAGTTGAGTTTGAATTTAAATCTTGACAAAAATTCATATGTACTAATATGATTGATATTTTTGGTAAATTAAAACTTGACACATGGGTGGATCAAGTTTGATCAAACCAAGGTGTGATGACATGATTGACCTTGCAACATGAACAAAAAGTTCGAAGGAATAATTTTCTTTGAATATTCCCTTAATCACTAAGTGAGAATTTTGAAGGATTATTTTCGGGTCCGAAATATTTTCGAAATTCCTAATCATTTCGACTTCAAAGAATTGAATTTAATGAACATTCATCTTGAAATTCTTATCAAAAAAAATTATTTTTTAATATATTATTAATTTTAGAAAATAAATAAAATCGGATCGACTTTGTGATACGGATCGATAATCAATTTCAATAAAGATGGGAGTTTAGAGTGGAGTAGTAAGATGCAATAGTTGTGAGCATCTCTATCTTTTTTTTTTAGGTCGAGGGGCACCCAAAGAGGATTCCCTCCTCTTTAATAATGATAGGGCAAATGGATGAAGGAATATAAATGTGACTCGATCCGTCTTCATCTCCCTTTTCCTTTTTTTTTTTCTTTTTTGCTTATTCCATAGACCTCGTACCTACTTTGATTTGGTAGTGGTTGGATGTCCTAATTCCATACCATAAATGCCATATATATATATATATATGTATAATCCTTTTTTACATACATATTAATTTCACATAATACGATCTTTTGTTCACATTAAATTTAAAAATCAAGCCAAATTAAAATCGAATTGAAACAATTCACCAATGATTCAATTTTGAAGATTATTCTAATCCGAGAGTACCATTAATTGATTTGATTTAAATTGAATCGAATTGATTTTAATATAAGAGATATCAATCCAATTGAATTCATTATCAAACGGTTCAAACTAGTTAATCAATCATACGCAAAATACTTATATAAATTGATTTCATTATTATATAAATGATGTGGGCTCAATTCCATAATTATTGTCTTGTGGTTGGTTCTATTAAATTGAATTAAATCGATACATTTAAATTACTTAAAATTATAAATCAATCGGTTTGATTAAGTAGATTCGAATTGGTTTCGATTCCGACTATCTTATTTTAATCGAATTAAATAAAAAAATTCTTAATTATTGGGTTCGAATTGGTTTTAACTTTAATCTTACTATTTATAATATTTTTTTTAGTATTAATAAATCTTTTCTTATTGATTATTTTAAAAATAATAAAATAATATTTTTATTTATTTATAATATTTGTTTTATCAATTTTATCTATCTTTTTTTTTTCTTTTCTTCCTTCATCCTATCAATTTTATTATTTATAATATTTGTTTTATCAATTTTACCACATTACTAATCATCATTATTGATTATTATCAATCATCATCTTAAACTAATCCACGTGTTTCTTTTTTTTTATTGTATTTTTAGCACGTGTCGTCCTCCATTGGAAGGCACATTCTAATCTCCATCCCCCATTCCCCTCCGATTCCATCAGACGGCGGGGATGAATCCATCCACCCCAAAGGAGGTCAAGACCTTTGAAACCAAAACCGGGGTTACCGGCTTCTCCCGGTCACCCCACCTCACCTTCCACCTCACGCCTCCCTCTCTATATATCATCGCCGAAGTAAACTCTCGCTTATGTCTTCTGCTTCTCCTCCTCCTCCTCCTCTTCCTTCGTCCCTCTGCTATCCGTCGAAAGAGCAGAAGGCTGTCGATCCATTTGTCCTTCAACTCCCCATCGGACCCGATCTCGGGTGCTCCGTCTCCATTCTCGAAGCTCTCGATCATTGGGCTAAGAAAGATCTGGGGATTGGAGGGCGGAACGAACGACGACGAGGGTGGAAGGTCGACGCGATCGGAGGTTGGAGTCTCTTCCATTGGATGCCTTGGCGGATCTCATGCCGTCGATTTGATCGTCGAAGTCCGAAGTAGATGTTCCGTAAGAACGACTCGGCCTTGTCCTGCTTCTATCTCTTCTTGCTCTGGTTCTTCTTCCTAAAATAGCGAGGAAGGGTCCGAACCCTAAGCTGGGACGAGTGCTTTGCGATGGGTAAGAGGTCGAACCGGATCGACGACGAGTTTCTTGGAGGAGCGATGTTGGACCTCAACTTGGCGTCTTCCAGCGAACGCTCTGGCGCCGGGCAGGTGGATGATTCCAGGAGTTCCAATTCGTCCGGCCTCAACGCCGAGGTGATGGTCGATGTGATCGACGAGGATTACTGCTCCACCCAGCCTGCCGCTGCCTTCGAATTCAGTATCTTGAAGAGCTGTACGTCGGGTGAAGGCGAGAATGAAGTCGAAGAGGAGAACGATGACGATCGGCGACAACCTGGTCTAGTCACGAGGCAGCTGTTTCCACCACCGCCGGTGGTTCCGCATGTTTCCCAACTGCCCATGGTTGCTTCGTCGTCGTCGTCGTCAACCAGGCCGCATTGGTTGGATTTTACGTTCTCGCATGCCGAGGCACCAACGGAGTTGAGAGTTATCCATAAGCAGCAGCAGCAGCAACAACAACAACCACAACCGCAACAGCAGGTGAAGAGGAGTCGAAGGGGGCCACGGTCTCGGAGCTCTCAGTATCGAGGCGTTACCTTCTACCGCAGGACAGGGAGATGGGAATCTCACATCTGGTTAGCAACTTGGCCCTTCGAATCGTAGTCATTTCTCCCCTAAATCGGGTAAATTGACATGAGTTTTGTTTTCTTGGGCAGGGATTGCGGCAAACAAGTTTATTTGGGTGAGCAATTTCTTCTGTTGTCATCATTGATTTATGTGCTTCCATATATATTTCTTTCTGATTGACTCTTGTTTTACAGGTGGTTTTGACACGGCTGATGCTGCCGCAAGGTGAGATTTGGTTTTCTCGTCTGGTCCTTCTTCATCTTGTCATGTCTCTACCTATTTAGGCAAGAATAGATGGGCAGATGTATTCTATTTTCAGGGCATATGATCGAGCTGCGATTAGATTTCGTGGAGTTGATGCTGACATCAACTTCAATCTCAGCGACTATGAAGAAGATCTGAAAGAGGTTACTATATGGAAAAAGTATCATTCTTGAATAAGTTGCTTGATTATTCTTTAGATGGCTAAATTCTTTCCTTTTTTTCGTTTCTTTTAACCCTTTCCAGATGAAAAATCTACCAAAGGAAGAATTTGTGCATGCTCTTCGTCGCCAAAGCACTGGGTTCTCGAGGGGAAGTTCAAAATATAGGGGAGTGACTCTTCACAAGTGTGGTCGCTGGGAAGCTCGCATGGGGCAAGTCCTTGGCAAGAAGTAAGAAGTTTGTGTTCAAGTCCTTGACTAAGCCTGCTGTGGTCTTTCATTTCAGATCAGAATGAGTTCTTGCCTTTTACATCTTGTTCCTTAGTTTGTCAAGTTGATTCTTGAGAGATCTTTGATATGTTAGAGTCCTTGTCATTTGACAAAAAAGAAAGATCACATAAAAACCCACCCTTTACCAGTGAGTATCAATGGATGTGCAGGTACATGTATCTTGGGTTATTCGACAGCGAAATAGAAGCTGCCAGGTCCTCCTGAGCATGGATTATCTCATTAATAATGATGATTTTCTGATTACTTTTTTTTTTTTTACTTAAACCAGGATTTTGTTCTGACACCATTTTGTCTGTTTGTCCTCTTTTTTGTTTTTCATTAGGGCTTATGACAAGGCAGCTATAAAGTATAATGGAAAGGAGGCTGTTACAAATTTTGATCCAAGTACCTACGAAGAAGAACTACTTTTGGAGGGTGATAAAGAAGGTGCAATCCACATATTGCAACCTCTTACTAATCTGTTTTATGCAACTCTTTCCCTGAATTAAACTGATGCGAGTTCAATGTTCTGAATTGCTGGCAGGCCATGATATGGATCTGAATTTAAGGATTTCGCAACCTGCTGACCACAGTCAGAGAGGGAATCAAAATCCAACGGGTGTTCAATTTGAAGCTTCTGATGCTGACAAAGCAAGTATAACCCATTTGCCATATCCATAAATTTTGGTCTCTCTTTTTCGCAGTCAGAGACTTTTCCTAAGCTTGATTCCACTTTTCTGTGTGGTTCCCATGTAGACATTCTTCTTTATTTCTTTTTGAATTGAAAAAGGAGGTCTCAGACTCTCATATTTAATCACCGGTAGGAGCTCTCTATTTTTTTAATTGTATAATACAGTTCAAAAGTTTTTCCTCTCATCTTCTTCTCCTCTTTTTTCCTTCTGCAACTGATTGACAATGCTTTAGGCCATATGGTATTTATGCCACATATCTCATCTGTAGAGATTGAGCACCCTCATTTTGGACTGCTGAATCCAACACTTTCTTTCTCATGATCGAGGCACTGTCTCGAAAAATGCTGTGTTAAATTGCAAATTCGGTCGATTGAAGTGAACTTCCATTGTGGTTGGATCACTTAACTAAAATATAGATTAAACTTGAATGGTTGCTTAGTTCTTTGGGCATGACTTATGATTTGAATATGGCTTATAATAAAGTCTCGTTATCGTTTTATGGAATGAGAAATGCTTTTTACACCTACAAAAGAAGGCCAAAAAAGATTTTTAGATTATCCTAACCATCAGTTGCATCAATCTCCTATGCAATCATGAATGGTGCCATCCCCCATTGATCTTTGCCATATTTTGTTTTGTCGAGGTTGTCTTGTTCGTATTCCATTTGTGGATGCCTAATTCACTGCTCTTATTGGTTTTTTTTATTGCTGATGCGGTATCATAATTGTTTGAAAATTTGAAGTTCGGTACAGCTTGGACAGCAACATCTAAATCATTTGAATTCATGAATAATTAGACAGCTAATCAAATGTTGTATATTGATTGCCAAAAACCTTTTTGTTAATGTGCATGTAATCCAATGCTTTATACGTACAAGTGTAGATGCTTTTCAATTCTTCCATTGTTTGATGTGGAGTTCGATGATAGAGTGCCCTTTTATGATGCCCGTTTTGGCTTTTATAACTTGGAAAAATGCTTTGAAGCTCAAATGACTGGCATGCATCATTTATGACATAAAGTTGTCTTTTTAGACATAACTTGGTATGGGTGTGCCCCAGAAAGGTGAAAGATTAACCATCTGATGCAATGAACATCACACAGATCATTCTTGTTCAAGTTTTGGAGTCTACAATATACATTATCCTTGATCTTTCTATGTACAACTTCATTGATGAATTGAGCTCTCTAATGAGATGGTTCTGTGACCTTTTAAATGATAATAGAAATATTTGGTGTCGGTATCATTGCCTTGCCTGTAGCTCTTATGGTTTAATGCCTGCAGTTCCATGGCCCGAAAGGCTCATCAAGTAAAAAAAATTTCTTTTTTTTTTTGGTAGAACAATCATTGTAGCTCCTTTGTACTTTCTACATACAGTTCTAGGCTTTTGGCTTTTCCTAGGAGAAAGCCAGGTAGTGTTAAGAGGTCCATGCGGAAGTGAGCACTACGAGGACCCCATCTCACCCTCCTAAACTCAGGTTAGGGCTTCAAACCTTTAAGCCTGTTACATGCTCCTGTGAAGGTTAGGTAGTGTCCGTCGGAGCCTCATTATATTAATCTGGGATAACTGCAATCTGCTGTATCTATTTATCTCTTGTTACTACTACATGATTTTTTTTTTTAATGTTTGACATCTTTTCTAGTTGTTCTAACAGTTTCTGCCAACAATTGCAGGACAGGATGAGACAGAAGAGGTCTGAGTAGGTTGGTTCACAAGCTCTCACTGTTTCCGTCTGCGGCATCACCAGGATTATATACCAAAACAGATGGCTGCTCTTTATCAACAGCAATGGCCACCACCTTAAACAACACATGGTCTCCGTTTCTCACCGGAAGCTGTTTCGGTATCGGTGCAATGTTGCAGACACAAAGCAACAGGAAACATGCTGTAAACCTATCGATAGGGTAAGGCGGAGGAGGCTCTGCCCAGTTTCAAAGACACGTTACTTGACGGTGCTTGTTTCTTAAAAATCCTTGTGGCGAGTTCATTTTTCCCTTTTGTCTTATTTTGGACGTGTGAGGAGGAGCAATGTTTTCAGCTCCTCTTTATGGAACCTTCACTGTTTGCTTTAGCTTCAAAATATTCCCTCTTAAACCATCAACTCAGCTTCTTCAACTTGGCAATGGCTATGGGTGACTCTGGTTTCTCGAACTGATCTTAAGGTTTCGTAGACCCGAGACTGCAGGTGGTCAGATTAATATTATTTGTTTGTCGGACGATAAACTTGACTTATTATTGTCGACGTTCTTGCTTCTTTTGTTGCTTATTATTGTGTGTAGGTACAACAGCAAAAAGCAACAAGTGCAAGTGGACCTGTACCTGGATATTAAACTACTCCGCTCCCG
This sequence comes from Musa balbisiana, assembly GCA_004837865.1. NCBI lineage: Eukaryota > Viridiplantae > Streptophyta > Magnoliopsida > Zingiberales > Musaceae > Musa > Musa balbisiana. Next base: position 1,659,111 of record CM017195.1, read on the forward strand.
ATCTCACAATTGCCATTGCCTCTTTATCTTTCAACCATTAAAAGGTACGAGATGCTTTTAGGTTGGTACAGTCTCCAGCTTGTGTTAACTCATTTGCTTCCACGTGATTGCCAGGAAAAGGATAAGCCGCAAATTATTAGAGACGTACCCTTCGTCCAAACACCGGAAGACTCTTCCCACATGTGAGTTATTCTTTCCCTTTCTTTAAAGAAAACACATGTGAGTATTTTTTTCTTTTTATTTTTCGTAAAGCAAACCTCTTTATATGATTGAATTGGCGTTTATAATCAATCGTCTGCTTTTTCCTACATATCTGTATTATAAGTTTCAAGAATATTTCCTTGTCTTTTGGTGTCAAGAAATATTTCTTATTTGTGTACTGTCCCGTAAGAAGTCTGCGGAACTAATTAATCCTTCTTGATCGCGAAGAAGCACGTCACTGCTTACGTATGCTTTTTCTTCTCGTGTTTGTATGAATCTGTCACTTTAATATTATATTATATTCAAATCCATGTCCTGGCGTTACGTTTTGGCTTCTTCTTCAATGTTTGTTTATGGCCATAGCGTTGTCGGCAGCAATCAGAATATTATACCTTTCTTTGTCTCTTCCTGCCAAATATTCAAATATGAACATTATTCTTCTGAGTCAATTCTGACATCGGCTACCGGCAGTCTAATGTTTGTTTGCTGTTAATTTCCAGAAGCCAAGTTTAATTTGACATCTGCCTTCTCGGGCTTCGTCGGTAGGATATTGGGCTCAAAGCCCACAAGTGTTACATCCAGCATCACTTGGAGATTTAGCAATCTTGCCAACACACTTCTGCGAGGTTTCTTTCATGGAGTTGCAGCTTTTCCATTCGGCCTTACATCAGTCTTCAGGGGCGTCATCCCTGAATTCAGACACAGCAAAATCCTAACAAGTTACTGTGAAGATAAGCAGATGGTCACTTTCATGTGATGATAATGCATCACCATCATGGTTTGGTCTCCGATCCAACTTAGAATACTCCCTCCCACGGCAGAATGCAAGGTGAGAGAGACTGTGACTGTGATGTAGTCGCCATTACTTTGGGCTAAAATACTTGTGTTATACCATGCAATGGTGAGCATAAGAAGATTCCTAGGCCATTGTCCTCGTTGAATCTTCACTGAATCTGATCCCTAGACCACCTTCTGCACTGTCTTCCGGCTTTCCAATCGAAAGCTATGTCCTCCCCATTATCTGCATTGCTTTTAAGAAGGCCAAGCAAAATCATTCAAAAGCAAGCACTGGAGAAGAAAGATCAACTTTTTTTTCCTCCCGCGTGCACCGACCACAGCCAGGAGAGACAACAAAAAAAACAGATGGATCAGATGCCAGATCGAATGGAAGCTAAGGAAGGCCACACGAGGAGAAAGAAGAAGATGCAAAGATCCGAGCACTGCCTCTTGGGCCACAGCAAGGAGGAAAGCATACAGATAAAGTAGGAGAACCTCGAGGGAAGACGATGGAATCCAGTGATCTCTATTGCCACGTCCCACTTTTTATGTTCCTTCATCCGTTCCATTTGCAATGCAGATTTCAGTCTTTGTTGCTTGCCGTGGGGAGATGCACGCAGCATCAACTCCCATGGAACTGACGTGGGCTTGAAGTCTTCAACCTTTGTCGACCTCATCCTATCATGTTCGCCATGGTCATATCCCTCATAGTAGGCAAAGAAATGCCAACAGTTGCAGACAATCACAAGTTCAAAAACACTTTATTCATCCTTCAAAATTTCCCCTTCTCATAGGGTCTATAAATCACGCTCTAATCCAATTTTATTCAGATTTTCAAATTAATTTTACTTAAATATAAAGTTTACTTTAGTATTCTAATTTTGTTTGAGGTCACAATAACTCAATGAGTCATTATTAGAATGTCGAAGTTAATGTATAAAGTTATTAGGAAAAATAAAAAAATTCATTCTTAAAATATTAGGTATAACTTTGATAAATAACTAAGAAAATATTTAAGATGATGTGAATATGTACTAATGAGATAAATACACATGATAGTTAGAAGATAAAATATATTTAAAAAACCTATAAATTACAAAGGATATGACTTTTCACATAGCTCAATAATGATAAAAGATATATGTAGCCTATATTCATAATAGTTAGAATATATTATATATATATGTTTTATCATTCTGACTATTATGAATGTAGACAACATATATGATATCAATGTTGTTGCCTGCAAACAACAAGTATAAATGCTATTGGAGCTTCCTGGCTTTAATTTATGAAATAATGGGGCGTTTCTGCAAAACTTCCGGAGATCCGTTTCCGCCGTCTTGGACTAGTAAACACCGTTACTTCGACGTTATGATTTTTATTCTTCCGCTGCTGGTCCCCTCAGTCCCCGAAGACGCATACCGCCCTCCCATCGCTCTCTCTTTTCCGAACGAGGCAGCCAAAGCCGTTGCGGTAAGCTGACTCGGAAACTTCCCGAACCGTCACACGTGGCCGATTCACGATCGGGACGGATGGGCAAGGGGCGCGTCAGCTCGCGGCTTTTGATCTCGTCCACGTGTTACGCCACGACGGGTTCATTCATCATCCCACGTGGAATACATGGCCTGTTGCCCACCTCCACTTGTTCCACGTCATCTCCGTGCAGGCCCTAATGTCTCTCTCTCTCTCTCACTACCTTGACTCTTCCGGCTCGGATGTCATCGTCTTCCCCCACTCGGACTTAATTGCGCTCTGAAGCACTCGGCCATGGCGCTTCCCCCCCGGGCCGTGACTTGAGATTTAGATTCCCCAAGTGGACGAGCCAAATCCATTCCTTTCCCAAAACGTATCTGTTTTGGGATTTCTGGAGGTGCTGGTTGGATTTTCGGGAATGGGTTCCTGAGCCTTTCTGTGGGATTCTCCATTCTGATCGAGGGTTGAGGTACTCGAAATCTGATACGTTTTCTTTGTTCTTGTCGGCGTTGGTTGAAGCTGATGTGAATTCCTCTCGATTTGGATTCTTTGGTCATGAAAGGTCTTGTTCCGTCAGGATCTTTGTTCCTTGTGGTTCTCGAGTAGCTCTTTGGGTTTTTTTTTGTCGGTATTTCTGTTGATTCGTTATCTAGAGCCGTGAATCGTTGAACCGTTTCTTTTTTAATGCACGCCTTGATTCGTTTCTTCAATAATTTTATTTATTTGCAGGTAAGTATACTGTTTTACTTGGAATATTTGTTCTATCATTTGCTGATTTGGGGATGACTTTGATCTGTAGGGCTACGAGTTCGTGTTCTTTGGTTCTCACGCCCAAAATATTTTCTTGTGGTTTCTGATGTAGGTATTGTTTAGCTGAGTTTGCATATGTGCACATTCCATTGTTGGACAATCGAGGGGATACCACTGGTTCAGCCTAGTGCTATTCTCGATCGTGAGTCTGGTTGATGGCAGGTTCCCATCGTAGAAGCCACGATGGGGTTGGAACCAAGGGGCAGGCGACCAGTAACCATCAGGATCAGAACGGGCACAGGGAAGTCAGGGATGCCACGGCTGGGGAAGGTCAAGGACTCTCGGAAGAAGATGAGTCCAAGATCAATATCGTGGTCGGAGATCTGAACAATAACCACATAGCGGATGTCGCACAGCCTTCACAACAGTGTGGTGATCCCCAGAAGCAGCAGCAACAGCCGCTGGGGCCAATCGTCCGCTGGGAGAGGTTTCTTCCCATCAGAACACTTAAGGTTTTGCTTGTGGAGAATGACGACTCCACCCGTCAAGTTGTCAGTGCATTGCTCCGCAACTGCAGTTATGAAGGTAATCATTCCATATTCAATTGGTGTTACATCAACGAATTGTCTTGCTTCTACCACAGTCTTAACTCAAACTCTTTTAAGAGCTGAATCTGATATGCTAAAATAAACATGTGTAGAGCTGGACGTAATCCTCAGATTTTCTAAATATGTTAGATCCAGAATTTTAGGTGGGTTAGAATTTTGTTTTTCTGATTTTGCTAAATGTTCTAGATTATCCATTTAGGTGCCCAAAACAGAAAAGAGCCTCTCTTACACCATGCTCAAATACTAGGTCGACTTTTGATACCAAATGTCACGACCCAAGCTTGATGGGCTAATTGGCCCATCAATTTCGTTTGACCTAAATCACTGGTCAAAATATTTAAGCTGAAGTTGATAGTTATACATTTATCAGACCCTTATAAGTCAATCTTAGTTTTGCCCACTTCCGATGTGGGACTAATCTGTGTGTTATACTTGTGGCCTTACCGCACCTTGCAATATTTTGTCAACGTGCATCTACTTTTGTTGTTCATTTTTCCCTTTTTGTTATGTCATTTTGCCTTGCTTGCTTATGAATCATTTTTCCCTAGTGGGATTGATCATTAAAGTCTAGAATAATGAAAATTATTATTTTTTTATCACAGTGATCTTAGACAAAAGATTGAATTCATTTAATGTTCAAGCCTATGATGGACTTTTTATCATAAAAGCAAAGAAGGCCTGCATTGGTGGGAGTGTTGAGTTGTGGGCTTCCTTTTTGGTAGAGTTGGACACTAGTATTGATTTTGGCTCTTTTCTGTTCATCTCATACATATTTCACCAAACAATATAAATTCACCCTGATATGGATCGTTATCTAATGCTTGTCAACCTTTGGTTTAAACTATTGTCTTGCATTAAGTTCCACACAAGTCCATTATTTCATCTTGTTTTCACTTGAGAGGGGATGTTAGAGCTCATATGTTGTGTTATACCTCTTTTAGGAATATTGGTTATCCGACACCCACTAGAAACTTCTGGACTGGTTGTGGGCCAGGTCGACATACATCCAATGTGGATCCCATTTAACTGATATTTCTTATGGAGATTTCTATTCGAAACCCCTTTTTACTATTTACAACTTCATCTTAAGAACTTTTAATATTCCTAAAATATCCCCTGCAAATAGATGTAATTACCCTATTTTTCCTCCTCTTCCTCCTCCTCCTCTTTTTCTTCCTCCTCTTCTTCTGCTCCTTTGTGATTACCGCCCTCATTGTCTCTCCCTTCCGATGTTGCTGCTGCTGCCCCTACTCCCGAAATGGCCTCAGGAAGCAGCACCTCCTCTTCTCTTTACCCGGTCTGACATCGCTGGCGAGCGGCCAGCGGCGTTATGCAGTGTGGTAACAAAAGGGTAACATTGGTAATCGAGAGGTTGCAAATAGTAAAACTGTCTCTTTTTTTTAAAGGGGTTTACAATAGCAAAAAGGGGATTGCAAATAGCAAGCTTCTTTTTTATAACTGATGTAAGCCATATGCTTGTCTTTTTTGCCATTTACTTATATAGGATGTTATAGTTAGAGCACTATTAGGAATGGTGGTGTATTTAGATTCTGGTCTAACCCTTCTTTTCCACAGTATCCAGCTGGTTTATTCTCATTTATTCCAATCTGCTTCTTAAATCAGTTTGTTAAATTTGCGTGGTTATAATGATGACTCCAATTATGGTCTTAAAATTACATTCCTAAATTCAATTTTGCCCTTTTTTGCTGGACCAGTGAAACCTGGACCCTGCCTGAGTCCCCATGAGATTTCAAAAGCAACCTGGACTCAGAATTGACCTTGGCATAAACTGCAGGGACTGAGGTCCAAAATTCTATATGCTCCATGCAAGGGTGGGTGGTAGTGGTACATGTGCCTGACTTGATGGTCTTGCAACAGAATATATAGGGTTAAGTGCTCTCTGTGTTTGCATGTAGAAATGACAAATAGTACTATATTAAATGGCAATATACTCCTGAAAAGTTTCCTATCAAATCTTTATAATCAGTTTGGCATTCCCACTTATAATATTCTCATAAGATATACATATAATTTGGATTATCAAATGCTTTTACTTAATTCAACACCTCTTCAGTTACAACTACAATTAATGTTTGAAAAAACATATGATGGCTTCAATATTATCAGGGATCACTCTATTTAATAATAAGAAATCTCCTGGTTTGATCAGTTTGATGGGCTTGGGACATATTTCTTGAACTAAAGCTTTTTTTTTTAACAGTTACTGCTGTTGCAAATGGTCTACAAGCATGGAAAATATTACAGGATTTAACTAATCATATCGACCTTGTCATAACTGAGGTTACCATGCCCGGTTTAACAGGCATTGGTCTTCTGAGCAAGATCATGAGCCATAAAACTTGCAAGAATATTCCTGTGATCAGTGAGTATTATTCTTGTATCATGTTATTAAAATAACATCTTTTGAATGTGTTCATAAATTATTCATGCTTAATACTTTTAACTGCTTCACTTTATGAGCTTTATGTGCAGTGATGTCATCAAATGATTCCATGAGTACAGTCTTTAAATGTCTGTCAAAAGGTGCAGTTGACTTTTTACTGAAACCTATCCGGAAGAATGAGCTTAAAAATCTTTGGCAGCATGTATGGAGGAGATGCCACAGTGTAAGCTACTATGTTTACCAATAATTTCAATATGGCATAGGTCAAGATGAGTCATCATATATATTATCATCATCAGTATCTTCAATCTATAATGTATCAAGAAGGCCTTTGGTAGTGGTTCACTCACATGGGGACTTTTTGTTCTCTCTCCTTTGTTGCTTGTATAAGCTAATCCTTCTCCTGTGTTTGCTATCTAGTTACACCAACTTTGCTTTATTGCAGTCCAGTGATAGTGGAAGTGAAAGTGGCATCCAAACCCAGAAATCAGTTGAGTCAAAGAGTTCTGATGACTCTAACAACAGCACTGGAAGCAATGATGATGAGAATGCTAGTGTAGGGTTGAATGCAAGAGATGGCAGTGATAATGGAAGTGGAACTCAGGTGAACCTTTCACCTAAGATTTTTCACTTATTTTCTTATTTTTTAATTAGGAAAGCATAAAATATAATATTTGTATCATGGTTCGCATTACCGGTCCATACCAGAATACCGATCAGTTGTTGGTACAGTATGTATCAAGTTGTATCGAGCATACTGACACATGGTACACTAGGATGTATCAATGCCGCCCATAGTAGTTATTTATCAGACTAGTACGTACCACCCATACCGAAGCATACTGCTCGGTATGCTTCGGTACGTCAAACCTTGATTTGTATGATTACTAATAAATGTTTAATGCATCCAAATTGTTTGCTGCTGCAGCTTCAATTTTATTAGGAACAATACACTTTTTTTGTTTTTTGAATGTGGCTTTTTTTGTTGATATCTGAAGTTCTGAACATACACATGGTTCTAGTGCTACTATTAACTTTGTGGGTGTAACTGGAAGTTCAAGAACCTAGATATGCTATCCTGCTGTACTTTCATCTCTATTTGTCCAACCTGCCTGTTCCTTAAGTTCAGTGACATTATTTGGTTCATTAATTTTCTTCAGTCAAAGCAAAGACACCTTAATCATAATTTGCAAGCATCAGAATTGTTATCTTGTAAACAAGTTATGAGTGGAAGATTTCAGTATCTTCTTGTTTTCACTTCTGAAATGAGCAATGGTGCATTCATAATATGATCCATTGACATCTTAACTTGCTCATACATAGCATAACAATCAGGTTTCACTTGGTGACAAGCCTTTCTGAAGTACTCAAACAATTGATACTACAGATTAGATCTATCTTTTCAGATTGTTAGGTCCACTGGCATTATGCTGAAAGTACAAAAAGAATACAGCAATCTGTATCGGATAGAGCAATCTGTTGGAGGATCATTGACTGGATCTACCAACGAATATTAGGATTTTCTTTGGTGTGTTTATTTATTTATTTATTTATTGTTGGGTGTGGGACAAAAACAAGTCTCTTTGAGTATCAGAGATCTCCCTTTTATCTATTCCGTGGCTGTACCATCAGCATGCATAATCAGTAATTTATTCATTTCTGTTTGTCCACCCTTTTAATAGAGCCTTTTATTCTAGTATCATCGGAGTGTGATGATCACAAAGATCAGAATCTTCTTAAATCATTTATGATATTTATCTAGCTTAGATAAATCATTGCTCATATAGGTACCTAGTGTGTAGTGTATGTGGGCCGTACCATTGTTTTTCCTGCTTCTCTTATAGGATATTCTTAAGAAAAACCAAGAAGAAAAGGCGATCAATCTAGTAGACTAGCTCAAAAGGTAAAGAAGTTTTGTTTTCTAAATAAATATAACTTCCTGATATGTTTTCTCACATTGAAGACCTTGATGTGTCTCATTCCATCTAAAGTTGGATTAATCATTAATTAAAAATTTTCATATATACCCCTGCAAAACACCAGAAGTATCAAATTAATCCCTCCAAACTTCAAAATGTCAAACATATCCCATAAAATTTGTAGTTTATTGAATACATCCCTCCCATCAGCTACCTTTAGAGAGTGTTGCTCAAACTTCAGCTAAATGCAGGTGAGGGATGAATCAAATATAGGAAATAACCTTGTACCTCCAACTTAGCAAGCAACCTCTTTTTTCTTCTTACCCATTCCAAACTTGATCCTGACCAAGTCTTTCCCAGATCAAGTATCCAGTCCCTCTTTGGCAGATGCAAATTCTCCTTAAAACTTGATTGCAATGTCAAAAGGTTATCGAAGCTTCATATCAAGCACATTGTGATGAGAAAATGAGTGACAGAGATGAATGATTTTATGGAGTGAAGCAGAGAGGTGCTTGCCGTTCATAAAAAGTGGACCAGACTATATGAGACATTTATTTAAGTCAGGCTATTAAGGCATTAAGAAATCAGAAAATGATCATTTCACTAGTTGTAGGATCATACTTGAGCCCCATAAAAGTCAAAAGCAAGCATTAGGCTAGCAGTCAATGATCAGAGGAACATATTAGATAAATTTTTCACTTTTGAAGGGATAGTATGTTATTTTGAAGTCCGGATGGATTAATAAGACATTTGACTGTTTTGAAGGGATATTTGTGAATAAAAATTCATCATTAATTGGCAGAACTTTTTGAATGTACAAGTGTAGTCGCCTTTCTTTGCAACTTCCTAACATTACTTTCAGAAATAAAGGCTTCCATACAGAACAAATGCTTGACAAGATTCTAACTTTGACATGCAGAGCTCGTGGACAAAGTGTGCTGCAGAAGTTGACAGCCCCCAACCTATGTGTCCTTCATATCGGTTAGCAGATCCACCTGACAGTACTTGTGCACAGGTCATTCTCCCAACAATTGAAACCTTCTGCAAAGATCAGGTTCCTACATCTGCCAATAGTGACAACCAGGGTAAAAAGGAACTTCCTGGTAGGCTAATGTTTCTTCAAAGATAACTAGATTCTTGCACTGTTTCCAGTGTTTTTGTTAACCCTGTTCTGTTCCCTAAATGATTGCATGATCAAAGACTTGGAGATTCGAGTACACAGGACCCTAGAAATGCAATATGAAACTCATCAAATTGAGCAGGAATGTATCAAGCTAACAAACACAAAAGTGGGTAACTTGTCTGAAACACACCCCAAGATTAAGGGATGTTTAGGCACTCTTTGCAACAATGTGTTGGATGAGCCAAGTTCTAACCCGATTGGTGCAACTGCCAATAGCTCAGATACTCGAGTGCTGACCGCGGTTATTCAGGCTCCTAGTGGCTTCTCAAAGTTCTCAGAAGGCCAAGACAAGATTAATTACACCTCAGTGGATCTACCATCCCTTGAGCTGAGTTTGAAGAGACTGAGATCAATTGGTGAGAACAGAACTGCCACTCAAGTTGACCGAAATGTTCTAAGACATTCAGATATGTCTGCATTCTCAAGGTGCAAGAAACAGATATTAATTATTTTTTTAATTTTTATGTCTTTTACAAATAAAATATTCTAACTGCTCTAACTGTTCAAGATATCACACATCTCCTGCTTCTAATCAAGCTCCTACTGGATGTGGACAAAGCTGCTCTCCACTTGATAACAGCTTAGAAGCAATTAAGACAGAGTCCACATACAATGTAATCTCTACTTCAAATGCAGCTCCCTTGAAGCAAGGTTCCAATGGCAGTAGTGATAACAATGATACGGCATCCACTACCAAGAATGTCTTCACAAAACCCTCAGCTTTTCATCCAGTGCAGTTTCGAGCCTCAGAAAGTCAGGAGCCTGCACGAGAGAATGTGGAAAATGTGACAATAGCTTCGGCCACAGGTCAATCAAGGGAGATTCAGCATCAAGCTCAGGCTCAACATCATCATCACCACCACTATCATCATCACCACCATCATATTCACAATGTACAGCAGCACAAACCACAGCCACCAAAAAGTCACAATGATTTGCCACTCAACAACAGGGTAGGATCTGCACAACAGTGTGGGACTTCCATTAGGCTACTTGACAGTGATGCTGCAAATTATAGCACAAATGGAAGCAATTCAGGCAGTAATCACGGTAGCAATGGGCACAATGGAAGTCATATGGTTATCCAAACTGGAGGATTGAATATAGAGAGTGCTAATGGTATTGCAAACCAAAGTGGGCCTGGAAGTGGGAGTGGCAGTGGTAGTTTAATAGATGAGAATCGGTTAGCTCAACGAGAGGCTGCCTTGAAGAAGTTTCGACAAAAACGGAAAGAAAGGAATTTCGGAAAGAAGGTAACTTGCTTTGTTTGGTAGTACTAAATTTTCTTTTGAGGGCATATTGTGATCCTTGAACATGAACTGTATGCATCTCAATAAGAAAGAGCAGTTCAGTGTGCTAAATTTACGTTTATGTTATCATATTTAAATTTGTCAGCCAGCCTTTGACTAACAGAACCAGAAAATAAAATAAACATAAAAGCAACAGTGAAGCAAATAAAAAAGTGACAAGCAAGCAAAAAAAGTGAAATTCAGAATTCTGTTTAAATTTTTTTCTTTCAGGATCATAACAAGGGACCTCACTGGTTCTTTTCTAGTTTGATCATGGGGAATATAGGATTTAATTGAAGGAACTTGACCAAGACATATGTTGCTTACAAAATTGTATGTGTAGTTTACAATACTTGTTGGATCGGTATGTACTGACTTCTATTTACCTTATTTAGTGGTTTGATCAAGTAGCAAAAGCAGACCATACAGCTTGATCTACATTGTATATCACATATTATTTTATTATTTTATTTAGTGAACAAGAATTCGGCATTTTTGTGGCATACATGTCAATGGATTATTAGAACAACTATGGTATTAGTATTTAAGACCTTTGTTATAAGTACACGTGGGGCCCTCATCTAGTGTCATGTCTTTGTTTTTTTTGGGTTATTTATGAAGTTGGGTAAATATAATTATATGGTTCCTATTCTGAAATTCAACTATGCTGCCTTTTTTGATGCAAATGAACTCTGTTGGTAAATATATGGTTACAACTTACAACAACAGAAGTAGCCATCTGGAGTCTTTAAAAAAGGTAGACTAACATAAAAGGGAAACATAGTACTTCAGAGAAGAACATGGGATTTAAACAGTTGCTTTGGTGATTCTAATTTTCTAAGGATAGCATGCTGAATCTCAACTGTCATTGAAAATATTATTGTTTTCTTACTTTGATCACAATGTATACAGGAATTGGCATTAGATTATGCATATTGTTTTCTGGACCTTCTATTTTTCTTCTTCCTTCAAGTTACTACTATTTGTTTTCTCTTCTGTGTGTTAAGGAATGACAAACTTGCAAAAATATTTACTTAAGTAGGATAAGCTTTATAAAGGAGAGCCTCAATAACATGTACCGAATATTCCTGATTGCTGTGGTGCCTGCTTGCTTTTCAGCATCATAATCGGTCATTGATTTAATCTTCAAGCAATGTTTTGCCATCATTTTTCTATTTAAGTGTGGCTTATAGAAATTACAGTTGAAAGTGGATTTTTGTTGGTTTTGGTTACTAGGTCCGCTACCAAAGCAGAAAGAGACTCGCGGAGCAGCGGCCACGTGTTCGTGGACAATTTGTTCGGCAGTCTGTGCAAGAACAAAGTAGCCAAGACGCAGATAGATAACCACCATGCTTGTGGTTGTCGGGGCTACGTAAGTATTAGAAAGTAGGCATTTGAAATTGCTTGATGAAGAACAGTTGATTGATGGATAGTCTGCAGTTAAATGATGTGAGAACACTAGATAGAAATGACTTTATGTTGTGCCAGTAACAACCACATGTATGTTTCTGTTTTTGCCTCTTTGTAAACCCTGGAGAGGTATCAACCAGCTATACTAAGTAACTGCATTCCTAAATCGCTAGAATTTGTAGTTTCATGCTGTCAAAACTTTTGCCATATCTATCTTGGACTCTTTACTCTGGGAACTAATAAGTTTACTTGTCTAGTATGACGAGCATACTATTCGTTGGTTGAACTAAATGTGCTGGCTTCCACTATGGATTTAGCAAGCTCATTCAGCATCTGAGATCATCAATATTGGCCAGTTTAGATAGATCATGGATGTGAAGTTGCCACACTAGTCAGAACCCAAGACATGCATTAATGAGTTCAACACTCCGACAAAATTATATAGAAGTGAGTAAGATTAAATGGTTCAATGAATATATTATTGTTGATTTCTAACTTAAGTATTTTGATCAATAATTTAGTCTCAATGTTAAAGACTGCTGGAAGTGTTGCAATGTAATAGGAACTGCCATTGGATTCATAGTTTTGACCAGGAATCCTATGGATGTATCCGGGAGTCAGCTTGCATTGGTGTTTTCTCTTTTATCACTCGCAATATAGAGCGAAGCTGCAAATTTTTGAAAAGATTAATGGCCCGAGTCCTTAGGTCTCTCTCTTATGAGTTGATAATATGAGCACACTATTCACCAAGCATTTCTATTATTATAATTTTTAATTTTGAAAACAAAAATGGAGAAGGCGTTGTTGTTGTTGTTATTGGATAGCTAGTGAAGAAGGCAGGAAATGTTTTGATGCCAATCATATAGTTATTGTTGTTGTTGTTGGATAGCAAGTGAAGAAGGCAGGAAATGTTTTGATGCCAATCATACATTTATTGTTGTTGTTATTGAATAGCAAGTGAAGAAGGCAGGAAATGTTTTCATGCCAATCATACATTTATTGTTGTTGTTATTGGATAGCAAGTGAAGAAGGCAGGAAATGTTTTCATGCCAATCATACATTATTGTTGTTGTTATTGATAGCAAGTGAAGAAGGCAGGAAATGTTTTCATGCCAATCATACATTTATTGTTGTTGTTATTGGATAGCAAGTGAAGAAGGCAGGAAATGTTTTCATGCCAATCATACATTTATTGTTGTTGTTATTGATAGCAAGTGAAGAAGGCAGGAAATGTTTTCATGCCAATCATACATTTATTGTTGTTGTATTGAATAGCAAGTGAAGAAGGCAGGAAATGTTTTCATGCCAATCATACATTTATTGTTGTTGTTATTGATAGCAAGTGAAGAAGGCAGGAAATGTTTTCATGCCAATCATACATTTATTGTTGTTGTTATTGGATAGCAAGTGAAGAAGGCAGGAAATGTTTTCATGCCAATCATACATTTATTGTTGTTGTTATTGGATAGCAAGTGAAGAAGGCAGGAAATGTTTTCATGCCAATCATACATTTATTGTTGTTGTTATTGAATAGCAAGTGAAGAAGGCAGGAAATGTTTTCATGCCAATCATACTGGCATCATACATAACATGGTCGTAGTAGCCATCTTCATTTATAGTTTGCCCACAGCATTAACAAGCATCACCGCCACACGTGCGCGTTTCCTTTGTCCCCTCCGTCTTCGGCTTCCCGGTCCGCTCGTTCTTCGTCTCCATCGCCACTATCGATCCTTCGTCGGCGAGGTCGGTAATTCCCAGTTCTTTTAGTTAACATTGAAGCCCGGCCATCCGCTGGCGTTGTCTTCTCCTTTCTTCCTTCTTCCAAACAATTCCATGCCCCCGACCTTCTTCCCTTCCTCAACCCTCCTCAAGGTTGCCGTCTCCTTGCCCTCCCGCCACCATCACCCTCCCTCCCCCCTTCGTCATGGAAGAAAGCACAAACAGCAGCAGCACAAATCGGCTCATAGAATTGTCCGTTTCAACGCCGCCGCTGATCCCAGCGTCGCCCTAAATCCATCCGTCGGCCCGAGGAGTCTCGTCGGTGCCCTAATCAACGGGACGGGTTTCCGCGGCTGGGCCCGACCCGCCGGGGCCGATTCGTGGTGGATGATGAGGCCCGGATCTGGGCAGGCGACCTTCGGTCGAGGCTTCCTCGGCGCGAGAAGCTGGGCAGCCGGCGGGCCGGATCGCGGGGGTGCCGGCGAGAGGGACGCAGTTCAGGTCGTGGGTCCGGCGGAGTCAGGAGAGATGGAGATCAATGGGAGTCATCCTCCGCGGCAGCAGCAAGAACAGAGAAGTTCTGATCCTCCTACGTTGCTCACGCTGCCGACTGTTCTCACCCTCGGGCGAGTCGCGGCAGTTCCCCTTCTTGTGTGCAGTAGGTTTCCCTATCTTCTCATTTTGTTGTTCATTGAACATGAATTCCAAAGATAATGGTTTACTGTCCTTATAAATATCTCATAACATTTGTCCACCCAATTATTTTCTTCTGTGGTTACTTATATAACAGCTGAGCGTCCGATTGCAAGTTTAAAGGTCTCCAACTTGGTTTACTTTAGTTTCAGTTGCCTCTTGCTGAAACCGTCAGCCAATTTTAGTTTGCAGTTCATGACTAAATTGGGGTTAATCAGTACAATATGGGGTCATGTAATTAGCCTCTTCACCATTTTATGAGTGACATTTTGCTCAACCGAGAAAAAGTCATTGCCAACCTATTTCCCTATGAAATTGAATGAATTTAGAATTTTATTTAAATTCTTACTGCCTTTTACTTAGATTGTATTCAAACTAACATTGGCTAGATAGTTTCTCCCAAACCCAATTTACTTTTTCTGGGTGATAGTTCTCTTTGTTAATTGTAAAAGTAAGTGAACATCTACAATTCTACATGATCTTTTACTTGCCTGAAAAAAATTATGGAATGGGAATAAAAAGAATTACAATTTAACTTTAAACATGATCGACATGTAGGTGCTAGTTTAGATAATAGGATTCATGTTAGTTCAGATCAAATACACCAAGAGAAGCAGAGCCGTACTCGAGAAAACTTGATTTTGATCAATAAGAATGAATATGATGGCCATTGATTTTATCTATGACCTTTCCCTAAACGGAACACAATGGAGGGAAAACAAGCATACAGTTGATACGAAAAAATTGTGAAAAGAGGCCTGTTATCATTAATGTTGGTAGTTGACGTTATTGCAAAGCTTAAATAATAATGCGGATTTCTATTGAAAAGTTTGTAATGTTCCATAATGAATTTCAGATGTTGGATCTTATTGATCTAACATTTTTTACATTTTAGAGTGTGGAAGGTTTGGCATGGCCTGTGGTGGGGATTTCAAACCATATATGTTTTGGCAATCAACATCTATGCCTAATAGCTCATTTTTCAATATACTTCAACTGTTAATTTCATGATTTATATTCTTTGTACAGCTTTAGCCTTTAAGATCTACATGTCCATGTTTTTTCACTTCGTTTAGCTAATATGTTCTTTGCCTGACTAGCTTATTACATGAATGGTTGGTGGGCGACGACTGCTACAACAAGCATCTTTATTGCTGCGGCAATCACAGACTGGCTTGATGGTTATATTGCTCGAAAGGTTTGTGGCCACTTTAAGTGACACCTATTTCAGAAAGTAGTACAATGCTACTGCATGCTTTGATGGAACATTTTCTTTTCAAAATATTGGTATACTTCAGAAGCATCTGGGAACAGCATTTGGGGCATTTTTGGATCCAGTGGCTGACAAGGTATTCCCATTGCCTTATGCTCAAGGTTTTGTTTCTTCTCTGCTAGTTGATATGAGATGGTTCCTAATAGCATCATTGGACTTCTCTTGACAGTTTTAAAGTGTTCATTTGAATTCTTATGTTGGTTTAATATAGCTTATGGTAGCTGCCACACTAGTATTGTTGTGTACTAGACCCTTGGAAGTTGCTACATTTGGAGAGGTACCATGGCTTCTAACAATACCTTCAATTGCAATTATTGGAAGAGAGGTAACCGGCTAAATCTAACTTTCTTTTGCTTTCAAATTTTTACTTCAGCTTTATCTGGGTTCATATTGTTTATTCTCTCTGTTCTTTTTACTTTGTTGTTTTTTTCCTAACGTTTTGGAGTTAACATATTGTTGTTCTCTTTTCCTAACAGTTTGGTTAATTAAAATCCTCTTTTTGAGAGTGAAAACATAATTGATGTGGAGTTCGAATACTGGTTCATCTATGCTTATTTTATTTTAGCCATTTGATTAGGGAACTCTATACTAAAATTTTTTAAATGTGGTACAGAGAACCGATAGCATTTTTTTATTTTAATTTCTTAATTCTTGGTGGAGAAAAACAATATTTCATTAGGAAAAAAATATTATTTCGCATTTGAGATATTCAGGTTTTTCATGGAGGAGTTTTTAATTGGTAAAAGGGATAATGAGCTAATTAACACGAACATTTTGTTATGTATCTTCAAGAAATTACTGGGAGATGTGGCAGTAATAGTTTCTTGTGACATCAAACCCCAGTTTAATTCAACTAAATTGCTACTTTTTCCTTGCATATTTTTATATTTCTGAATACATCGTCCCAAACCCTTAGGGGGGAATATTTTGATCGATTTTTAATTGAATGGATAATTTTTTTTTGCTTATGTATGTGGAGTTTTAAATTTTTAATGTCTACTTGTCAACACATGCAAGGTAATATGAGCTGGACTCCATGGGATCCATGCTCTACAAAACATATTCACTTGTCAGAGACATCCATGGGATCTCATCAAGATAAATTTTTAGACATTCTGGGTTTCTGAGGCATCTCCTAAACTGATTTTCAAAAAATGTATCTTATCTTTATAATGTTGAAGCTTGTAGGATTACCTTTTGCCTACATTTTATTATACTCCTTTATCTTATTACTACTTAGGACTGTACGATATGCTTCCAAATTTGATTCTTGCACCTATATCCATGCAACAGAAGTAGGTTTCTTGACCTGCATGACATCTGGATTTCCAGTGAAGTTTTTTGGTGAGATCCGACTTCTCAATAAAAATGTTGGTATAGACAAGGAGTCAAAACTCGGATGTACCAATTGATATGGATTGGTATTTACCAAGGGCCAGCATCGTGCTGAAATTTAGTTTCTTGTGTACAGGAATATAGTGTTTAACATTTGTCATCATGAAAATGTATTTTTAGGAATCATGTGATACAGAGAATCATTTTAATTATTTATGGTGAATTTTTTCCATGTATACCATTACAAAGTACAAGTTACTGTATTGTCTGTAGGAATGAAAGCAACATCTTATTATATTCATCTAATTGCTAACTTGAGGAGTTCAGTGGAGGAAAATAATTGCAAAATGGGTCATTTGATGATGTAATTTAGGCTTTGTTTCCAATGGAATATAAGATGTACCAATTCAGTCCTTTTGTTTAGAAAAGTGTAATGAAAATTAAATCCTGTGGAGCATGCCTGAAGATGTAGACCTTGACAGATGAATTTGTTTCCTTGAGATAAGTTACTCTACCATGTTCTTGGTAATGTTGTTGACGAAAAGGGTTTCCCTGTTTAGGAGCTTGTTTGCATTGATAGCGTCGGTAGAGGCAGCTAATAATATCATCTGGTATCTCTTTGCAGATCACAATGTCAGCAGTTAGAGAGTGGGCTGCATCTCAAAATAGCAAAGTTCTTGAGGTTGCTTCTGTCATTCAATTCTCTTTTAACAATCTGATGTAGAGATTCCTGATGTCAATTTGCGATGGCAGGCTGTGGCGGTCAATAAATTGGGGAAGTGGAAGACGGCGATGCAGATGATCGCACTGACCATACTCCTTGCAACTAGAGACTCCAAGTTGTCATGCTATTATTTTACATGCTTTTTAAGTATCTGTGGTATCGCCCTGAAGGCCTAATTGTTATTCTCATTTCTTTGTTTGTGCAGCCTCACTGGGATAGACATGGTAGTTGCTTCTGGTGTAGCTTTGCTCTATGTATCCGCCAGCCTTGCTGTGTGGTCCTTGGTGGTGTACATGAGGAATATATGGACACTCATGCTGATGTAGCAGCTACTAGTAGTTTCAAGATGAGAACAAGCATTGGCTTCTCGTGCATCGCTAATGAGCATATGGGCTCACGATTCACAGGTGGAATAACCGAGTGACAGAAACTGGGAGCTTTTTGGTTGGTGAACCAGATCTATCATGCTTAGATTGGAGAAGCTGGTCTCCGGTATGACCTATATATATATATATATATATATATATATATATATATATATATATATATATATATATATATATACACTTGATCTTCCGCAAATTGACAGTCTAGTATGTTCTTTTTGTAAGGGATGGCCTTACCATATACTGGTGGGAGACTACCCCGTAATCCATTATGGATCATGTCCGATGTGAAGTTCGCCACAAATACAAAGCTAGTAAACATATAGCTGTGTTCGTTGGATACTGATTCAACAATAATGTTTTACAAAGCTTGAGAATATCTTAAGAACTTTGTAGTAGTTCGTGTGCATGGTTGATCTTATTATGGATTTTTAAGAACACCTATTTATATTGATCATAAAAATAATGTATTATCTTCCAATAATTTTTTTCATTCTTATTTATATATTTTAATCTAAAATTTTATTTTTATTTTATTTAATCTTTATTATTTAAATTAATCTTTTCATACCTTCTTAATTCAAAATAATTGTAACTTGTTGTTACATAATTTGCCTTTCATTAAAGCTTTTGTAAAGATTTCGATAAGCTAATTTTCGGTGTTGTAATAGTTTATTTAAATTTTTTTCTTTATCAATTGGTTCATGAATGGAATAATGTCAAACTTCAATGTGTTTAGTATATTCGTAGAGGGTAGGATTTTTCGTCATTGCAATAGTAGACTTGTCGCAATAGATTTTAGTTGGTTCATCTTATTTTTCTTGGAGATGCTAGAATTCTTCAAAGTCAAACTATTTGACATGTTATACTTGTAGTCGTAACATACTCCGCTTTAGAGCTTGAGAAACCAACACATCCTTATTTTTTTATTATCCATGAAATCATACTTGCCCCAAGGTTCAGCATAAATCCTAAATTGTTTTTTCTATTATTTGCATGACCAGTCCAATTACTATCAGTATAAGAATATAGTTTAAAATCTTTTACCTTCTCATAACAAATGTTATAATTGAGAGTTCGATTGATGTATCTAAGAATTTTTTTAGTTGACTTAAGGAACTCATTGATGCTCAATGATTTTTTGCCTGGTTCATCACGATAAGTATCAAAACCCAACTTAACAAAGATAGAGACATTAGTTGCACCTTCCTTGTTATCCTTGGTCTCTTCAAAGAATGCTGACTTTTCTTATTTGTGTGGCTTTTTGGTTGCAAGTTTATTATCATTGGAGTTTATGGCCTTATCTTTTTGTGTGTATATGTCACATTAGTTATATTTCCTTAATTATCACGATCTGCATCATGTATTTTCATCATGTGAGATAGTTTGTATAGACCCATAAAAATTTAGATAATTATATTTTTTTATCATAATGTCAATTCATCAGTAGCGTGTATGTATAGAAGGAGAAATTCAAAAATAATAAGGGAAACAATTTAGTTTTTTTATCATTCTCATAGTTGTTATCAATTTTTAAAATTTTATCATAAATTAAGTATTTTTTTCACCATTAAAAATATCATAATATCCTTTTTCTCATCATTTGCCCTATACTAATTAGATTTTATTTAAACCAGAAATAAACATCACATCATCAAATTTTTTTATTTGGTGTTCGCAGTAATTGTTTCTTTTCCTTTCACTTGTACCTTACTATCATTTCTTATATATACTGATTGAATCATCAAGTCTTTAAAATAAACTTTTGTTCTTTGTTATATGATTACTGTATTCATTATCCAAAAACCAAATAGATCTAGAATATTCTTCGATGATATCAAGAAAATATTTTCATCATCTTTTTTTTAATTTTTGTTTCAATAATCTTTTTCAAATTGACCATATTTTTAACAATGAAACAAATTGAAAGATTTTTATTTTTATACCAATAATTTTTTTGGTATGTCCATTTTTTTATAACAAAAATATTAATGAGTTTTTTTGTTACCTTTAGAGTTTTTCTGGCCGTCGGTCACAGCTTTTGCCATTTTGATCTCTCTATTAAGGTATAGTTTTTAATTTTTTCTTTTGGTCATTCTTTTGATTTATCTTATCATGTTTTGAAGTTTCATTTAAAGATCTATTTAGTTTTTTCCATAAACTAAAAGGGAGCCCATTAATTCATTAACAGACAATGTGCTTGTAACTTTAGCTTCTTTCATAATTGTAGGAATCATATCAAAATTTGGAGATAAACTTCTTAAAATATTTTCTCCTATAGTTTGATATTTAGGTTTTCATCTCATTTAGTTCAGAAGAGACTTTTAAGAAAAAATCAATAATAGATTCGGAATTTTTCATCATAAGAATTTTGAATTTACTTCAAAAAATTTGAAACTTTGAAATTTTTATCTTGTATGTGCCTCCAAACACACTTTTCAATATATTTCAGGCTTCTATTGATGATGATGCCATCATAATTCAAGAAAATTTGAGGTAATTATATATTACCCCTTATAATTACATAAGATTAGTATCTTGGTCTCTATACTTTAAAAAATAGTATTAAGATCCCTATACTTATGAAAGTGAAATATTTAACCTAATTCTCCTTACGTCATTAATTTCATCGTGAATGAAAGAGGTAAAAAAGTAATTTTATATAAACTTCCCTGCTTTCCTCCCTATGGACGACAACAGCGTTGGTGGGGCATGAGGCCGACGACGCCAATGGCATGTGAGGTCGATGCCCAGATCTCTTCTGGAACGCCATCCTCATGCGCCTTTGGTTGTGGTGCAGACGATAGACCAATGGCAACGTTGGTGGCACGCAAGGTTGGCGCTCGAATCTCCTATGGAATGCCACCATCGCGTGCCAGCCTCATGTGCCTTCGGTTGTGTTGTGAATGACAGACCAATGGCGATGTCAAGTAAAAAACATTACACCACCAACCCTCCCATTCCTTGCGAAAGAAGAGTAAGACGGATGGGCGAGGATGACTTAATGTCCATGTTCTCCAAGCAAATCTTGGGGACGACACTAAGGCCATGGATGCAGGAGGAGGACAAAATCTTTGAGTGGGCCCTGGTGGTGTACCCGAAGGTCACCCCTGATCGATGGTCTGCCATCGTAGCGTAGTTGGTAGGGCAGTGTTTCGTCGAGGCGTGGGAGTGCACCCTTATGGAGGATTGCGACATAATCGAACGAGGGATGATTGAGGTGTTGGACTGCTAGGGTGAGGCAAATGATGGTGGGAGCAATGACGAGTCCGACGGTGGCATACGACACCACCAACAACCGATCATCTAGGGTAGGGGAGAGGAGCAGAAGTGTAGCGTCCCCTAGGCCAATTATAAGAAGGGGGATTGAAGGAACATCTTATAGTGCGCAAATACGAACACCAATGCAGGTTGACAGCCAAGTCTAGAAGTTCTTCAACCGGTGGAACCAGCATAATGCCGACAAGAGCAGAGCCACAAAGAGAAAGAGCATCCATGATATCATATAAAAATTAAGACTATACTTGTTTTGTGAAAATAAATGTATTGGCCATAGTCACAGGTGTTAGTAGTAGAAACCTTCTGTTTATCCACGTCTGTATTGGATGTAATTAATGTATTGGACATAGTCACAGGTGTTAGCAGTAGAATTACACGCCCCCCAACCCTCGATGAGACGGACAATCCAATATCATCAACAATGCCGAGTCCCCAACCTTCTGTTTATCCACTTCTGTCTACGCGGTGGGGAGATGCCTCTCAGCGACATCAAACTCGGTGGTGCAGACGTCGACGTACTCTCCCTTGGTGTCGTCCTCGTCCAAGTAATCCGACCTCGCATTGAGTGTTAGCATCTGGCAAACAAGCCAAAAGAGAGCGGAATCGAGGGCGAGGAAGGCGCCACCGCCGAAGAGCCCCGTCTTCGCGGTTGGGCACTGCGTGGTGAGATCACGGTGCACGTTGCGAGACCTGTGGAGGCTTTCGCTGATGGTAGTCCACAGCAGCGTCACCAAAGCCAGAACTGTGAGTACCCTGAAACCACAAAGAAGCACATGTGAGGGAAGCACGAAGGAGTGATAGCAGGGTAGGTTCGAGAGCCGGCTCGCTTGCTTACTCGGCGAGGACAAAGAACGTAGACAAGATAGCGCTCCGAAACAAAGCATTTCTTGGGACCGACTTGCCCTTGTAAGGGAAGTATACAGCAGCGTGCCCTGCAATGGCAGCTAGAACGAGTGTGACGACAGATAGAGTCCCCAGTAAGATGGATGGATCATCTGGGAACTTGCAGATGACAGCATCCTTTGCTTGGATTGGAGTTCCGAAGGGTGGCTGTCGATCAAGCACATGAATAGCAACAACTGTGTGAGGTCTAAGAATGAACAGAAGTTTTCTGAGACGATATTCGTTCCAAAATATAACATCATGGATGCTGACTGTAACATTTCGTTGTGAATAATACTATCAAATAAATTTGAGATGTAAGAAAGGACCTTTGAGGTTTCTGCAAATATAGCTAGTAAGAAGGAGATGAACCCAAGACAAAACACACAAGTTCCAATTCTAGCGGTCTGACTAAAGGCCATTGTTTCTCCTGCCATATGGAAGAACCAAAAAAAAGGAGTTTAATCCAAATAATAGTAATAATACTTTTTTAAAAAATAGAACATAATAGTAATAAGATTAAATAAGCTAAACTACATTAATTCAACAACAAATGGAGAGAATAGGTAGTGTGGAATCTCCAAGACAGAATTTTCATACCAAGTGCTTATAGAGACCGAGAAGAGATTATGGGATGGGATGATTTCCACTCCATGTAATCAAATCCCATATATACTCGATGGAAGAAAGGGTATTTTGATAAATATTTATGAGTTGTTTGGTATTTGTCTTTAAATAGGATGTAATGATCTGGTGACAATATCGTGGGTCGGTATCCTTCTCTTAATATCGTATGGTTTGAATATGTTCATCAACTATAGATCTTACGGGCTCCAATATTTGCCAGTTAGAATGTGATGGGTGTAACCGTGACTTGTGAAATAGGGTAGATCTTACGGGCACCAATGTTCGCCTATCATCATGAAGCGATCTCGACCGTTCAATGTTAGTGCATTCATTGGGTCGACACCAAAACCGTTAAATGAATAGTATAAGTTTATTGGTACTATTCATTAAAAAAAGCTCTAGCAAATTCTTTGTGAGAAACTAATTTTTAGTTTAAGAGTGATATTGAAATATGTTTTTTTTTTATGATTCGAAGAATTTGATGTAACACATTAATTTAGTCTCATAAAAATATATTAAGATTTAAATTGACTGGATGTGCTACTATTAGCATGAGTTTAAGCATATATTTCATTGATGATTTAGACTCAATGAAGTTAATAGGGATAATTGATACAAAGGTCATCTTAAGTGAGGATTATAACACCTATTTTGTTACATATAAATTCAGATACGATGTATGATTGGATGGAAGAAACCATTTGCTACAAAAGCAAGCAAATTTATCCGGCATGGGCGAGCGAGTGCAAGCAAGCATTTAGTCTCGTTCCTGTGAGTCTGCAACACTGGACTCATGACGTCGCTCATGTCCTACCATTGTCAGGAACGGGGAGAGAGAGAACTTGACGTGCAAGGGAGGAGAATGAGGTGATGGGAGACATGTCACGTCGGCCTGGGCACGGCGTACCCTACTGCGCTATGACTTCCTCTGATGCTGTTGTAGCCCTTCTCTAGGTGGGGATCAAAGTATTCGAGTTGACTTTTGTTCGCAGAGATTCTTCTTCCTCTTCCTCCTTTTAAACTTATACCTCTGCTTCTCAGCTAACTTGGCTGCATTAGTAAACGAAGCGTTCTGGTCAACGTATCGCTGTAGGCTTATCATCTGCCACAGTGGACAGCTGCTGCTGCAATGCGCGCTCTCTCTCTCTCTCTCTCTCAAAGAAGAGAGTCGCTGAAGCGGACGTCTTGTCACTCGATATCTTCAGAGTCTGCAGGCGTTTCGGACTTCGAGGCGTTGCCTTGATGCGTTCCCCACTGTCGTCGTCACTGACGTGTGATTCGGTGGAGAGCGGCTGCTTTGGAATGTTGTCGGTCAACGCAAGAGACTGGGAATGCAGCAAGCAGTGGCATTGCAGTGGTGGAAGAAAAGCCATTATGCACAAGGAATCCTTGTATGTATACTTACACTTCCCTTTAATACGGATCAAGTTTTATGAAGCTGATGCAATGAAGAAAAGCGTTAGCTTTTGTGCAAGAAGATTAAACAAACACCAAGATCCAAAGAACAGGTTACCTGGTCCACCATGCATGGATCTACGTGCCATTACTAGAGAACCAATGGTCAACATTCAACAACAAAACCAAAGCCACAGATTGCACTGAGGATTACGACTTCATTAATGATCTTGTCTGAACAAAATCCAATGACACTGGATCTCGCACCATCTCCCAGGCCATGGAAAAGACCCCCCCCCAAAGAAAAAGAACAAGAGCTGCATTAGCTTATTCTAGGAACGCCACAAAATAGCCTGTTTCCTTACATTCCCAGGTTCGATCTGCTGAGTAGTTAATGGGTCACTGAGCGTGTAGTCAACTCTTCTCCTTGCCTCGTCAAGTCAGACGCATACATCATCCGTTGGCAAAAGAAGAAAAAGCAGTACGTGTTGCTGCGACCAACTTCGTCGCCTAAAAATCTACGTTGGAGACATTCCCTTCGGAGCATTAGAGAGCTTAAGCAGTTGGATTAGACAGAATCGTAGGAGTCCAATTGCTGACTCCAGATAAAGCCAAGGCATCGTCCTTTGTCCGTGGAAACATTTAACCTGTCTGTGATGCGTGACTACACATGCAGTCACAAAGCTAGTTCATCATACTGAATGCCAACATAAGGACTCTCTCTCTCTCTCTCTCCCTCTCCTCTGCTGCACTACTCGCATACAGGTTCTTATGCTTCAGGAACACCATGGATGCAAGGAGCATGGGAATAGATAGATTGCTTTAAGAAGACCTCACTCAATGCAAACTTGCACTACTTAAAGAAGGTATTGATGTAAGATCCTCTAGGATCATAATGCGGATTATTCATCACTCTTCTTATACGTTCCTAGGAAGATCTTCCATCAAAACTTGTTATAGATAATTACTTCCATGAAAATAATAATCATTTTTTCTACTTCGCTCCGTGGTCTTTCAATATTGCATGATATTGCAGTCAACAACATGTAGGATCAATTGAAAAGTTAAGAACTTGTAAGAAAAACTTTAGTCATCGTATCGAGTTCATAACTCTCTCTCTCTCTCTCCCTCTCCTCTGCTGCACTACTCGCATACAGGTTCTTATGCTTCAGGAACACCATGGATGCAAGGAGCATGGGAATAGATAGATTGCTTTAAGAAGACCTCACTCAATGCAAACTTGCACTACTTAAAGAAGGTATTGATGTAAGATCCTCTAGGATCATAATGCGGATTATTCATCACTCTTCTTATACGTTCCTAGGAAGATCTTCCATCAAAACTTGTTATAGATAATTACTTCCATGAAAATAATAATCATTTTTTCTACTTCGCTCCGTGGTCTTTCAATATTGCATGATATTGCAGTCAACAACATGTAGGATCAATTGAAAAGTTAAGAACTTGTAAGAAAAACTTTAGTCATCGTATCGAGTTCATATCCAAATATTTGTGAGTGATTTATATGTTTAAATTATTGGATCTGATCGGCAACGATATAAGAGTAACAGAAGGAGATGGTGGAAGAGAAAGGTGACGGAATACGAGGAAGACAATGTATTTGAACATGACCGCCATATAATATGAGGAAACAGGATCGCCATTGTTGGAATGCAAGTTGAGTGGCATCATTCCCTTATAATTTTCCTAATCCTGTACGAAGCTGCGTGTCATTCCCTCTCTTCAGTGACTCTCTCTCTCTCTCTCTCTCTCTCTCTCTCTCTCTCTCTCTCTCTCTCTCTCTCTCACGTACATATTGTCTGTGAATAGACATGTAGTAACGTAAGAAAAGAAAGAAGCAAAAGCATTGAATTCCCACAGTGCTTCGTATGGGAACAAAGCATCTGCGTGACGTTACTTTCCTTCCCTTTGCCGATCCCTTAACCTTTTACAGTTCCCTACAGCATGTTTGTCTCTCTCGCTCTCTCTTCCTTGTGCCCCCTTGTTGTGTCCTCTCTCTATATATGGCTCCAAACCCAGACCACAGATCGACGCTAAGAAAGAGACAAATCTAGAAGAGAGAGAGAGAGAGATGCCTCAGTCGCCTTCTAGTCGGTGGTGTCCGACGCCAGAGCAACTGATGATACTGGAGGAGATGTACAGGAGCGGGGTGAGGACCCCAAGTGCTCAACAGATACAGCAAGTAACAGCCCATCTCTCCAACTATGGCAGGATAGAGGGCAAGAACGTGTTCTACTGGTTCCAAAACCACAAGGCTAGAGAGAGGCAGAAGCTTCGAAGGAGGCTTAGCAGGCACTACCAACTTCTTTGCTCGGGCCACTCACTCCCTCATCACCAGTTGTACTGCATGCAGGACGCTACTCCTTTCCCTCATTCGCTCCACCATGCGACTCCAACTCACTCCCTTCATCTGGTTCTCCACTCGCATCCAGCTCTATTTCTTCCTTCTCATCAGTAAACTTCTGTTCTCGCAATATGCTATTGCTGAACTATCAATTCTAGTGTTATACTGCTACAATAAGGAAATGCTATAAAAGCCATCGATCTGGGTTGTATGAACTTGTTGTTGTTGTGTTTGATCTTTTTCCTCATTCCAATTTTCTTCTTTTCTTACAAAACTGATGTGCAATATCATTTATAGTCATGAAGATATAACATCATATTTGATACTTACATTTTTGTGATCATTGCAGGAGTCAAACGGAGGGCTGAATCTGCTAGAGAAGATGGAGATCAGCAACGCTGAAGAAGCACCAGAAACGAATTACGAAGCCTTTGGCCATGAATGGACGTCCATGATGATGCTTCCGAACCGTAGATCTCTCAGGACTCTCGATCTCTTCCCTACTACGAGCACCGGCCTCAAGGATGAGTGCGCCACATCCAAGCCCTCATCTTCTACATCGATCAACTAAACGAGACATTAACGATCTGCATCTCTTTAGCTGCCTTAGTATGCATATTGGAACTGTAATGTGGTGTCACTCAGTTCGTCCATCTGCACGCACTGCTTCGTCTTCCTTCTCTTCTTTCTCTCTCTCTCACTCTCTCTCTCTCTCTCTGTGTATAGATTCTAAAAGCTGCCCACGTTCGACAGTAGTGCTCAAGCGACTTTCAACAAGATTTCAAGCCTTTACTACTTGAAATCTAGTCTCTACCTAATGCACTTCAAGGAATTACGTCGTCGGAATACGGTTTAATGGCTTTAGCAGAAATGCATCAAGAAAAATTGAGGCATCACAAGGCAACAATCTAACCAATTTGGAAAGCCAGAAGTTTCATCTATATTTTATGAATATATAAACGAAAAGGGTTTATAGCATATAGACGGCTCTTGTATCTATTGCTTGTTGTAGCATGTAAAAGACTCTTGTATCTTCTTATATATTCTTATTCATCTGAATTCTTTGATCTTTAGTAATATTAGGATCTTGTGGATGAATAAAATCATTTTTTACCAAAGTTCACAATCCTTGTGAGATAAATAAAATTTTAAGAAGTTGATTAGGAACACTTACTCTAATGTTTATCAGACTACATGCATACTAAAAGGATTGTCTGTCTAAAAGGAAGAGAGTGATAGAAGGAACTAGGAACAGTGTTCTGGATTGATCCCATAACACCTATTTATATTGATCTTATTATGGATTTCGAATGGTGGCAAGCTCTCCCATCTCTCTCGATCTTTTTTATGGCCTTCACTTCCTCAACATGAGGGTAGACTCAATTGGCTGTACTCACTATTATTTCCTTTTTATTTATTTAGAGTAAATGCTAATTTTGTGGATTTGCAAGAGCAGTTAACAATGTATACAATCAATATAAGCGCAGATTAATAATCTTTAGGCAGTCATATTTTTGCATGTAAATAGAACAAGTTTTGTATCCTTTGGCGACTCATGCATTAACTAACGTAGTCACAGGTGTTAGCAGTAGAATTACACGCCCCCCCACCCTCGATGAGACGGACAATCCAATATCATCAACAATGCCGAGTCCCCAACCTTCCGTTTATCCACGTCTGTCTACGCGGTGGGGAGATGCCTCTCAGCGACATCAAACTCGGTGGTGCAGACGTCGACGTACTCTCCCTTGGTGTCGTCCTCGTCCAAGTAATCCGACCTCGCATTGAGTGTTAGCATCTGGCAAACAAGCCAAAAGAGAGCGGAATCGAGGGCGAGGAAGGCGCCACCGCCGAAGAGCCCCGTCTTCGCGGTTGGGCACTGCGTGGTTAGATCACGGTGCACGTTGCGAGACCTGTGGAGGCTTTCGCTGATGGTAGTCCACAGCAGCGTCACCAAAGCCAGAACTGTGAGTACCCTGAAACCACAAAGAAGCACAAGTGAGGGAAGCATGAAGAAGTTATCGCAGGGTCGGTTCGAGAGCCGGCTCGCTTGCTTACTCGGCGAGGACAAAGAATGTAGACAAGATAGCGCTCCGAAACAAAGCATTTCTTGGGACCGACTTGCCCTTGTAAGGGAAGTATACAGCAGCGTGCCCTGCAATGGCAGCTAGAACGAGTGTGACGACAGATAGAGTCCCCAGCAAGATGGATGGATCATCTGGGAACTTGCAGATGACTGCATCCTTTGCTTGGATTGGAGTTCCGAAGGGTGGCTGTCGATCAAGCACATGAATAGCAACAACTGTGTGAGGTCGAAGAATGAACAGAAATTTTCTGAGACGATACTCATTCCAAAATATAACATCATGGATGCTCACTGTAACATTTCGTTGTGAATAATACTATCAAATAAATTTGAGATGTAAGAAAGGACCTTTGAGGTTTCTGCAAATATAGCTAGTATAGTAAGAAGGAGATGAACCCAAGACAAAACACACAAGCTCCAATTCTAGCGGTCTGACTAAAGGCCATTGTTTCTCCTGCCATATGGAAGAACAAATAAAAGGAGTTTAATCCAAATAATAGTAATAATATTTAAAAAAATAGAACATAATAGTAATAAGATTAAATAAGCTAAACTACATTAATTCAACAACAAATGAAGAGAATAGGTAGTGTGGAATCTCCAAGACAGAATTTTCATACCAAATGTTTGTAGAGAGACAGACGGATAAAGGATTATGGGATGGTTTCCACTCCATGCAACCAAATCTCATATATACTCGACGGAGGCGAGGGTATTTTGATAAATATTTATGAATCGTTCGGTATTTGTCCTTAAATAGGGTGTAATGATCTGGTGACAATACCGTAGGTCGGTATTTTCTCTTAGTATTGTATGGTTCGAATATGTCCATCAACTGTAGATCTTACGGGCTCCAATATCGGACAATTAGAATGTGATGGTGTAACCGTGATCTCAACTGTTCAATGTTAGTGCATTCATTTTGTCGATGACAAAATCGTGAAATGAACCGAACGAATTTGTTGGTATTATTCCCCAAATTGATCTCTAGCAAATTCTTTGTGGGAGACTAATTCTTACTTTGAGAGTGATATTGAAATATGTTATTTTTTGATGACTCGAAGAATTTGATGTGACACATTAACACATGCTGATGGATGAGCTACTATTAGCACAAGTTTAACCATATATTTGATTGATGATTTAGACTCAATGAAGTTAAATGAATTATTTATCTTATCATGATCACGATGATTGATATAATGGTCATCTTACGTGAAGATTGTAACACCTATTTTGTTACATATAAATTCAGATACGACGTAAGATTGGATGGAAGAAACCACTTGGTACAAAAGCAAATATGAATTTTAAATTAAAATAATTAGTTATTTTTATGTAAGCATTTACATTTAAAATATATAATTTTTGTATCCAAACCTTATTCATAATACATTCATTATATATATATATATTTATATATATTACTTCTTGGCTAGCATATCTTATTCTACTCATTTTAATTAGATAAAATCTTTTAGTACTTCCTCTCCGAGAAACTACAATTTTAGGGGATGTTCATGATTTCCCATAATTAATGATATCTTAGAAAAGCCACAAATTGTTCCATCCTAAGATACAAGACAAATTTCTACGTTAATTTACAAGCACATCATCGAACTATCTCCATGAAATATCCAACAAGAAGGAACACAGGATTACCCAATTGATCTTGGTTAGTTTTTAAGCACCTTGAGACTCTTGTCCAATCATACAATCATGTATATATCGTATCTTCGACAATTATAGGATCGATTGAAAAGCTAAAAACTTATAAGAAAAACTTTAGCCATCGTATCGAGTTCATATCCAAGAATTTGTGAGTGATTTATATGTTCAAATCATTGGATCTGATCGGCAACAATATAAGAGTGACGCGAAGGAGGTGGTGGAAGAGAAGGGTGAAAGAATACGATGAAGGAAAGGTATTCCAACATGACTGCCATAGAATATGAGGAAACCGGATCGCCACTGTTGGAATGAAAGTTGAGCGGCATCATCTCCTTATAACTTTCCTTCTCCTGTAAAGCTGCGTGTCATTCCCTCTCTTCAGTGACTCTCTCTGTCTCACTCTCTCTCTCTCATACATATTGTCTGTGGATAGACATGATCTGATGACCCAACTATAAGCAAAATTAGTTTTAGAGAGTAGGAACGTAAGAAAAAGAAAGAAGCAAAAGCATTGAATTCTCACAGTGCTTCTTGTGGGAACAAAGCATCAGCGTGACGGTGCTTTGCCGATCCCTTTACGTCTTATAGTTCCCTGCAACATGTTTGTCGCTCTCCCTTCCCTGTGCCCCCTCTCTCTATATATGGGCTCCAAACCCAGACCACAGATCGATGCTAAGAAAGAGACAAATATAGAAGAGAGAGAGGGGTCCAGAAAGTGTGAGAAAGAGATACCTCAGTCGCCTTCGACTCGGTGGTGTCGAATGCCAGGACAACTGATGATACTGGAGGTGATCTACAGGAGCGGGGTGAGGACCCCAAGTGCTCCACAGACACAGAAAATAATAGCCCGTCTATCCAACTATGGCAGTATAGAGGGCAACAACGTGTTCTACTGCTTCCAAAACCACAAGGCTAGAGAGAGGCAGAAGCTTCGAAGGAGGCTTAGCAGGCACTACCAGCTTCTTTACTCGGGCCACTCACTCCCTCATCACCAGTTGTACTGCATGCAGGACGCTCCTGCTTTCCCTCATTTGCTCCACCACGCGACTCCAACTCACTGGCTTCGTTAGGTTCTCCACTCGCATCCAGCTCTATTTCTTCCTTCTCATCAGCAAGTAAACTTCTGTTCTCGCAATATGCTATTGCTGAACTATCAATTATAGTGTTCTACTGCTACAATAAGGAAATGCTATAAAAGCCATCGAGCAGGGTTGTTGTTGTGTTTGATCTTTTTCCTCATTCCAATTTTCTTCTTTTCTTACGAAACTGATGTGCAATATCATTTATAGTCATGAAGATATAACATCATTTTTGATACTTACATTTTGTGATCATTGCAGGAGTCAAACGGAGGGCTGAATCTGCTAGAGAAAATGGAGATCAGCAACGCCGAATAAGCACCAGAAACGAATTATGAAGCCTTTGGCCATGAATGGACGTCCATGATGATGCTTCCGAACCGAACATCTCTCGGGACTCTCAATCTCTTTCCAAGTACGAGAACCGGCCTCAAGGATGACTGCGCCATGTCCAAGTCCTCGTCTTCTACATCGATCAACTAAACGAGACATTAACGATCTGCATCTCTTTAGCTGCCTTAGTATGCATACCGGAATTGTAATGTGGTGTCACTCAGTACGTCCATCTGCATGCACTGTTTCGTCTTCCTTCACAAAGATTTGCATGAGGATTTCATACCAACTTATTATAGCACTATATATTTCATGCTTCACAAAGATTTGCATGAGGATTTAGCTGAGGAACCTTTAACTCAATAAGCATTTATTATTATTTAGTTTCAGATCAAAATACTAATAGGCTACTGTTTTATACTATCTACTGACGTACTATCTGCCACCTCAGTGATCCGTTTCCTGAAGTTCCAGTCAATACTGGCCGTCCATCTCCAGCGGTCAGTATCACCTCCAACTCCCACAATCTCGCCTCCTTCCCACCACGTATAAATACGCTCGAACGCCAACGCATTCACACCGCTTCGAATTTCCCGACTCCCGCGATCTCAAGCAATCGAAGCACTCCCACTGTTCCCTTCTTCCATCTTCCTCGCAAATCAAGCTCATGGCGCCCTGAATTGCTGCCGAGAACTTGTAGATCTGCCGATGTCGAGACGATGGAAGCGCGCACGGCAAGGGATCGGGCTAGGGCTGGGCGAAGCGCCACCTCAAGGTACTCCTCAACCGCATCCAGGGCCTCAGGCAGCCAGCCATCCGTCGCCTCGTGACTAGGGGCGGCCCGAAGCGTGTATTAGCGCGCGGCCTCATCGACCCGCGGCGTCCTCAAGGTTTTCCTCGCGAATCCGATCCGCGATGCGGTCCCCTACGCCGAGCTGCCTCCTCGTCGGATGACCTGAGAGGCAGCGAAGGACTACCTACGGTTATGGTGGTTAGGGTTTCGTCTTCAGTAAAGGCTTGCTACCAAGAAGAAAGGCAAAACCGGATCGAACGGGCGGGATTGCTCATCGAGGGTTTCTTTGGTTTTCTGGGTGCTGGTACTTATTCTCGTTCTTGATTGCTGAATCTTTATCTCTGCTGAATGATAATAGTTCTGTTTTCAGTTCTTACAGCAGAGCGCCATCATTTTTGCTGTTTAGTGCATGATGATGTTACGGTGCTGTTGGACATGTTTTGTTAGAAACTTCTAAGCTTGTCGATTGAGATGCATCCTTTTTGGTGTCGAGTGCATGATGATGTTATGATGCTGTTTGACATGTTTTGCTGGAAACTTTTAAGCTTGTCGATCGAGATGCATGTGCTGTTCATTCCTTGGCTGTAATGTCTATAACATTCAATTATGAATCTGAGATGGAAGATTTCAGGGTGAAAAGCTTCCAAGGTTTCTGATCGAGAGCCACCAGAACAGCGACTTTGAGAGGAGGGCTATCAGCAATAAACATTAAGTCGCACAGATGAAAAGTAAATAAAGTACGGGTTATTTATTATATCATCATAATGACTTTCTTATGCCATTTTGATTTCCGACACCAAGATGAATCAATTGGGGTCGGTTGTGATCATTGAAATAGCAATTGGCTTGATCGATCGATAGATCGTTTGCCAGATGGAGTTTCAAGATTTGGTGGAAATTTGATTGAATAGGTCAAAACCTATCACGTTAATCGCTCTTCGATTTCAATCCGAATCGATTGAGCCGCGTGCTTTGCTCATACGTACCCTGGTGGTTTATACTTGTAATAACGATGTTGACGACGCGCAAGCAGTCGGAATCCGGTTCCAGGACAGTGGGTTAGTATAAAAGAAGCCCTAGTGGCGGGTCCCGTTGACAGCTAGAACCCTCTATCGAACACCTCCTTTCCTGGTATCAACCTGGTAAACACCCAAACTACACCCAGCCACCTGAATCGCCGAGAAGCCTGTGGAGTACATGTCATTCCCTGCAAGGGTCATTTTCTTTGGGGTGTTTTCGTCTTTAATTAAAACAAGGATTCGAAAGCTCGTCTTCTTTCCCTCAACCCTAACTTCTCCCCCAAATCTCTCAAATCCTCGATCTTTCTCTCATTCTTTTCTCTGTTCTACCCTTCCATCCTGCAGAGGCATCCAATGTGAAGAAAAAGACGTGAGGAATGAAGTAATCAAGGTGGTGACAAATTAGGAAGTGATCTTTGAAGAAGAAGTGTTTCGCGAGAGAAAGAGGGAGATTGAGGTGGAGAGGAGATGCCGGTGGAGGAGGCGCTGCCGGGATCGTCGAAGAGGCCGCTGAGCTATAGCCCGTCGCGGAGTCCGGCGAGCACGAGGCTCTTCGGGGTGCCGCCACGGAGGCCTGCGCTGCAGACGTCGGCGGTCAAGAAGCCACCGGAGCCGCTCCGGAGGGCCGTCGCGGACTGCCTCTCGCCCGCCGCCCCCCACCTACATGGGAACCCATCGACCCTCGCTTCTGAGGCGGCGAGGATCCTCCGGGTCAGTTATCTTCCTCCGTCTCTTTCTTACATGTCTTTGGTGCTTTAAGGTTTGAGAACCCCACCGACATGGAACCACTTTGCTCTTCTAAATCTGGATGCGAAGGTCTGATTTTTCTCATTCGTACACGCCCTTGTATATTTATGTGATTGGATCTCTTTTCTTGTTAAATCCTGGCCTTCTCTTGCTTCTTTCCTAATGGTCCTAATCCTGTGGTCCGTCGGGTCTGATTTGGTCTTAAGTCTCAAATGCCACCTTTACCTGCGGTTTACCAAGTTTGGCGTTTCCTTTCATAATGTGCTCGCCAAGCAAAATGCGAATTTTGAGACTATGTATGTTCAATATCCTATCAGGAACTAACGTGATATGGTAAACCGTTTCCTGTCAGATTTGTGAACCTCAGCAATTCGTACTTGTTACTGTGCAGACTTGCCTTGATCATGTCTTGTTCAGCCACATTTATATTTTGCCAAAACGTATAGCATCAATGTTCTGCTTATTGTGCTTAAAAACAAGATTTTACGATAAAGGCATGATACATTAGATTAATTTATCCCTTAAAAGGCAAATCCATATTAATCTTGTTTGATGACTCGAGAGGTTTTCCTAACTGTGTAATTTTAGTTATATATGTTTAAAAATTTGATAGTGCTATATTGACTATACAATTTCTTGAATCTTAACGGATAATATTTGACTTACAAACCTCTTCAGTACAATTATAAGAAGGGTTATATTGAAATCAGTAAATTGAATAAGTTATCTTGCATCTTTTTATCCCTTATACTTTCAGTAAAACATTACAGCATGCAGATACTCTAGTATATTTTGGATTTTTTGTCTGTATGGTGTAGCATTATGTTACCTACTAATGATCAATGTTCTCAATATATGCTTTTAGATAACATTTAAAGAATTCATCTTTATAATTTGATTCTGAGATAGTTGATGTTTCTTGGTTGTTTCTCATTAATTTTGTTAAGTAAACTTAATTGCCTAATAAAATAAAATAAACATCTCAGGTGTTGTCATTTCTTGGAATGTTTTAGTTTCTGTTCATAGTTAATATGTTTTTTTAACCATTATTGCATCGCACCAATTTGGTAAAGCCAAACTTTCTCAAAATATTCTTAAGCTCCACTGGAGTTTCTGCTACTGGAATTTTTGAGTTACTGCACTCATGTTGCTCTTTTGTCAAAAAATGGTCACATCTTCAACTATGTAAATTCCATAGTGAACTTCTTTAAATCTAATGGTTCTATATGGTAGTAATAATTGGAATGTTATTATTCCATCAAGACATTTAAAACTATGTAGGATCATGTTCTAAAGATGCCTTGTATTAAGTCTTATGACTAACTGAAACACTGAAAGTGATGAAATGATATTTGGTGTTTTGAGAATGCAATGCCAAGGTGTCGTGTCAGTAATCATATGTTTCAGCTTTCCCCTCATTTTATCCTTATGCTCATTCATAAATATATACACGTGATTCATTGTGTCGACATTCACATCTGTAACCCATATTCATCAACCATTTTGAAAGTGTACAAACTCAGCATCTTACATGTGGTGGTCATGTTATCGGGTTCGCCATTGGCAAGGAATAGTGCAATATTATTATTGATTGGAGTTGAATGATAATGACCGTTGCATACATGATTGGGCAAGCAGCAGGGCCCCATTGCAGGGACTGCTCCCAGCCGCTTGTGTACATGATGCCACTGTTAGTCTCATGCACACAAGATCTAGTAGCATGACTCTTGATTAAGATGCCTTCTATTATTTTCTCATTGTACTTCATCTCTCTACTAGCTCATTTATTACTTTCATGTTGTTTCTATTTGAGTTTAGCATTAAAGTGATTGGATGCCGACAGGATTTCATGGCTAACCCTTCAACCACTGACATGGCTTATACCATGCTTGTAGAACATGCACTGGCAGAAAGAGATCGGAGGTACTATGTTGTTTGATGATATGTATATTCTGGTATTATTTCTGTTAAAATAGAAGGTCATATCTATATACTTTCCAGCAATTGTTTTACTCTTTATATTTTATTTAGCAAGATTTTATGAAATTGTTCTTAACATTAGTGGAATTTGAGCATTGTACAATATGGCATAGAATGAATTATGATGATTTTTAGTAAAACTTAAAATTGATGGGTCTTTATGCTTTAGATCTTGTTACATCTTGATTTTGACTAAGGTTGGGTGTAAAAAAGAAGATTTTTCTTGCCAGGCAGATTTTGCTGTGTGATGATGTACTTAGAATTTGGAATTTTGGATCATAGCTTAAACATGATCCAGTATCTAATTCTTCCTTTTTCTATGGACCAGCCCAGCAGTACTTCCAAGATGTGTGGCATTCTTGAAGTTCTATCTTCTTCGGTGAGTTACCTGTGGTATTATTCTTGCACTTGATGCCATGCAACTGATATTTCTCATTCAGTGCTATAGTAGGAAAAAAGTCTGATTAGGTTTATATTTCTGGTCGTATTATCTTTCTCCTGCAGATATGTGCCAAAGGTTTCAACATTGCGGCAGATTGATCTATTTTGCATGAATGCGATTGCTGAGTGCGAATCTGTAAATAGTCGAAGAGTGCCAATGTTGACTAAGTCATCAACTCAACGATCTAAATCATCATCAACGGTGTCAAATGCTTGTGTTCCTTCCTTACCACGCTCCAATTTTGTGTCTGCTTCACTTATGAAATCCTTAAATTATGTGCGCTCTCTTGTGGCACGGCATACACCAAAATTGTCTTTCCAACCTGTCATGCAAACTACAGCCTCAACTTCTGCAAAACAATTACTTCCGACTCTATCTTCTTTGTTGACTAGATCATTTACTTCTCATTTAAGTCCGGAAGTTGTTAGTAGCAAAGATGCCCTTGAGATTAAAGAACCTTCTGGTCCATCTGCTTCCGCATTATCAAATATTGAAGAAGTTGATGGAGAAGGAAATAAGTATATATTTTCCGATATACTTAAATGGCGATGGCCTGGGGAGGGAGAATACAGAATGTCTTGTTTAACAAAGGAAAGGTATAGCACAAATATCTTTTAGTCACACTTCTCCATCCAAATAATGCAATTTCAGATGGTATTTGTTCTTATGTATGTTTGGATAGTAATTGAAACTCAAGTATAACAAGATTTTCTTTGCCATGCAGTTGTGGTGTTATGCGGTCTCAAGACATTCATACACATAGTTTTTTAGAAGTTGGTGCTGCAGGTCTTTTAGTGGGGGACATAGAGACCAAAATCAAGGACCATTCCTGGATGTATTCTGTAACTCACAACTTACGGGATACTGACCTGTTGTGGCCTTCAACAACTACAATGGCTACCAATTTTTCATCGTCTAATAGCCACTTGAAAGCAATAACAGCATTTAAGCGCCAGAAACCAGGCCCTCACCAAGTTTGGCATGTCTTCTTTCATTGCCATTTTCAGTACTTTTTTTGTTAGTTCATGTTTTTTCAGATATTCCTGCAGTTCTGCAAGTGCATTGCAATATTTGCCACGTAATAGCAGTTCATAGATTTATGTGAAGAGACACCAACCATGTAATTTGCCTGAGTTACACTATTAGATTCACTTACATGATGTATGACACTGTTATCTATAAAATACCCATTAGCATGTAAAAGTTTTAAGATTATTCTTTCTTATGGCAATTGGTTAGTAGATCTTCATGTTAGATTATTGAAAATAATTCTACTCAAGAAAAAAAAAAGGAAGTTTTGTTGGCTAGTCTTGCCAATCTATTTGGTTTCATGAAAAACATGTTATTATCAAAAACTAAATAATTACATTATGATTGACGAATTGGTAGCATAAATAATTGAATATGTAAGATTTTGTGTATGTAGTTAATTGTTCTTTTCTTCAGGGCTAATATACCAGTGAGCACATTTCATCCACGAGTTCGGCCCCTATTTCAATATAGACATTACAGGTACTAAAGTAAAGCTCTTACCATCTTCTGAATTGTTTATTCTTCAAAAAGGAAATAGTATATGACATTCCTTGCATTATTATGCGTCTGGATGCAGACATGTTGTATTTTCTTGATTGTTTAATTTATGAGTACTCTCTTGAAATAACTTTTCATCAAATATAGATCAATCTGAAATCTTCTAAGTATGTAGATTTGCAAGACTTAATAAAAAGAAAGTGAAGAACTAGTTAAAGCTAATAACATTAGAAAAAAAAGTTCAATAACAATGAAGTTTCATAGGTCCATATTTACAAAGACTGGTTGAAATTAATTAAATGAATTTGCATTAATGCAAAAGGAAATTTTGAAATTTGTGCCTTGATATTGGATCTTTCGTGGCCATAATATATTAAATTGGTGTCATATAATAGTTTATGTTGCAAGGTGTTGCCAAAATATGGATGATTCTAAGTTGCTTAAATTGTTGTGGTAATGTGGTTCCACCAGAACTTCTGTTCTTAGGTGACAAGAAATTTCACTGGTTTCACATTGTCAATCATTTTATTTGTTTGCGTTGTGAATAATTAAAAAAATTACGTGGATCTTTTGTCGCATTAAAATTTGTAGAGAA
Organism: Musa balbisiana; assembly: GCA_004837865.1. Lineage (NCBI taxonomy): Eukaryota > Viridiplantae > Streptophyta > Magnoliopsida > Zingiberales > Musaceae > Musa > Musa balbisiana. The sequence goes on from CM017195.1 coordinate 1,698,081, forward strand.
CAATATGTTTTAGTTAAGATATGAGTATTTAAGTTTTTATTTATAGTTTCTATTGAAGTCCTTTCTGGTCTTCTTTAACCTATCCTCATATCATTACCCCTACCTATCCTTGTACCATTAATAGTAATTATTTTCTCTTCTAACTATCATATCGGTAGGTCTCTGAACACATGCTTGTACTATCTTAAATAATTTTTTCTCATTTTATTTTTTATTAAATCGATGCCTAGTTGTTTATGAATGTAAACATTTCTTTTCTTATTTTTCCTATTAGCCACGTACATCCACCTCAATATTCTTATCTAAGCAACACAAACTTTATATACACACACACACACACACACACACACACACACACACACACACATATATATATATATATATATATATATATATATATATATATATATATATATATGTTATTTTTCAATAGTTTAACATTTAGATCCATAAAGCAACAAATTGCATAACTTTGCCTCTTAAAGGTTCAGGTGGTGTCTGCATCATTTACAAGTGTCGGTGTGAATTGTATATCATATGAATTTTATGTTGGATGATGATCATACACTTTCTGTGATTGCTGCAGCTTTCTGCATTTGGTATTGTGGTTTGGCAAAAACATGGAACTACAAGTTACTTTGGATATGACATTTTGTAGCATTAGTTGATTTGAACTTGATCAATGATTGATAGTTAAAATGAACTAATTTCATTTATTAAAATTTTACTTGGATTATTTGTAGGAGAACCTTGTCAAAATTTTAAATTGTAAACCGGATACTGATTTGCATATTGAATGTATAACAAGTAAAAAGCATCTCAACCTCTCTCCTTGTTCATCATGTGGTGTGATGTATAACCAGATCATGATGAACAGGGGAAATATTTTTTTGTGAGAATACAGGAAGGGAAAGAGAGAGGATAGGAAAGATAATAGAATAAATTTGATAATAATTGGACTTGCTCTTGCTTAAGGAGTAGGATTAAAAGTCATGTACACGTCACATGTGGATGTCATCATAAAAGATATATGGCCTTCGACCACTCATACCTACCATGAGAAAAATACATTCATCCATTCGCTTATTATTTATCCATTTACAATCCCTATCTGCCTTTTATAGACAATAGATACAAAGAAGAAAAAGAAGATACATAAATATGGAAAAAATAATTGCATCCAGTCAAATCAATCAATAATACCTTCCTTTTCCAAGAAGTAATATTTTAAATTTGATTTAGAAATTTTTTTTCCTTTTGATGATATTTTTAATTGATAGAATTTTGTCTTCAAAGAATGATACTAGTTTCTTTAAGTATATTTGTTAAACAGATGAAGAATTTTATGAACTAGTATATTTAATTTGAAAATTAGGTATATTTGTGAAGCATGTAAATATATTTTTAGAAAAGAAACAGAGATGGCAGCTAATATCATAGTTATAAAACTTAGGTCGAATTGGCCAGTTGGGTCAGAAACTTTGGAGGATCTTTGACTGTTCCAGTTCACTGAGCCATGAAAACTTTAAAAAGAGAGAAAGTTCTTTAACTTTTTATTGAATACCGAAAAATTTTGAATTTTTTGGAGGGCATTTAATTCTTTTTCATGATAAGGATGAAAGACAAGAACACCCAATTACATTAATTACTCTTACCTGCTCTCAACATGTCTGCCATGCCCTTGTCATTCTCTGTCATTGTATTATAAAAAATATTTTAATAGTTATCCATATGTTTTGTATTTTTGATCTACTATATAATTTTATTTTATTTTTAATAAAATATTAAACATGATTGTGTCAATGGCTGGTCTGGTTCTAATCACTATACTCAATATTCCAAAACCCAAATTCAGCAAGCAGGTATTTCTGATATTGCAAGGCTCTATGAGAATTAATTTAAATTATTCAAAACGTACTGGTTAAGTAGAAAATCAGATATCTATTATATTTTAAACAATAAAAACATGACAAATATAATTTGACATATAAGATGATATTTGTACTCACTGAAGAACCTATTACCTGACAAACTATTGAAATCAGATGAGTGAGATGTAACCTTATGGCCTATGTACTAAGTATGGTACATAAAAATGGTTTATTAAAGAGGAAAGATGAAGTAGCATATGATATTTGCATAATATGTTACATATATATTTGATTTGGGGTATGCTTTGGCAATTGTTCACTATTATAAATGTGTAGACCATAGTCTCTGTCATATCACAACTTAGAAGGGAGATAGAGCTGGATAGAAATCCAACACAATAACAATTAATGTCTTGTTTTTACTTTGAAATGTTGAAGAATCTTTTTTATTTTTGGTCTTGGTGATTTTCCATTCTTTTCTATTGCTTCTAATTATCATCTTAATTTATGCTAGTGAGCAGCAACCTTTAAAGTTAAGTTTTGCTGAAATTCATGAAGTCATAGCTGAAGTTTGCTCAGAATCCACTACATCAAATGCTAATACATTAATTGCAACGTCACAATCGAACCACGTCGGTCAACCTGCTACAGATGTTGCTATTAGTGTTCTCATCAAGCTGGTTATCGACATGTATGCTTTCACATCTCTGATCGCTTTGTATTATTGTGATGTATTGCTTTGTATTATTGTGATGTCTTCCATGAGTTGTTTGCATTACTCTTCTTATACTGATGGATCAATGTGATGCTTAATATATTTAACCTGAATGTGGCATCACCATTATTCTATGACTGAAGTGTTCCAGTTCCTATTATCTTAAGTAGTCTCAAGAATGATTCTTGTTGCAGGTGACATGGCAGGATGGTGTTAGTGTGACTATCTGATGAAGATGGAACTAATTAACTTGAGATTCATTTAATAGCTGTAGATTACTCATATATATGTATACACTACTAACTGTTGAATGTATGTGAAAGTCTAAGTATGTGCTTTTATTTCCTTTGAACTTTTTTGTGAACATTTATTTAAACCGTTTACTATTTTAAAATGTAACAAAATGTTCTTTTTTTGCTGTTATATTCTTTTTTCCTACTTTATTATTATTGGCTATTATTAAACTGGTTGGACTGGGCCATACTGACTTGGATCAGGATGCGGACCAAGCGATTTCACCTGGTTTGGTTCGAAGATAGGTGCTTCTAGTATCCTTACCAAACTAGGTATACTGTCCAGTTCTAATGCGGACCAACAACAAACTGGTTTGTTGTTGTTACTGCTTCCTTTTCTGCCTCTGGCTCCTCGCATTCTCCTCCGGCCATATCGTCTTCCTCCACTCTGCCTTTTGCTTCTTCCTCCTCTTTCTTCTCCTATCCTTCTTCTTGTCTTTCCCCTTCTCCACCTCCTCTTTTTTCTCCCTCCTCTTTCATGTGTGTTGATCGATATGCCAGTGTACCATGTATCGAGACACAAGTTAGTGCCAAATTCACATCAGTCCACTTATTGGTATTTAAAACCTTGGTTATTACGGCGAACTCAGTGCACGAGGCTCCCACCATGGCGTCTAGGGATAGTCAATGCACATAGTCTTATATCTATTTTAAAGAGGCTATCTCTGAGACTCAAACCTATTCTGTCAGGTCGCAAAGGAGTAACCTTAGTTGTTAGTTTACCCATTTATGTTAGTAATCCAAAGTACTGTACAGTCTTGACAGTTATTTTACTATTTGAAGTTGGAAATTTTTACCAAAACTGTCCTGTTGATTTTTTAAAGGATGGTGTGACGTGTGTTTATCAGTAGTCGGATGGAAGGAACGGGAGCTCCATTGGCCAAGTATTCTTCTACACTGGCGGACCTACCCAGTTGGTGTATATCAGTTTGAGTAGTATTTGAATCCTTGATCCTCGCATTGTTAAAGCAACTTAATGATGCATCTTTTTACCTCAAAGACTATTTTATCGACTTCAAGATTTTATCCAATTTTGCATTTGATCTAATAGGGAGTTGACAAGGGAAACCCACACCCACCCACCCCTTTTTTTCTTTGTCTGAATATTGTGTATAATCATTTTCTTTGGCTATAGATATCTTTAAATATTTTCCTCGGGTTTAATATCAACCAATAGAGTTAAGATCCTTGCTCAGAGAGCAGGAACTATCAAAGTCTTCTTTTTTCTGGTTCTCTTTCATCTTCCTATGAATCAACAGCTAGATTGTATTTTTCATATCTGAATATTTTCTGTATTTGGTGTATATGCTTTTTGCTGTTTCCAGCCTTTTTTTGTTCGTAAAAAATGTTAATAATGAAAATTTTTTATCTGAAGTTGCATGGATCTTTCTTATGTACTATAGAATCAGATTCTAATAGTAAGACATTGTCTTTAGACAGCAGACTGCAAGCTGACTATAAACATGTTTCCATATATGTGTATGAGACAGTTGACAAGCATGCCCTTCATGTTGACTTGTATCTTATTTCAATGTACATCTACTGTTTGTGTTACTCGGGAAGTCCATCACATTTTTAAGAGTATAATCAACTTTTGTAGGTATATGTTGGATCCTGGGACTGCTACTCCTCTCGCTCTTTATATGCTGGAGGTGCTGCACTTTTAAAGCAACTTGACTAGAATTTGTTGTTAGCATTTCTCATATTTTGAACAATTTTAGGGTATGCTTGGCTCTCAAAGAGTGGCTTCTAGAGCTCGGGCTTTTGATTTTATTTTAAACCTTGGTGTCCACGCACAACTGTTGGAGCCAATGTTACTTGAAGACCCTCAATCATCTGAGGTGGTTAAACCTTTGCAAGAACCATACATAAACAATGAAGAACAGCCTGGAACACCTGGAAAGATGAATAATGAGTCTTGCATGCAGCAAAGGATTTTTTCAGCTGTTGATAATTTTGAGTCTTGGCTTTTGGTCATCCTATTTGAGATTCTTCGTCTTCTTGTTCAGGTAATTATGCATAGAACATCTAGTTACTTTGGATCATTTTTAGACATCTTATAGAAATTGTGGCATATTATTTGTGAATACCTTGTCCATTATGTACAAGTGTGACACTGGGTCCTATTCACCTACTAAAATTACAGTTCATTAGTTGAGTTGGATATGCAGTGACAAAAACAGTAACAGGAAGCCTTTGCCTTCTTTATTTGAGAACTTGCATGTGTCATTGACAGCTTTTAACTTTGTTAAGGTTCTTTTCTAATAAAATCCTGCCATCATCAGCACTTTAAGGCTATACTTAATCAGTAACCAAGACTTCTTTTTTGGGCTTCCCTTGCCCCCTTGTGTCGACTTAATTAGCTCACATTGTTTTCACTAATCATTTGAAAATACTCCTTGGATATGTTTGGTATTTATAAATGAATCGAACTGATTCGTTTTGAATTTTAAAGTTGAATTTGCTTAAGAATTACAACCTTTAGATGGGCAAAATTCATAAATATAAGCCTGCCACTAATTTAGATGAACATATTGCTGGTTTATTGTCTGCTTTTCATGCTCTTTTTCGCCAATTGTTGAAAGACTTTTGGAAAAAAAAGCAGATTCATTTTATGGTTCAGAATGTGATCTTCTGTTTTGTGCTTGCTTATTTTCTGAAAATTATTGTTTAAAATATTTGGATGATAGGACTGAGGTCACACTACCACATCCCTTTTGTACTTGTCTCTTTTAAGTAAAGAATTGTAGTTTTGTCTTATGGTCTCAATTCGTTTATTGCATATGCTGCTACTTATTTTTATGATCTTTGGTGGAATTGCATGTCATGTTCACATTTATGCTTATTTTTAACAAAAATTGCACATAATTAAATTGACATGAAGTGCAGTTACTTCTGGGACACTGAAGGACCTGCTTATCTGTGAACTGGTCATTTGCCTGCATGATCCATGTGTTTGATTTTTTAGTATAAATTTAGAAAGATTAATTAATATGTAGTCAAATTAACCACCGCCCCAAATTATTTCTTCTAATTAATACCTTGAATCGGTATTCCTCTATAATTAATTTTAGTCTTTGATTAATTCTAGTAGTTTACTTTTCATCCAATAGACTAAATTAAGCTCTTTCTATCTCTCGCTTTTCATACTTCTAATTAATCCCGTCAGTTAATCTCTTTCTCGTAATTTATCTCTAGTATTCTTTAATCAATTTTAATTGATAATAGGATTATAAATAATGATTGGCTTTTCTAACTGAAGTTCAATAGTTAAGTTTATATATGAATTAAAGACTAGAGAGTAATGATATAAAAATATAAAATTTGAGCAACTGTTGGGCCCATCTTTTCATGATTCATTTTGATCTATCATGTTAAATTTCTGCTTGGATTTTTTTTATATAACTTCATTATCTTTTTGTTGCTGTTCCCTATGTAAAAGTACACAATTCTTTTTCTCTTTTTGGGCAACAATGTGATGCATGCATTTGTTTGTTGCAGATTGATGAAAGGGAAGAAATTGTATGGGCATCTGCTCTGAGTTGTTTATTTTACTTTGTTTGTGATAAGGGACACATTTTGAGGAGGAGACTTGACGGTCTTGATATAAGGGTGAGAAACATTCTTCTTTATCAGCATTGTAATTCTGCTGGATGAAATGAAAGAATGTTGTCTTGTTGATAGCTTGTTTCATATTGTATCAGGCATTGCCTGAAAAACCCACCAGCAGCTTGTTTCATTTTGTACATTTCATGGGTAAAATTGCTGGATTAGAATCCACTTGCACATTAGTAAGGGATTGTCATTGTTATTAATTAATTAAACTTTCTAAAATGACAGTTGGGTTTTTTGCTTTAAAAGCAAAGTGCTCAACATATCAATATGATTTTTGTGGTTTTCCTTCACTGGGTACCTCCTAAATATGGCAAGTATAAACAGCATAGGACCAATCTTAGGGATGTGGAGAATGTTTTGAGGGTTTTGAGCTAAAATTTTAGACAAGAATTTTAGTGTTACGTATTGGATGTTGCTATTTGAGGCAATGACATGGTATGGGCTGGCACTGGTGGACAAGACTTAGTATGCGTAGTTACATCTTGATCAGGGTTCTTTTCTTCCTTCCACCTGATTTGCATAATGTTTGTGGTGCAAATTTATGTTTTATGTGCTTGGTGATTTGATGATTCTTGTTGTGTAATACTTGTATTGGACCGAATACATGCTGACTGATTATTGTAGGGCAGGTTGTACTGTAGTATGTAAGGATTTTAATTTCAAATAATATCGTCTGTAACGGGCGGTATGTACCGGTCCGCTAGCAGACCGGTACACGGACCGCCTACTACCGGGTGGTACCGTTGATTGGGGCTGTTTCCGCCTATTACTATCCTAAATCAGTTGAAAGAAGAGAGAGAAGGGTGGTTTTAACTGAGGGAGAAGAAAGAAGAGGGGGAAGAAGACGAGAACCTGGAGATCGGCGTCACTCTCCCTTTTTGTCTATCGGCGACTTCTCCTCATCCGCACGGGGAGAAGAATCCTCGACGTTGCCTCAGCGACGGCGCTCGGAAAACGGTTTTCTTTTTTACCTAATAAAGGCGACGTCGTCGTGTTTTTCTGCCCGCGTGGGGAGAAGAGAGGCGATGTCAGAGAAATCGGTTTTTTTTTTACTTATATATATATATATGGCGACATCGTTGAGGTTTTATGCCCACATGGGGAGAAGAAACCTCTTTTGCCCATGTGCCAAAAAGGGCGACGAGGCAGTCTCCCCTCTTTTTTTTTACTTATATATATATATATATATATATATCTATGTATGTATGTATGTATATATGTATATACACCGAGCGGTATTTTGAAATATATCGCTCGGTATACAGTATCGTAACGAGTGAATCTTAAAATTTTGGTACGGTACGAAATTTCAATCCTTGGTAGTATGTACCAATTCTTCCATACTACTCGTAATTAGGCTGGTCTATTGTATATGCCTCAGATTATTTACGATTATGAATTAGATAACCACATAGACATGATATGTTTCACACTTACATAGCATCAATCTTATTGTAACCTCAATTAGTCCCACGTCAGAAGTGGGTAATACTAAGATTGATTTATAAAGGTCTAATAAGTGTATTATTATTAACTTCAGTTTAAGTATGTTGACCTGTTGTTTAGGTCAAACGAAGTTGATGGGCCAGTTAACTCATCAGGCCCTGGTTGTTACACTTGTAGATTTTCTCAACATGATTATGATGCATAAACCACATAATTCTCCAATTCAGGTTATTGGATGCATCTATCATTGGTCATTTGAAGTCTAATTAGTGTGGCAATCAGATACTTTGTAAAAAGTGCTTTCTTCTATAAAAAGACACTTCATTTTATATTATTCAGATATTATACATGTATCATTACAGAAATAGTATTGTCAAATTTTGGAAAGAATTACAGTTCAAACTACATCCCATGTGTTATAAGAAGTAATAAAGAAAGTAGAAGGTTTTCATTGAGGTTTAGAAAATTTCAACACTAACATCTGAGGGCAAGCAAGATTGCTTTGCTTTCTTTGCTTTCTCTGGACCAACTTCATCTCTTTATAGTTTGCAACTCCATATGCCTAACATGCAGTTCAATATAGATGTGGTTGATATAAAGTAGTCCTGATTAAACTAAGGAGTGATATATGCATTAGGCTTACTCTAGATTGTAGTGAACTTATACTTGGCATGGGACCTAAGACCATTCCAAGACTTGCTAGCGCTAGGTAGAGTCCGATTAAATCCTCAAATTATCTATTGTCTTGGTTTTTAGTTAATGTTGTTCACAATTCATTTTGTGCAGCATATTGTTGTTTTATATGTTTATATGGTGACCAACAACCCTTATCCTCATGGAGACTAGTTAGGAAGGAATGTATAAATTCCAGAGACTTATAAGAGTAGCACAAGTTTAGATAACATTGGGTTTTTATGTGTCATATAGTTTCACGGTTTAGTTCAATTTGGCATACATAATGGAATAATATTCCTGTTCAAGCTTTTCTAGTTAACTAGTTTCCTTTTAGCCCAAGAATGGTCAGAGTAGCCATGCCTTTCGGGCATTAGGCCTGACTTAACCTATCTGCACATTTTATAAGAACCAATATCTGGACCTTGAACCTTGCCGGTGTCACTATCTGAGATGCTCTTTGTACTGCATTGAGACTAGAACAACCGTTGAGTACAAGGACTGATTTTCTTATTTGCTCATGTTTTAAAAGTTTTCCCTAGTATTGCTGGGACCATGTAGCAAGACTGGTTTGCAATATAGCAAGACATCTATAATGAGGAAATATTTTAATATTGATGTTAGTCAATATGTGTATCTCTGTGAACTATTGGTATCTCTGGAGTGGGCAGCTATTGTTCATAAGTAGATATATGGTTGGTTGCTAAAATTCAGTGGAAACTGTTATTACAATTAAAAAATATGGGCCTTGTCATTGACATTATGTCTTCACCCAACTTCTCTGAGCTGTGTCAATTCCCCTTATTAAGCCATTGTTGCTTTGCCTAGGGCAATATTGTGAAGTGTTATCTTTCTAATTGTGGTATTCCATGACATCTAATGTGTCTTTCTAGTTTTGAACCATTCATTAAGTTCTAATTTGTTTTCATGCCATCATATACCTGATAGAACTATCTGAAACATTTACTTGTCTCTGCTGTAGATATGTGGATTTTGCTTTGGTTATGAACATTGCCATTTAACTTAAATCCTTTTTATCCTTGTTTTTCACTTCAGGTTATTAAGACACTTCTAGAAATCAGCAGTGAATATTCATGGGCCGAAGTTGTTCATTGCAAGCTTATCTGCATGATGACTAACGTGTTATATGAAACTTCGAATGAATCTGCAGAGGATGTTCCAGAAATTCCAACATTCCTGGTTCAACAGGTTGATCGTCTTGGGGGAATTGACTTCATCTGTATAGAGGTGCACCCTTAAGTGCTATAAACAAATAAGTGCATATTGTCTTTGCTACACAATGTATGATAATTTCTTTTGGGGTTAACATAATTTGTGGGGTTAGCTTAAGCCTTGTGAGCAACATCACTAGTCAAACTCTGCTATGAAACTCGTATTTCTTCTAACAAAGTCTCTACTTCTTGCATGACAAACCTAAATATACTTTACATCACTTAAATGGCACATTCGTAGTTCTTTTTTTGTACATGTTTAATCATCTTAAAGAATCCTTTCTTTATTATATATTCATTTTGAACTATCCCCATGTGTCAATGTTTCTTATATCTTTTCTAGCAACCTTATTCATACATTCAATGCCATCTTCTCAGTGATTCTAATTTTCTGTTATTTGATTTTTAATTGCATAACATTCAGATTCATACAATATGGCAGGACTTGCAACCAATGATGCTCGTTTAATTGGCATGGATTGAACTGCATTTTGGTAGAAATATGTAATGCATGATGTTAACCCAATTTGAGAAGTACCAACATATGGCTAGCACATATTTGGTTCTGTATTGGCTGGCACAAGGGCTTGCTGATTATTATATCATGGGATCATGTCGTGCTAAAAAGTTATCAGCACACTGATGCTACAAACAACAATCCTTGCTTTGAATTACGTTTCTTTTGTAATTTAATGACACAAGACAATCACAGTACTTTAGGTGCTTCTTTCCACTTGAAAATGTCACTTCATCTCTATGAGCAGTATCTTTTCTGGCATCTGCTTGTTTTATAGTAAATGCTGAACTTTTTTCTACTATTGCAAATTTTTTGTCCATCTACTATTAACTAGATCTTTGAGTTTTCTATTTGCTTTACCAGTTATATCTTTGCTTGTTTAGTTGTTGTCCTACTTAGTCTAAAAACTTTGATTTTAAAAATTTAACTCCATTGCTCACTTCATCCTAACTTGGCTCTCACGGATCAAGACAATTTCAGCAGATTGTATATATCACAAAATTAGATCTTGAATATTCCTAGTAAGCTACGATTATTTTTAGCAAGGTCTACAATACCGAATGATACCGCCTATACTGAGTGGTACGTACTGGGCGGTATGTACTGGTCCATCAGTAGACCGGTACATGGACTGCCCGCTATCGAACGATACCATCGATTGAGGTGTTATCGTCGTCGATTGAGGCGTTTTTGTCAACGGTGACCGAGGGAGAAGAAAGAAGAGAGAGAAGGGGAAGAAAGAAATAGGAGAAAAAGGGAGAACCTGGAGATCGCTGCTCTCCTTTTCGTTTGTTAGTGACTTCTCGTCAGCGCACGGGAGAAGAGGCATCGACGTCGCGAGGCGGAGAGAGGCGAAGATTTTCTTTTTCTTTTTTTCTTCTCTTCTAGGGTGACGTCGCTTGCAAATTTTCTTTTTATCTGCGACGTCGCCTAGGTTTTTTTTAATCTGCGATGCCACCCGAGGCAACGTCGCAATTTATTTTTTAATCTGCGACGTTGTTTCAACAACGTCGCCCAAGAAGAGAGGCGACGTGGCCTCGAATAGAGGTAAATTGAGCGGTTAATATACACACACACACACACACACACACACACACACACACACACACACCGAGCGGTGTATCGAAATATACCGCTCGGTATACAGTATCATGCCGTACCGAATAAGTCTCAAAATTTCGGCACGGTACGAAATTTCAATCCTTGACTTTTAGTTTGTTTGCAATTATACATTCTCTATATGTAATTGGCTACTAGTCAAGACTCAAGATTCAACTTAGAATTTAAGCCTTTAAATGTGAGAGACTCATTTAGAAGTTTGTCCTAAAACATGATGGTAAACAACCTCCATAGCCACATGTTCTATTGACCTACACAATATGATTTAAAATGCCAATGGTAAGATTCTAGTGTTTTGAGTTCAGGTTTGTATTTTCTGCTTCACTATTCAGCTTTGACATAGTGCATATGACATAACTAAATCCAGCCAGAATGTTCTTTTGACGTGCTTGGATGAAAATAAAAGATGCATGATTACATGTACAACTCTACTTGGGAATGCTTATGTTGTGACAGGCATTTCAACCCACTATTCTTCCTCGAGGCTGTTATCATTAACCTGTTCATGAATCTCCTGTCATCCTAAAATTTTGGACTATGAAACAGTGTATATTAAAATGTCTTGTCAAAGTTTTTTTTGTTTTTTCACCCAACAATTATTCTAAGCTCGTTGTCTGAAGGATGAACATGAAAGTCATTTATTTTATGCTAATATATAGTTGAACTGTTTGCATTTTTCTGTGCAGTATATACGGGCAAATTCCAGGGAAGAAAAGCACAACCTCTTCCTTGTTCTTTTTGATTATGTTGTACATCAGATAAATGAAATTTGCTTGGCTAGTGGAGCTTCTGTATATACCCATGATGACATTCAACCTCTTGTGGCCATGCTTATGCTTGCTAATGCACCTGAAGCTTTTTACATTGCCATTAAGCATGGTATGGATGGTATTGGGGATATCTTGAAAAGATCCATCTCTGTAGCCTTGCTGAGATCATCAAATTATGAGCGCCAAAATATGGTAATATACTTATTACCGTCATGGTTATGATAGATCTTTTCTGAAACTATAAATTAATCACAAACCACAACCTTTTGTTATAAATGGTCAATTACGAAGGAAATTCTTGCTAGAAAGTTGTTATTAAGCTGATTTGCTGTGGTATCTGGTTTCAGAACCTATTATCTTCTGTCATGTTCTGGTACTTTTCATTTGTCACTGCACAGAGAACTTTCCTGAACTTGCAACAACGAATGAAAATCAGGATTCCATAGTTACTCAGGGCGAACCATTTATCAAGTGCAGCCACTAAATATTCAATTGCTACCATAAAAGACTTCATACGAGCTATTTACCTGTCATGTTTTGACAAAATTTTCCCATTCCTTCAGCTTTAGTGCTACTTGCCACATGGTCTACTGACTGTACCTGTTGGTGTATTGTGTTATCTTTTGAGGCCTATCGTTTTCATCATTGGACCTTACAAGCAGAAAAATAGATTTGCTTAAAATGTGTTCTTGCTCGGAAATTTTCCAATCAGCCAAAACAGTTGTAGTGTTACCTGAATTATTGATCAAACTCGATAGTGATGAACCATAATGTGTTCTTGCTTGGAAATTTTCCAATCAGCCAAAACGGTTCCAGTGTTACCTGAATTATTCAGCAAACCCAATAGTGACGAACCAAAAAGTGTTCTTGCTCAGAAATTTTCCAGTCAGCCAAAACTGTTTGTGTTACCTGGATTATCCAGCAAACCCAATAGTGATGAAACAAAATGTGTTATTGCTTGGAACTACATCAGTTAGTCTATTAGTGAGCTGTTATCACCAAGGACCTTGGTTGCCTTTCTGCATTCTGACTTATTTAATTGGCTTCTATGTGAAGCTGATTTCATTTTCATTGTAATGAATTGTAAACAAATATTTGTCACATAATTTCTATTGTTTATTTCACCAATCTGATCAGTCCACTTTTATCTGTAGCTGTTGGACAAAATTATGAGAAAACTTGATGCGACTATAAGCGTATTCACTAGGTTGGATACTGAGTTCACATATATGTTTCGGATTACAAAAACATGCAAATCTTCAATGAGCATTAAGGATGTCCTTGGCGAATCGGATATTGGTGAGAAAGCTAGACTTTCATGGGTTACATTGCACTCTCTTCTCCACTCAGAAAGGCCTGCCAACCGTCATCATGGGTACATATGGCTTGTAGAATTACTTATTTTGGAAATCAGTGAGAGGAAAAATGAGAGTATATGGTCGAATGTCAAAAACCTTCAGCAGCAAATTGCTGTCACTGGTAATCAAGACTCAGCTTTTTCAGAAGTACCACTGTCCATTTGTATGTTGTGTGGGCTTTTGAAGTCGAAACACAATTTTATTAGATGGGGTTTCCTTTTTGTTCTGGAGAAACTTCTTACACGGTGCAAATTATTGCTTGATGAAACTGAGCTGCAAGATATGAACAATGATAATGTTATCAGTAACAATACTGAAAATCGTCTGGACAAAGCGAATGCAGTGATAGACATAATGAGTGGTGCTTTATCGTTGGTGGTTCAGATAAATGAGACTGATCACATCAACATTTTAAAGGTAACTTTCATGTGTCATTTTAAAATGTTTCTTGATATATCTTAGAGATTAGTTGTGTCTGTCTGTCTACCTGCATGTAACTTGTGGTAGAGAAGTAATTTCAACTTGATACAACCATGCCGTAGTGTTGCTTACTGAACTTCTGAAGATATACAACTTGAACTTGCCAGCTTCAACTTGGTTTCACAGTCAATGTTAAAGTGTTTCTTTATCCATGCATGTGAAAGTCATCATTTTGTTAGACGTACTAATGTTAAAGAATTTACCTACTTTAGGCACCCTGCAGTATAGTCTGTATGCTTTGAGTTTTTTGTTGAGTTTTTCAAGTTTCTTGACCAAGTAACTGTCTTTTCACCTGAATGATTGACCAAGAACTTCTTGAGTTTTTTGGCAAGGGGTAACTTGTGTCTTCTGTCCTTATTTCAACTTGATTGTGAACATCTGCAGATGTGCGATATGTTATTTGCTCAAATATGTTTGAGGCTTCAGTGTGCCATTCAAGTACCTCTTGGTGATTTCAATGACCTCAGTCATCTCTCTTGTCGCACAACTAAAAGTCGCGAAGGCAACTTAGTAACTCATATTTCATTAGAAGGATCTAATTCTGATCAGCGGAGAGATGAGTTGTCACAGTCTGTCGATAATCTCTCTGGTGCTGATCGAGCCAGCACAATATGCGAAACAGCATCAATGGCGGCAATGCTTCTTCGAGGACATGCGATTGCTCCGATGCAGCTAGTAGCTCGTGTTCCAGCATCCCTGTTCTATTGGCCATTAATACAACTTGCTGGTGCTGCAACGGATGATATTGCATTAGGTGTTGCTGTTGGCAGTAAAGGAAGAGGGAATATACCAGGTGCTACGTCAGATATAAGAGCTGCCCTTCTTCTCCTTTTAATTGGGAAATGTACTGCTGATCCAGATGCACTTTTGGAGATTGAAGGAAAAGAGTTTTTTAGGTAAGCTATTGCCTGCCCATAGTCATTGCTCTGTAGGATGATTCTTTTGTAAGTTCAATGATATGACTTGACAACATTTACAGGGGACTCTTAGATGACATGGACTCAAGAGTAGCATATTATTCTGCTTCCTTTCTCTTAAAGGTATGTCATAAATTTGTGATTTATTAGTTTTGCACCATTGGTTCTTTTTCACAATTTTTACAATTCAAAATTGCATTACAGAGAATGATGACTGAAGAACCTGAAACTTATCAGCGCATGCTTCAGAGTCTTATTTTTAAGGCACAACAGGTAGGCCTTCTCTAGTTGCAGGCTTGAACACGATGCTAAAAAGAAGGCAAGCATATTTCCATTATAGTTTAGTGAATAAACACATAGACTAACATGTTATTGTGTTTTTACTTGATAGAGCAACAATGAAAAGCTTCTGGAGAACCCATACCTTCAAATGCGTGGGATAATGCAACTATCAAATGATCTTGGATCCCTGTTATGAGATCATGAAGTTCGATTATTTGGTTTTAGAATGAAGGTCGAACCGGACTTCATACCCAATATTCTTGCAGTGTTGCTAGAAAATGCAACAGGCAGAACATCCAGAGCAAATTTTCCGCCACTTGAGTAAGAGGTGATTTGAATTTGCTTACAAGTAAAACCTTTTTGAATTATTAGGACTTGGAAATTGATGATTGATTGAAAGAACATCGAGTGCCTTTTGCCAAATACTCAGTGTTAGATAAAAATTGCTTAGGAGCGATCCTTGGTACTATTGGCTCTGATACTGCTTGTTTGGATGCCATCTCCTGTTCTTTGTCATCTCAAAAATTTAGATGCCATGTTGTTGTATATATGTCCAATCTGTGCCATCAAACGGTTTTTTGTTGTCTATTCAAGCATTTTCTACATTTAGTTGGAGGGCCTCATCTTGCCACAGATCTATGTGCTTCTCTTTTGTGTATGAAATTGTAGTTTCTCTTCCTCTTATTAGTAATGGGTTTTTCTTTTTTGTTTTTTCGTTTTGCAGGTTTTGGATCAGAAGTTGTAAATTAGCATTTTGTAAGAGAAAATTAGAAGCATGTGATGTACAGAACCTGAGTCCGCTTTATTTATTGATTGATTTTAATTATTTTCCTTTGCTGAGTCGCATAAGAAATGGCAAGTCTTCTTCAATGTTCGGGGTATCTACTTGTTCAGATCTGGCAGTTCATTTTTGCAGAAACTGGATGTACTACATTATAACCGGTGCAGCTTGCAATTTGTATAGCTGCAGACCGTGTGTCACCGGCATTTGGAGATGAGTTTGCCCCATGAGAGTCAAATTTCTTGTGTCATCAAATTTTGCCGACTATGTTGTACCGAGGTTTATGCAGTTTTTTTTTAATCTGGGCATCCTCGGCAAGTAACAAATTTTCTTTGATCTCCTCGCATGCAGTTGTTTAATAACTAGGTTGTTTTCTTGTATAATATCAAACTTAAAAGCAAGGATGGATACTTCTCCAAACTGCATTAACTTCATCAGACTCGTCTTTTTTCCTTTTCTTATTTACATTTTCTGAACCTAATTTGTAAATGTGTTCTCTCTGTATTGCAATTTTGTTAAAAATGTTGTTCTTGTCACGAATGATCTGTGTAACTCATTGTACTGAAGTCTTATCAAAGATTTAACACCAGCAAATTTTGTAGTGCCTTGTATTGGTCTTCTTTTCATCTAATGCCAACTTTTGCTGCGGTGACGTGATGGGAAGCATGCCGTTGTTTGGTCCATCTCAACAATGAGTATACTATAGCAAGATCGAAAAGGCTCAGGTGATCGTATTACGTGCAAAAGTCAATATATCATATGCTGCTTTCTTTGTTGTACACGTAGCACATTCATCTCGGAGGTGGAAGCTCGTTCAAATTGGTTCTTCTTTTGATTGCTAGAGCTTTGGTCGAATCTCATCTAAATATTGATTTATTTATTATAGTTAGATTCGTAGAGAGTCCATCAAATTCGTTCATTGAGGAATTTGGTCGTATATACTTGGCGTGTTGTGATCGGTTGAATTTCATAATTGGGAGTTAAAATGCCCCCTCGGCTGATAGTTCGATAGGTCTAAAGTGCTCTTAGGATGTTGGCAGCATCAAGTCGAGCAAGGGAATCTCAATGGGTGCCATCAGTAATGAAGCTAAGGACTATAATTAAGTTGATGATATCACTTGTTAGGCTAACTAGGACAAAAGTAAAATAATAACTTGTATCATTCATGTTAGCATTTACACTTATTAAGTGAGGTTTAAGAACATATTAACAAGGACAAATAGATGACTCGAGGCGATCCCTATGGGTGAGAGATTTAGACTCTATCCTTGTATCTTATAAGAAGATAGAAGATAATAAATCATTGGTTGACGATATTATTTTATTTATTTATTTTTTTCTTATGAATCGGACCTTCATGAGCGAGTTATCGATGACCTACACGTGGCTTTTTGAACGGCGGCCGGGCAAGCTACGTCTACGTCCAAGTCTGTCTTGAACAACTTACGCGGCGGCCAGCATCGCGGTCCCATCATGGCCGCCCACCTGATGCGTAAAAGTTTGCGCGTGGATGATGCACGGGGTGGTAGAACTTCCCATGGTAAGATGTGCCTGACGAACAAATAGGATGGATACTGTATTAGGCACTAATGTTTCATCTACCGTTGGCTTTCTAATTGGTTTGAACATCGAAAATGGAGTTAATGTGAATATATTTCCATAAATAAGCAATACATTTAAGAAGCACAACTATCCGGCAATATAATTTTATTAACTGTATAAAATACAAAATAAGCTACGCTGAGTCCTTAAATACTATTCTACTCTTGAAAGTGATACCGATGATATACAAAATCCCATAAACTTTAGTCAAAACAACTGATGATATAAAATCCTGTACAAATCGCAATCACGGTTGCGTACATTAAAATCACCACCGTTGGTCTGGTGGGGCTCCTATTTATCTACGGTCTAAAACGAATGCGAAACCTCGTTCCTGTGGCGCCCGAGACAGGGAAGGCTCGACTCCGGTCCTGTACACTTGTACAGACGAACGGTGCTTGGTAGATGGCGTCACCGTTTCACGCGTAGAAGTCGTCCACCCTCTGATACTGACACTCCCTTTATTCCCTCGGCCGCCCAATTTGTTCAATCAAAGGCGACACTATAAGATGATGGGGAGAGAGTACATGTATGGAAAAAGGGGTGTAGTTTAGAGACCCGGCGGAATAAGAGAAGCTCCCGTGCTTGATGAGCAGCGTACGACGCAAAGTTGGTGCCGGGCCTTCCGCCCTCCGACGACAAACCTTCGCCCGGGGTCTCGCCTTCCCCGACCCTTTTTCGTCAGGTACTGTCTCATCCAATTCTCGATCGTTCCCTCTTTTTTCTCGCTTTGATTCGTTGGAATTTTATTTTTTTCAAGGTCTCTTGCGGGTTGGTAGCATTTCTTCTTTTTCTATATGTTTATTCCATGAATTCTCATTGTATTTTCAGGTTGAGGTGTGTATGTTTTAGTCTTGATCTCTTTGTTCTCTGAGACAGGCAGGTGTTCTGCAAGAAAGCTGAAGTTTTTACTCACGGTGGACTCCTCTTAGTCGAGATCCATCGCCATGGCGTGGCTTAGGGCCGTGTCAGGTGTGGCCAGATCGGCAATTAGGAGAAACCTGGCTCAAGCGCCGCATCACACCGCCAGACTGCGCGCCCTGCCCCCTCCGCCTGCCCGGAGCTTCCACTCCACTGCCCTCAGACGAAAGGCCGAGTCAGCCGCGCCGATCCCCCGCCCCGTGCCCCTCTCCCGTCTGTCCGACAGCTTCCTCGACGGCACCAGCAGTGTCTACTTGGAGGAGCTGCAGAGGGCCTGGGAAGCCGACCCCAACAGCGTCGATGAATCCTGGGACAACTTCTTTAGGAACTTTGTTGGACAGGCTGCCACCTCGCCAGGAATCTCCGGCCAGACTATCCAGGAGAGCATGAGATTGCTGCTGCTTGTCAGGGCCTACCAGGTCAACGGCCACATGAAGGCCAAGTTGGATCCTTTGGGTCTAGAGGAGCGGGAGATTCCGGAGGATTTGGATTTGGGCCTCTATGGATTCACGGACGCAGACTTGGATAGGGAATTCTTCCTCGGTGTGTGGAGGATGGCTGGCTTCTTGTCGGAGAACCGCCCTGTGCAGACCCTCCGCGAGATATTGAACAGACTGGAGCAGGCATACTGTGGGAATGTGGGGTACGAGTACATGCACATCCCTGATAGGGATAAGTGCAATTGGATAAGGGACAAGATTGAGATGGTGAAACCAAGGGAATACAGTCGGGATCGTCGTGAAGTCATTCTTGACAGGCTCATTTGGAGCACTGAGTTCGAGAATTTCTTAGCTACCAAGTGGACAGTTGCAAAGAGGTTTGGCCTCGAAGGTGGAGAAACCCTGATTCCAGGGATGAAGGAGATGTTTGATAGAGCGGCTGACCTAGGGGTGGAGAGCATTGTAATTGGAATGTCTCATAGAGGAAGGTTGAATGTCTTGGGTAATGTTGTCAGAAAACCGTTGCATCAGATTTTTAGTGAATTTAGTGGTGGCACAAAGCCTGTGGATGGAGAAGTTGGGTTGTATACAGGAACTGGTGATGTGAAATACCATTTGGGTACTTCATATGATAGGCCAACCAGGGGTGGGAAAAGGATTCACTTGTCTTTAGTTGCCAATCCAAGTCATTTGGAGGCTGTTGATCCTGTTGTGATTGGGAAGACAAGAGCAAAACAATACCACTCCAATGATACCAAGAGGATGAAAAATATGGGTGTATTGATCCATGGAGATGGAAGCTTTGCAGGGCAGGGTGTGGTTTATGAGACTCTACATCTCAGTGCTCTTCCCAACTACACTACTGGTGGAACAATTCACATAGTGATTAACAACCAGGTCGCTTTCACCACTGATCCTAGGTCAGGAAGGTCTTCTCAATACTGTACAGATGTCGCTAAAGCATTGAATGTACCAATCTTTCATGTCAATGGAGATGATATGGAAGCAGTTGTACATGTTTGTGAGCTTGCAGCAGAGTGGCGACAGACATTCCATTCTGATGTGGTGGTTGATATTGTTTGTTACAGACGATTTGGCCACAATGAGATAGATGAACCCTCTTTCACACAACCAAAGATGTATCAGGTGAATAATTCTTCAGCGTAACAGTTTCTGGCACATTGGCTTGCCATGTGTTAATATTCTCTGACACATTATTTATTTTCCATTAAAGCAACTTTGCAGTTTCCTTTGTCTAGCACTTCTATGTGTTATCTCATTATTTGCACGGCTAAACTTTTTTTTGTTTGCATTCACATGCTATTTCTACTCTTTTTAGGTTTTATTAAAAGCTTTTTCAACCAAATTAGCAAATAATTATTTCTTCTACCGTGCAGGTCATTCGGAATCATCCAAGTGCACTTGAAATTTACCAAAACGAGCTTTTAGAGTCAGGAGAGATCTCTAAAGAAGAGATTGATAGGATCCGCAGCAAAGTCACTTCCATTCTGATGTGGTGGTTGATATTGTTTGTTACAGACGATTTGGCCACAATGAGATAGATGAACCCTCTTTCACACAACCAAAGATGTATCAGGTGAATAATTCTTCAGCGTAACAGTTTCTGGCACATTGGCTTGCCATGTGTTAATATTCTCTGACACATTATTTATTTTCCATTAAAGCAACTTTGCAAGCATTCACATGCTATTTCTACTCTTTTTAGGTTTTTATTAAAGCTTTTTCAACCAAATTAGCAAATAATTATTTCTTCTACCGTGCAGGTCATTCGGAATCATCCAAGTGCACTTGAAATTTACCAAAACGAGCTTTTAGAGTCAGGAGAGATCTCTAAAGAAGAGATTGATAGGATCCGCAGCAAAGTCACTTCCATTCTGAACGAGGAGTTCATTAATAGCAAAGACTATGTTCCAAAAAGGAGGGACTGGCTTTCAGCATTTTGGACAGGATTTAAATCTCCAGAACAGATATCACGTATTCGAAACACTGGGTACCGTTGCTTGTTTGTTGATTTTAAATTTCCTGTAATCTGTTGTGTCTTCTTGTCATGCATAATGTAAACTTCTGAATCATTCTGCAGAGTTAGACCTGAGATTTTAAAGCGCGTTGGACAAGCCATTACATCCCTTCCTGAAAATTTCAATCCTCATAGAGCAGTCAAAAAGATCTTTGAGCAACGTGGTCAGATGATTGAAACTGGGGAAGGCATTGACTGGGCAATGGGAGAGGCACTCGCTTTTGCTACTCTTATCATAGAAGGAAACCATGTTAGGTTGAGTGGCCAAGATGTCGAAAGAGGTACATTTAGTCATCGCCATTCAGTTATTCATGACCAACAAACGGGAGAGAAGTACTGCCCTCTGGATCATGTTCTGATGAACCAGGATGAGGAGATGTTCACTGTCAGCAACAGGTCTGTACTATGAGTTTTCTGCTTTTTTAGTATGTACGTTCATATACTAATGGACACAGATAACTTAACTTATAAATCTCACCTAATTATATGATTTATGTTCTTGGAAGTCAAATAATTTGTGATCAATAAATGTCATATAATTGAGTTGTTATGAATTTGTTGTTATGATTTGGTTCTGTATAATGCTCTTGCTTGTTTGGACTTCTTAACATAAATGTTGTATCTGTGGAGTTTTAGTACACATATCTATATCAATACCATGTAAACATTATCATTTTCATCTGTGCTATTTCTATCCAGTTTGTTTGCTTTTTAATGGTGGATTGGTCACTCAATTAATTGTATACCGTATAGATTGACCAATTCTTTTGCTAAATGGTTCAGATGTATAAATTTTTCACAAATGCTGGTAAAACCTTTAGTGACCATCTGATGGTTGGATCTGGTATGACTTTTTTCTTCGTGCCAATTAAAATTAAATCTTCATGGATGCCATTGATTATATTCATTCTTTACTGTGGGATGCCATTGATTTTCCTAATCATTGAATACTTTTTCTTTTCCTGACCATTTACTTGCATGCTTTTCTACACCTAGAAAGTGTCACCGTTGATTTCCAAAGAATTGGATTATCTTGGAAATGTATATATTTTTCAAGCAATAGTTTCACTGAGGTGTGTTAATTGCTTGTTCCTGGAAATGGAGCTGACTTGCGAAAACACTAGAGGATGAATACCTATTACTGCTTCTGTTGGTAATTGAAGCATTGTAGGTTCTCCTGGGCCTTTCATTTGTCCTATTTATCAAAAACACATGATAACAGTGGAATTTTTTCCTATTTGGCATATAATTTTCTTTGAAAATAGTGTCTTGAAAAACTGTACATATGTATTTCATCTTTGTTTGCTTGTATTTCATTTTTGTTGGGATAACTTAAGGTTGTTGTCTTAAAAGTAGGACCAATTCGTAGTTGTCCAAGAACTGGCATGGTATGCACTTGAGTTACTGTTACATGAATTAGCCTCCACCATTTGTGTTATGTTGTAATGAGTATGATCTTTTTACACTCCATTCAAATTGCAGTTCGCTTTCAGAGTTTGCTGTCCTTGGATTTGAATTAGGATACTCAATGGAAAATCCTAATTCATTGGTACTTTGGGAAGCTCAGTTTGGTGACTTCTCAAATGGTGCTCAGGTAATGTTTGATCAGTTTTTGAGCAGTGGAGAATCCAAGTGGCTTCGCCAAACTGGGCTTGTTCTTCTACTTCCCCATGGTTATGATGGTCAAGGCCCAGAACATTCAAGTGCACGACTGGAGCGTTTCCTCCAGGTAATTTATGATAACTATCATGTGTTGTTTATCACATTCAAGTCATCTGTCATTTTTTATCATTAAACAGATCGGCTTCTATATTTGCATATGACCTCCATGCTTGTATGTACTTCTAGATCAGGTAGCGCTGGTTTTGTTATGTGTAGATGTTTATTTTTCTTTTCCCCTTTCCCAAGGTCATTGTTCATCCACTAGTTCATTGCTTTTCTCATTGATATTGTAATTAAAGTTCAGGTACATCATAAGATATACTGTTGTGTATTTGGTTGCAATTGGATGTCTATCTTGACTTGTAGAGCTCTATATTTTCTCTGGCCATCATTTTCTATGGCTTGAGAAGGTGATTAATGGTTTCAATGATGTAGTTTCATTGCATCAATTTCATTTGAGCTATATAAGAATATTATTACCAATTAATGTTATAATTTCTTACACTTTTTTAAGCTACTTGAAGTATTATAGTTATAGTGTTTATCTGAAAATTGATGTTTTACTGTGTTAAACAGATGAGCGATGATAACCCATATGTAATTCCTGAGATGGAACCAACTCTACGGAAACAAATCCAGGAATGTAATTGGCAAGTTGTCAATGTGACAACTCCTGCTAATTATTTCCATGTTCTGCGACGTCAGGTAGTGTTCTGAAATATACTTTATTTTTTTGTCGTGGAATTAAGCTGAAGTCATTGTTTAATTTTCCATCTAGATCCATAGGGAGTTCCGGAAACCTCTGATTGTAATGTCTCCCAAGAACCTGCTTCGTTACAAGGACTGCAAATCAAATCTATCCGAGTTTGATGATCTGGAGGGCCATCCAGGATTTGATAAGCAAGGAACACGCTTCAAGCGCCTTGTAAAGGACCAGAATAATCACAAAGAAGTTGAGGAGGGTATTAATCGTCTCATCTTGTGCTCTGGAAAGGCAAGTCATATGATTTCACATCTTTCTTCTCTGGAACATTTGAGCTTGCTTGTTTTTTTTTTGTCACCATTTTAAATGATCCAACTAGTTCATTTGTGTTGAAATATGGTCTTTGCAGGTCTATTATGAACTTCACGAAGAACGTAAGAAGTTGGACCGTAAGGATGTTGCAATTTGTAGAGTCGAACAGCTCTGCCCATTCCCTTACGACCTAATTCAAAGAGAGCTTAAGCGATATCCAAGTATGGGCTCCTCTGTTTGATCACCACAGATGCATTTTCTTTATGCTAACTGCTTTTAGTTCCCATCTTCGGTGGAACTTCCTTTCAATTGATTTGTTAAATTTGTTTATTGTCATATACATAACTGTCAGCCAGGCCAGGAATGTTGGTGGATTTTGACTCATTTTATAGCATATCGCATTGGGCTTCCCCGCCATTGCTGGGGATTCAGCCTATTCAATTGTATCGGGATGAATTTGGGCTGCTGGCGATCAGATTAGCTAGGGAAGAATCTTGGCTGAACTCTGTGTTCTTAGCTGCCCTTTCATGCTTGTTGCAAGTCATGTTGCTCAGCATCAGTTTCAGCTCTGACTTGACAAGTTTGCCCACAAAGCTCAGTAAAAGTTCAACTAAAAAGCTTTGCAGCAGCATGAATAACAAAATTTTAGGATTAAAGGCCAAACTTCTTATCATCCCATGGTGTCTTTTAAATTACCACTTGTCCCTTATGGGTATGTAGAGCTGCTGCATCTATTTACTGGTCAGACTATTCATGTTGCTTTCTGCTTCCTACCCTGCACATGTTGTGTGTTTACTTACAACTTTGCTGGTACACTATTTTGCATCGCTCCTCAGCTTCTGCATTACATTTCTTTTTGTATTAATTTGCTGATGATCTTTGTGACTTACTTCAATCTCATTATATGTGTTTCCGCAGACGCAGAGATCGTCTGGTGTCAGGAAGAGCCGATGAACATGGGTGCATACAGTTACATCACTCCTCGCCTATATACCGCGATGAGGATGCTAGGTCGGGGGACTTTTGAAGATATCAAATATGTTGGAAGGGCACCTTCTGCTGCAACAGCTACCGGTTTCTACTCGGTTCACGTTCAGGAGCAGACTGGGCTTGTACAGAAAGCAATGCAGCCTGATCCGATCAATCATCCTCATTAAAACTCTTCTGTTTCCGATTCTAAAGGAATAAGATGGAATGAGTTGTTGCCTGAACTGTGTGACATGTTTCAGGCAAGGTGTGTTTAAGCTCATGAACCATTATAGACCAGTTCATTAATTGTTTTGGTGCCTCTGTTGTCATTTGCAAATGGCAGCAAGCGGTGATTTTTTACTTGTAATATTTCCAGTGTATAACATGTTGGTTACAGTCCACAACCACATTCATACCGTGAAGGCCATGTGAGCTTCACCTGTTCGATCAATTGACGTATGTACAGTATTTTCTTTTCGTCGACAACATCGAACTGTGCAGGCGTTCCTCTTTGTTCCCTACTTATCTTGCACGCTATTTATTGCACAGCGGCCAAAACTGGTAGTCGAAGAAGGAGAGCAGAGGATGATGATGACAGAAAGAGGGAGCTCAAAAGCTGTCATCCGTTAGGTTTGCCGCGGTATGCAAATTCCTGTTGGCTTCTAAATCATCACACTTGTTATTCTCTTTCTTAATGTCAAAAGCATGGCACCGTTTCTCCTCGATGCGGCGGCCACAATTATTAGATTCCGTCAGTGAGAAGGTCGCCTTCTCTCCGGGGCTCGAGCACGTGGTTAGACGTGCGAAGGCCGCCTTTGGCCTCTCCTCTCTGCACGCGCCGACCAGGTGTTCGGTTAATTGAATCAATGAGACCTTTTGTGAACACAGTTGGCCTCTTCTCCCTTGTGCTTCTACCTATTCTTTTGGATGGCAAATTAGGATCTGAGCTCCGGATTAAACAATGGGTTCCCTCAAAAAGGTTTCAGAATCTGCTTGCTTCCAAGCAGCTGTGTGTTCTCCCCACGAGGAACATCTCCTCGGCCTGCACCTTCCCCCATGATGAGCACGGCGAGCTGCTGCCTCTTGAATCTGCTCCCGCTGTTCTGTGCTGGTCGGCTGCCACAACGTGGTGTCCGTCGTCCAACTGTACAGCGAAGACGGAGCATACCGGCCGGTGGTCGGAGAACCGCGACTCTCCTCTCACGTACCACATTTGCTTCATCCCCTTCCCTCGCCATAGTATACGGTCGCACCTGTTGCAGCATATCCCATGCACAGCATCAGATATCCCTACGTCGTTGATGATATTAACACACAACGTTGTCTAATAAAACGTAGCATAGAATAAGATTTGAACATGCAAATCTTAGTCCTTGATCAACCAATGTCGGCGGTTAAAGCATAGACCTTGGATCGGCCATTGGGCCACCGACCATGGTTAACTCCATGGTGTCGGCAGATCTGCTATAACACAAGGGAAGAAGGGGCAAAATGTCAAAGAGCCTAAGCAAGGCTTAGTCGCACCAACGTGGGTGCTTGGACTAGAATAAAGGAAGTCGGCCAATGTGCGGCAGTAGTAGCCATAGATTAAAGCTATGACAGACTTTGATTCTTAAACCCAACATGCCATGCAAATTGGGCAGGTCAAAGTCAAACAACCTCAGCCGCCTGTCCAAGTGAAAGAGTCAGTCACATGACACAACTCTGACATCTATCAATATAGTAGGAAGCTTAAAACAAGATGAAAATGCATCAGCAATTCAATTATGTTCTTGATATATATATATATATATATATATATATATATATATATATATATATATATATATATATATATATATATATATATATATATATATATATATATATATATATATATATATATATATATATATATATATATCTATGAAAGGAGAGAATTAGAGGCATTTACCAAGCTGGGGTGCGTCTTTTGTTTCTTGAGTTTGTCGAGTTCATATCATAAATGTCGGAATTAGAAATGTATTTGTAAGTCGGAGGGAAACATATCCTCCCTTCCTCCCACCCAGCAAACACTCCCCCAGCTTTGTGTTGTATACGAAGCTGCAGCCATTCATACAAATAACCTAATCAATCAGTGATGGTAGCCTTAAACTGGATTGTGCTGCGTGTCTTCCACTCACCTGGTCCTTCTCTAATAAGCCTTGCCAGTCTTGTTTCTTTAACAGTTCGTTTGTGTCGTTGCCGGTGGAAGCTAGTCGATAATTAAGATCTCCAAGCCATATGATCTTACTGCAAAGATAAAAACATTGATGAAGGATTAGATACAATCATATACAGCTTCCTTTTGTTAAGGCTTACTCATGCTCCAGTATTGTCCGTGGACAACGAGGTGCTGCTCCTGGAATCCTCCTGCGTGCTTGTGGGAACCTCGTCCTCTTCATGATCTCCATCACATCGGAGTTCCTTCGGCCCTCATCTTCATCTCTCTCCCCGGAAGCCAGATGCGTGCAAACGAAGCAGAACGTGGTCCGGTGAAGTGTCATGCTGACGGAGGTCGATCCCTGCGGCCGATCACATCATCCATGTTTCCAAGCCGCGGAAAATAGCAAGAACAGTAACTGAGCTGATCCTACGAACCTTGTTTCCCATGCAGCCCATGATGCCCGTGCCGACGCAGGAGACCTCGAGGCTGGTGATGCACTGCACCAGTCTGGTTCGCACCCAAACACAGAGGAAGATCCCCACCATCTGCTTGCTTGCCACGAGGTGGTACTCCTCGCAGCGCCGCACGATCGACCCCGGAGACAGATCGAGCGACTCCTCACCGCCGTCTTCGGCCTCCTCCGGGAGGTCTGGGAAGCCGACCCTCGGCTTCTCCGCGGCGTTGGTGCAACGACTGGGAACGCCTGGGGCGGCCCTGTGGTGGGAGTCCAGCGTCTGACCAATGAGTGAGAGCCACCTACCCGCGGGGCCCTTGTCCTCGGGGCCCAGCACATTCCCGGCGTTCAAGGGGACGATCTCCTGAAACCTGCGGCACAGGGCCAGACACATTTTAGACAAGAGTAATTTGCTGCAGAGCAGTCGAACGGTGAGGATGTCTCCTGCTGATGGGTCAGACACTTGCACAGGAATGGTAGTGTACACTAAGTCAACAACACTCGCTCCCATCCGCCTTCACTGCGAGTGCCAGACTTCGTTGATTCCCTACACCTTCTTGTCCTCTCACTGCTTCCAGGGAAGGAGTGGAAAGGACTCTTCTTGCTCCTTCACATCATCCTTCTCAGTGCGTGTGACTTGGGTCCATTCATGTCATCATGTTCTTGACAACGAGTCACAGCAAACTCCAATTCCAGAACAGCCGAAAGAAGCAGATTAAGTTGCTAAATGTTAATCTTTTAGGGAAAGGAGAAGCAGAGGGAATCATCATGATAATTGGCAGAAAGTGATCTTTTATGTGATAGGTTTGATGCAGTACCCGAGGACATAGATGTCTGCAGGGGAAGACGGCGTGCTCATGAGCCAATCTCTTAGGTTGAGCCCACCGTGGGGTGGTCGCCCTCCCACGTTCCATGTCCCCACGAACACCCTTCTCCCGTCATCATCAGCAGCATATGCGCAACAATTATAGAGGACGATTAGTGCACTGCTGAGTAAGAAAAATGAGGTGGTATCAACTCCTAAATATTCTCCATGGGATGGGATTAATGCTCGCTACCGGAGGTTCTCGGTGGGCAGAGAAGAGCCGGCTAGTGACTTGTTTTGCGAAGGGGGAGGTTCGAGATTGCCGGAGCGCTCCACCACCCACCTACCTATTTACTCACGGAACAGAGGAAAAGATCGAAGCCTTTCATGTTGTGTCATCATCGTCAACTAAATGCGTCGAGTACGTTTAAGAGAGGGTAACGAGGGAGGCGGTAGCAAAGTACCTGACAAGTCCCTTATTCCGAGCACGCTGCTGTCCTTGTCCGAACAGCTCTTCCTCCTTTGTTGCTCTCCAAGTTTATCTGCTTTTTATCCAAAAAGAAAAAAAACGGGAGGGGGGTGGGGGAGAGAAAGAAGCACGCTTTCTTCAATCATAAAGGGAGGAAGAAAGACAAAAGCGAAGAGATCGAGGGACAGGAAGTGGCAGTGGGAGGACTCGGCTTACTGTTGCGGTCAGAGGAGGACTCTGCGTTCTTCAACTGGAACCATTTCCAGACCACGGTATTTGTCCAAGAAGAAGACTGCGAACAATCTCCGTAATGAGTTTTTGATAGCAGATAAGGAAAACTACACTGCGAAAGGAGTTCAATTCTGGGAGAAAAATCCCACCTTGGGCATCCGAGTGTGCTCTGCTCTCATCGCTCCGACGAGAAAGATGCAGACCTGGAAGGAGAGAAGCAAGAAAGTTGGGATCTTTTACCTAGGCATGACGCGCGTCGAACAGGGAACAGAGAAGAGAAAAGGTTGTCGAAGCCATTGTCGAAGCAAACACATCGGTAGTTTTCCAAGGTACGCCTCGAGTAGAAGGAAACCGGAGAAAGAAGACAAAGGTTTTGACCTTGCAACTACTGTCACTTCACCATAACATCATAAGTGACCCATATTGTCTAAATGACAACGAAGAAGAAGACGAAGAACAAATCATGATTCCCTGATGACTGAACGGCTTAATTCCATGGCAAACTACAGACTACAGGATTCTTAGACCGATGCATTCAGCACAACATTGCCCGATTTGATCGCTCCCCGATTCATCTTCTCAACTCACATTTCTCAGAAGAAAGACAGACGAAGATGCTAACAAAACACAGGTTATAGATCACAAACAGAGATTCAAAAGCAGCATACCTTACCAAATGAAACAAAAGGCACAAGGAAGAGATCGCAATGGCACAGCTGATCGCCTTCAAGCGCGGAAGAGAGAGAGAGAGAGAGAGAGAGAGAGAGAGAGAGGTCTCGGGAATAAGAGGCGAAGGTCGACCCTCTCTGCTTTGTAGGCGAAGGTGGGTCAGATCGCACGGCTTCCTTTTCCTTTGTAGAGTTTATTTTATTTTATTCACGATCTACACCCTAATTGACCTTAATGCCCTCTACAAAATGGGGAAATATCTGCCCATTTTTAATGTCTGCATCGAATTTAGCAGTATTAATTATCTGATTTTATTTATCCTTAGAATAAATATTTAAATTATTATTATTATTATTATATATTTTCTTATACCGAAAATATTTCATATTGAGAGTTTGAAATTGCATCATAAGTTTTGTAGAGAAAAATTGACGGCTTGGATTGAAATCATGATTAAAGAGAAAAATATTTTGTGATGTGAATTGACTTAGAAGAGCTACAAGGAAAAGAAAGCTAAAGTTGACGAGAGAATAGATTCATCAACACTAGTGTGACTTGCACCAACCCACAGCGACCTTACTGGAATAAATGAGTGGGCATTTCTTATAGATCCTTCCACTTCCTCAGGCCAAAATGAGGAGGAGCTGAGGACACTGGAAGCTTGCTGTCATTGACATGGTGTAAAGAATCACGTCTCCTTCATGATCCCCAAGAAATCCAATTATTTTGGTGACTTAGAGTCGCTCGCTGTCTATGATCATGTGATGCAATCAATGATAAAGGAGGGGGACCTTTGATCAATATGTCATCATCTCCTGTTCTACTCTTTGTTGCATAGACTAAAAACATCAATTATATGTTGCTTAGGTGGACAAAACCGGGATGCATGATCTTGACATTCTCATGTACACCCACCCTCGGTTGTTCCTAAAATATAATCAATGATGAGACTTGGGATTTTAGTGGGGTATTTTTATTTTCATTTTCATTTTCATTTTCATTTTTGGCATGATTTGAGGTTGTATTCATCACCAGTATGTATATACACACACGAATCTTCAAGTCACAAGATAGGGAACATACATCTACGATACATCACACCAGTATGTATATTCACACACGAACCTTCTTCTTCTTCTTCTTCTTAGTTTGGTGGTCGACGTGAGGCACATAAGCGAAAATACTCATCGGGATTCTGAGTGAAGTACCGGAATTCCTCCTCACTCATGTCTTGAAGAATCTGAAACGAATTCAGCAGGAGGTCGTCATCTTCGCTCGTCTTCTCGCCACCTTCATCTTTCGTAGTTGCCTTCACAGTACGTGCGCCATGAAAGCCAAAATACTCCCAGGGATCTTGAATGAAGTACGAGAATTCCTCAACATCCTTCATCTCTTTAAGAGTCCGATAGTAATGATGGATCTTGTCCTCGGCAACCTTTTTGGCTTTCAGAATCCCAAACAAATGTTGGAGTTTCTCCTCCACCATCACCATGACCGCTGTCTTCTCTTGCTCTTTACCGCTCATGTTGCTTGCACCCGAGTTTGTACATCCTACCACAATTCTACTGCACTTGTATTTATACAGTAATTGAACTCCATAATTTATTTGAATCAGTCAGGTCAATAAAAAAGAAAACTATTTTATGTATGAAGCTACAGTATGATGGCATGAAGTAAGGAATAAGAGTGGAAAGAGAAGGAAGTGAAGTCTATCCATGATTCTAAAAGCAAAACTTGTGGCTTTATCTGTTGGCATCATTAACATGTGTGTCTCTTCTTTTTCCTTTTTTGCATGATACAAGGTTTTATTCATCCAAGGTCAATGCATTCACACATAATGCAAGCATCTTGGTTAGCTAGCCATTTTAGCCAGGAGATAGGGGGACATCCACACCACATCATCCAATTGTTCTGATTCTTTTGGGTGCTAAAAGTGTTTGATTACACGAAGAACATAGTAGCTTCTTATTCTGATGAAGCTTCACCATGATAAGAAATGTAATATTGGGGACCGTAAGTATTTTTGGATTTCTATTGTTAGGGTTCTTAAAGAACAAGGAATTCAAACATAGAAATGGTTTTATATGAAGGAAAGGAACTATAAAAATTAAACTTGATTGTTCTATAAATAGAAATACATATTAAAAAAACACCTTGAGTATTGTCGACGATAAAGAGATTCTTTCAAAATTCGTAAAAGGGGTGGTGTACATAAAAATATGAGATAGAAATACTTAATTTATTCTTTCTTATGTAATAATTTTGGTTTGGTAAGAAGTGTCGAATTACGTAATTTATATTTCTGTTGTCGATTCTCTATAATATTCTTCTTGTATTATTATCATCTTCCCCACATCTCCTACTCACAAACATATAAATTTAATATGAAAAACACTTGGGGTACTAAGGAATTTTTTTTACATTTATGTGAGATGTATATGAAACATGTTAGACTTGAATTTTAGTTAGATTTGTGGAGGAGAATGAACTCTTGTTGAGGAATTGTATGGTTTTATACTTCTCTTGTTGATGTCAAAGGATTATATTAGCTATATTTTTAATTAATTTAGGTAGTTAGAAGATATATACATATTTATATGGATTATAAAGCATGGGAATAGGATCCATTAGCCATATGTTTTCTCTGTTCAAGTAGTAAATGGTGATAGCAAGATTTGGTTGCAAGACTATTCTATCAATAGTCAAAATCCCTATAACTTTTGTGTTTTGAGGGATGAGGATTCAAATCCTCAATATAAGATAAGTTAGTATAGAAGATCTCTTTAAAGTATGATGGAACATGACAATCAATACTTGTAGTATATTCATGAATGTTGTTGATTTCATATAGGTCCTGAACAACATTGTTTCTCACTTGTTGGATTGAAGATTTTAGTCAGTAAGTTGTGGAATTGATGATGCAGCAAAACTTGCGATAAGTTGTTTGTGGATGTAGAAGAAACAAACATTGACGTACACTAACTGAGAAATCATGGCTATCATTCATGTATTCTTTTCTTTCCCCTTCATTGAGTCCAGATCAAAAGAACTTGTAGCAGATGAGACTGAATTGTGTTACGACACAAGAACCTAGAGAGAGAGAGAGAAGAAATAATCATGTCATGCAAATCTTCCCCACACATAAAACTCACGAAAACACAACATTGATGTTTACAAAGTTCCACAAGAAAACAAGTACCTAAGAAGTTTAAGCTTCTTAATTATTCTCATTTTTGATGCACCGGCTTCTTCTTCCTACGTTTCCTCTCTTCTTCCTTTGGCGGTCCACGCGGGCCGTGAAGACCAATATGCTCATTGGGGTTTTGACTGAAGTCCCCGGAGTCCTCCTCCTTCATGTCTTTATGAATCTGAAATGAATGCTGCAGGAGGAGCTCGTCATCTTCGCTCGGCTTCTTGCCACCTTCATCTTTCGTAGTTGCCTCCACAGTAGGTGCGCCATGAAAGCCAAAGTACTCCCAGGGATCTTGACTGAAGTAGGAGAATGTCTCGGCATTCTTCATGTCTTGAGGAATCGGAGACAAACGATGGCGCTTGTCCTCAGCATCCTTTATGGCTTTGAGAATCCGAAACAAATGTTGGAGCTTCTCCTCCACCACCACCGATATCTGATCCTCTTGCTCTTTAGCGCTCATGTTGCTTGCAGCACCCGAGTCTTTACCTCCTATTGCACATACATATATCTATAACTTCGTGACTTGACAACAATTGAACTCCATAATTTATTTGAATCAGTCAGATCAAACTATTAGATAGCATAAGGTAAGGAATAAGTGGATGGAGAAGGAAAGTGAATCCTATTCATAATAATATAGCAAAGCTGGTGGCATTATCTATTAGCATCATTAACATTCGTCTCTCTACTTTTCCTTATTATTATTATTATTATTATTATTATTATTATTATTATTATTATTATTATTTGCATGATATAAGGTTTTATTCACCGAAGAGTGGGTAGTGCATTCACACAGCATGCAGCTATCTTAACAGCCATCAATTGATCTGAATACTAATTGAACAGTTTAATTAATTTGAGTTAGACTTAAATTAATCTTTATTTTTTATTAAATCAGTCTAAAATTATTTTAGACTTATTTAATTTAGATTTGATTGATTTTAATTGAATCAAATAAGCTTAAATCGATCAAATTAGTCTGATTCAATCAATTAATAAGATTAAACCAATAAAGAGAAGTAAATTGGGCTACATTCCATAGTACAAATCTAGATCGGACTAATCCACCTAAGTCTTGAACTAACTTTCATATGTCTCTCCCAAATAGCAAGCTGGACTACGCAGAAGAGGTTGGCTTAAGTTGGGTTGTGCATGTCTCGTGGGCTGATCCTACTTAGATCGTGAGTGAAGCCCACCAAACCTCACAGGCGAGGCCTATATGTCTAACGGGCTAGGCCTGCCTATGGTCTCGTTAGGTAAGCTTTGATTGCCTAGTCGTATAAGCTAGGTTATACTTAGTTACATGAGTTAGATTATTCCTAACTCGTGTTTAGTCACGTGAATTAGATTTAGTTATATGAGCTTGATCGTATCCGATCGGATCATATTTGAAATACATGGGTTGGTTTGAGTGATTAATTTGACTCGGGTTAAATTCCAATTCGACTCCTTTTATTAAATTCACACATAATTCAGAGATATGCTTAATTAAATGAATTTAAATTATTATTTTATTCTAAAAAAATAATTAAGCTTAAAAGTCTAAAGCATTTATCAACATAAGATTAAATTATAATTCTAACATTAAACTCAATGATCACTATTTATTAATTGTAAAAATTTTAAATTAAAATATTATCATGCATCATAAAAAATTAATATTATATTATCGAATATTTAAAACATAAATCAAAACTATTAAGAAAGGAGTAGAGGATTCTACCTCTCCTCAACAAGATTATCTTCTTAATCCTTCCGGCTTCGGTGATGATTGAAGGAGAGGATGTCTCTTTATATAGAAGAAGATGCATCCTTCCTAAGAGATAAATAATAATTTAATTTTAATATTTAATATTTAATTTTATTTTAACACACAAAAATATAATTACATGAATTACAACATGTATTTCTTACTATTCAGATGGAATTTTAAATAATTACTTTCTAAAAACCACATCATTAGAAGATAAATCAATTAATATTTTTAAAATATTTAATTATTTAATTAATTGAATAAATTCCTAACTTATCCGCAGGATTAAGGAAACTCATTTTAATTATTTCCCTAATCATATTATACATGTAAGGAAATAAATAATTATAATTTACTTATAGTAAGAGAATCTTAGGTCGATACATTTTCCCAACCTAAAAAAGATTTGGTCTTTGAAAAATAATATTAATTTAATATCATTTGCGGTCGAAATACAAAGTCTAGTGATGAGTCTAAATCAACATGAAAATATTTAGATGTAGAAGGGTCACTTGAAAACTTTGAAGTCAAAAGACTTGTCACTAGTTGAATTTTTTCTTTTAATAATTTTTCCTATGTAATGTATAAAGAAATTAAGAAAGCTCATCGAGTAAATTTGGTTTTACAAATAAAGTAGCAATTAGCAAATATATCAAAACTTAGTTCGTTTGTATAAAATATGCATCCAATGAGCTATTAAAAACTTTAAAGTTTAAAAATTAGTTGATTGTTGAAATAAGATAAAATAAATAATTTAAAATTAGTTAAGTTTAATAATTAGTTGATTGTTGACTCAAAATCAGTTAAAGGATGAAAATCTATCCAACTATTCAATATATATTTTTATAATTTAAAAATAATTAACATAATACATGTGTCTAAAGAATTAATATCATGTTTAATTATAATTAGATCTCATCACTGTATCAAACAAATAATATCTAATAATTAATTTGGCACATATTGAACCAAAACTCCATTTACAACTAAATTTAAATATCAATACATTTTTGTTATGCATGATCAAATTAATTCAACTATAAAAGCATATATTTATTATTACCGAAAAAATAACTTCTTTTATAATAAGGATCTTAGCCCATGTCAAATTTAATCTCTAACTTTAACAATAATATATGGTATAAAGAATTATCAGGGTAAATATCTTTTAATTTATATATTTATGAAAGATAATATAATATTTTTTACTTAAAATTTAGAAAAACTTTTACATATGATACATTATGTCAATTAGAACTAGACATATTAACCATAAAAAATCATAATAATGACTTTGTGGCTCTCATAATTTAAATTTGGCTTGATAAAGCTTGAGCCAAGAGCAATAACCAATAAGGATAAATGATCACTTTGAATAAAAAATATTATACAAAATTATTTTAAAATTTGAACGTTATATGAGAAAAAAATTAAAATTATGTTTTTTCTCGAATATATATGTATATATATATATATATATATATATATATATATATATATATATATATATATATATATATATATATATATATATATATATATATATAAAGAAGTAGTATACATATAAATTGAATATATATATATAAAGAAGCAATATACATATAAATTGAATATATATATATATATATATATATATATATATATATAAAGAAGTAGTATATATATATATATATTCAATTTTTTTTTCTTTCCTGTTATTTAAGCCTGTAATGTGGATGATTCCTTTACAAAGTAGTGATAAACTACTTCTTTCTTGGGGAATGGAGCCACCTTAGCAGTAGCAGTAGCAGTAGCAGTACGACCAACATC
Organism: Musa balbisiana; assembly: GCA_004837865.1. Classification (NCBI taxonomy): domain Eukaryota; kingdom Viridiplantae; phylum Streptophyta; class Magnoliopsida; order Zingiberales; family Musaceae; genus Musa; species Musa balbisiana. The sequence continues at coordinate 1,734,367 of CM017195.1, forward strand.
ACCCACCGGCCTCACTGCAACACCGGTCTCAGAAACCCTCTCCTCCCCTCCCTCAGGTTTTGCCACCCCCACGATCCCGACATTCCACCAGCCCAACTCCTAACCATTCACTAACCCTTCACTCTCATCAACCCCAGCCATGGCAACCCTTCGATCTCACTACCTCTTTCTCTTGCTCCTCCATCATGTCCTCACTGTTTGCTCCACTGTAGCCGCCTTTTCCCCAAATGACAACTTCTTGATCAACTGTGGAGCTAATGCAACTGTTACGTCGGCCGACGGCCGAGCATTTCGGCCCGACACGTCAGGTGAAGTCTCATCCTTCCTTCTGTCACCCATCTCTCACGACGTGGTTCAAGTCAGCTCATCCGATGTCTACGGAAGTGCTCGTGTCTTTAGAGAAGCAGCTGCGTATAGGTTCAGCATCAAACAGAAGGGTAGACATTTCTTGAGGTTGCATTTCCAACCCATAAGGAGCTCCCTGTACGACATGAAATCTGCTTCCTTTTCGGTCAAGGCCAATGAGTACACCCTGCTTCACAATTTTTCTTGTTCAAGGTTGGATCTTTGCAGATCTGCTGTAGTAAAAGAATACATAATCGAAGTGGGTTTGGTTCCGAAACAGCTATCTGTCATGGTGACTCCTTCGAATGGCTCCATCGCATTCATCAATGCCATCGAAGTTGTATCAGTGCCTGGTAATTTGGTTCCTTCCGTCGCATCCCCTGTTCCTCCAGGGCCTGGTGTCGAGATTTCGGCTCATACAGGCTTCGAGACTGCATATAGGATCAATGTGGGTGGTCCAGTTTTGGATTCGAGGAACGACACCTTGTGGAGAGTTTGGGAGGATGATCGGCCATTCCTGGTCATTTCAGCTTCGGTGCACAGCATCTCAACTGATCCGGATTCAATCAGATATCCATCTGAAGTACCACATTATATAGCACCGAGCTTGGTATATGCCACAGCACAAGAAATGGCAGATGCAAATGTTGGTAACCAGAAGTTCAACATCTCCTGGGTGTTTAACATCGAATTGGGATTTATGTATCTAGTGAGACTGCATTTTTGTGATTTTTTGAGCAAGCCGGCAAGAAACCTTCTGTTCAATGTCTATATCAACAATCAGTCTGTACTAAGCTCATTTGACATATCGGCCAAAAAAGGGTTACTGACTGCTTACTTTGTGGATTTCATCGTCAATGTCCAAATGGATTCAGATAGGAGGATCCTGGTTCAAATTGGTCCTCCTGAGCTGATGAGCTTCCCACCTGATGCAATTCTCAATGGCCTTGAGATCTTCAAACTTAGTGATTTGGACGACAATTTTGATGTGAATCAAATGGTGCATTCTATTGATGTTGAGTTGACAAAAAAGCAAAAGAATGAAGCACTTGTTACTGCATCGTTATGTTTTCTAGGACTTGTGTTTCTAATCATCAGTGTTGTAGTGATCTTATTGTACCTCAGGGGTCGAAGGAATTCTAAGAAGCCAACTTTGGCATCATTCCCGTCACCCATTGCTCCGACCACCCACATGGGCAACTCACACACAAAGGTCTCTACTCGTAGTTATGCTTCATCAGGCCCGTCTCTTGGTATAGGCCAGCTACTAGCCTTCTCAGAGATACAAGAAGCGACCAAGAACTTTGATGAGAGCTTGGTTGTAGGTATTGGTGGCTTTGGAAAGGTGTACAAAGGAGTGTTAGAAAATGGGCTTGTGGTGGCAGTAAAACGGGGAAACCCCCGATCCCAGCAAGGTTTGGTTGAGTTTAGGACAGAGATCGAGATGTTATCCAAGCTTCGTCATCGCCACCTGGTTTCCCTCATAGGTCACTGCCATGAAGCCAATAATATGGTGCTTGTTTATGAGTTCATGGCTGGAGGTCCCCTGCGCAAGCACTTATATGGCTCAGGTCTTCCAGCCCTCTCATGGAAACAAAGGCTTGAGATCTGCATTGGAGCAGCCAAAGGTCTGCATTATCTTCACACAGGAGCTGCCGAGACTATAATACATCGAGATGTTAAGACAATGAATATTCTCCTCGACGAGAATCTTACTGCCAAGGTTGCTGATTTTGGCTTATCTAAGATGGGACCGACACTAGACCAAACTCATGTGAGCACGGTGGTGAAGGGAAGCTTTGGCTATCTTGATCCTGAGTATTTCAGAAGGCAGCAACTAACGGAAAAATCAGATGTATACTCTTTTGGAGTGGTTCTCCTGGAGGTGTTGTGCGCTAGGCCTGCAATCAATCCAGCACTTCCTCGAGATCAGGTTAACATAGTGGAGTGGGCAATGAATTGGCAAAAGAGAGGTCTGCTAGAGCATATAATCGATCCTCATCTTGCAAGGACTGTTAGTCCAGACTCTCTGCAGAAGTTCAGTGGAACAGCCGAGAAGTGCTTAGCAGAACATGGTATCGACAGGCCATCCATAGGGGATGTGTTATGGAATTTGGAATATTCACTTCAACTCCAAGAAACTTTTTCAGGTGTAGTTGGCGACGGAAGCAGCAGTAACTGTATCCCAGACCTTCGTGAATGGATACCACAAGTAGACATTGCACAACATGATGTCAGTTTTTCCAGTGATGCAACTGATGTAGCAACAAGCAGAGTGTTCTCGCAGCTGATGAATCCAAAGGGAAGATAGATAATTTGCAGGGTAAGCTTGATTATCTATTTTTACTAATCTTATACAGGGATTTTGTTGATTGCTACATACAAAGTTCTCGATGCATTAAAAATATGATGTTTCAAAATACTTATTTAGTTAAGACGGAGCAATTGAACTTCCATTACTTGTGTTACTGGAACCACCTGCATTTTTCTCCTTGTTACATATCTTTTGCATGAAAATATGCATATTTGGCTGGATCAAAATGTTTATGGATTTGTTAATTTCATACTGGAAAACTTTTGGATAGGATATAAATCAGGTTTTGTGGTATCAAAATTGAATCCTCATTTAAGTTGGGCAAGCTATTTTTATCAATGTTTGGTCCAAATAACTTAAATTTGGATGGATCTAGTAATTACTCTTGCTTGAAATTGATTGGCACTGGGTCAATGCATGCTGTTTTATGCACTCACATAATGCATTTCTCATGCAGTGGTTGGTAGAGCAAAAAAGCAAAAACATTTGATTAGATGCACAAGATCAAGTTAAAGTGGTATTTGCATAATAATTCATGTGGCCTCCTGATGAATGATTATAAGACTGCTGGACTACCTACATTTTTTTACTACAAGTGCTATTCTACTTTATTAGCTTGACATCGAACAAATGATAAAATAACCTCTGAGAAGCAGTTGGAATACACTATCAATCTTTAATGTTTTAATTCTTTGGAAAAATGGGATTGATCAGGATCACATGCCATGTATAGGTCAATAACATGTGATCAACTGATCAGGGGAGACCTCTCTTTGATCATCCTTAAGAAGATCAACAGAAACACTGGCTAATTACTACAAGCATTAAGTGGAGCGGAACATCTTATGTTGTTTAAGTCCATATCACATTTTATCCAGAGTCTTTTGATTGATAAAGATTTTGAATTGAGTATGACAAAATAGAGTAGGATAGATATAAGATTCAAACTGCTCTGTGCTATATGATATAAATATTAAACTGAATTACCATGAATCCCAAAAGCTTAAATTGTTAGAAAAGAATCCAATCTATATTAGACTCTGAACATTGACATTGTCATCTTATTATATGAGCATATATATGAGTGACAGTTAACTTGTTGATTGATTAAGAGGGAATATACTTTTTGAAGTTGAAACCTGAAGATCCGACATGTCTTCATCTATTGAGACCTGTGTTAGTCACTCATCAACTGAACAAGTTCCACTGTGGTCCTATGCTTAGCTACTCTCAGTTTGGCTTATATGACTGCTAAGTTTGACCATGAAAATATGTCATAAATACCAAGCATCCACAAAAACACTTGAGATTCTCTTGACAATTTGGAACAGGCATATCGATATTTCATTGCACTATATAGACTGGATCTATATCCGCTGATGGGTCGGAATTCTCTCATCATGATATGGCATGTTCTTTTAAGGACCATTTAATCTCACACTTTTTTTTTTTATTGTTTTGGTTCCTGCCATAGTTCAGCTGGTTTTTATGACATTGTTTATGACTAGTTGATTTCATATAGGTATGGACGGCGTTGTTTCTCGCATGTTGGATTGAAGATTTTAGTCAGTAAATTGTGTAATTGATGATGCAGCAAAACTTGCTCAGGATGATAAGTTGTTTGTGGATGTAGAAGAAACATTGACATATGCTCGAAGAATTTGTTGTAAAGGCTTGATTTCATTTGTTGAGGTAATGCAAATGTTTAAATCATGTACATATGTCATGGTGATTGATCTTTTAATCATAGGTTGATTGAGAATTAGAGCATGTAAGGAATGCAGAGTTGTCATTTTATATTTGTCTCTATCAGTATCTTTTATTATATTTTTACAAGATTGAATTCCGTCAAGGATGCTAATCTTGTATCGATGCAACTGAAATATCTTATAAGAGTTTTTCTAAGGGAGTCGATTAGTTGGTTAGAAGTATGGAAGTAAGAAACACAGTTGATATTTAATAATTTGATCTCTAACAAAATAAAAGTAGATGATAATGTGTTCCATGCGAGAATGGAACATAAGTATGTGGTATCATCATTATCATAGTATATTATAAGAGTGGATTAGAAGGTGATATCAAGTTCATGTCATAGAATAGGGAGAGGGTTGTGATCTACGATGTCATCGATGACCTCGATGCTTTGCAATGCCATCCATGGAAGGTAGCTGGGAAGTTGACTACAACGAAGAAGGAAGGCAATCGGGAGGTTACTTATAGTGGTGAGGCAGAGAAGATTGAAATCTATAGTTTGCTAGAGAGGTAGATCATCGACGGTGACATCAAGGTCAAATCTACATATTATCATCGGTAACAGCAAGGTGCAGATCACGATAGGAGAACAATCACCGAAGGCAGAAGATCAAATCGACGCTGACTGATCTACTGTAGATCAGTTCGCACAGGGGAGGTTGCGCATGAGAATTACGCAATGGGAAGGGAGGAGTTGCATCACTCTTGCTGTTGTAGACATTAGCATTGAATAGATCGTCTGCTACGATGTGAAGAGAAGGCTTCTGTTGTTACAGTGTCGATAGCAGTGACAGGTGAAGAGGAGTGCACGAACAGAGGAGTATCGTCGGGTGAGGAAAGAGTAGTGCATGAGCAATCACAACGAAGTTGCTACTATTGTGAGAGAAAGCAACAGTAACAACAAAGACAACAGTGGGGGCAAATCACCAGCGGAAGGAATCATTGTTATAGCGATAGCAGTAATAGCAACGAAGGGAAGGAGATCACTGTCACTGGATTAAGAGTCCGTGTGTCGCCTTCCTCACGAGCAGGCTTCCCTTCGTTTTCACCCACCAAGTATGAGACAATTATGTTACGAGACAAGACCTTAGAGAGAGAGAGAGAGAGAGAGAGAGAGGATTAAGAGTCCATGTGTGTCGCCTTCCTCACGAGCAGCCTCCCTTCGTTTTCACCCACCAAGTATCACGTCTGCGTGCCATGTTGCAGTAATGTCCAAAGCTCGCCTTGTTCCGAGGTGGGGGGCAGTCCCCTCGTTTCCGGGCTTGTTTGCTTCCTGTCATTTCTCTTCTGATTGGTGCATGACCTCTCACCAACTCTGCTCCTTGTCTCTTATGCCAGTAGCTTCTCTTTCCTATGACTCTCTTGGGCTGGTACAAGCATTGATCTCGATATATATGTTTTAATATCTAATATTTACTCTCCTGTGCATCTCGAATTAACTCACTATAATCACATTCTAATATCCTGCAAGTCGGATTAAACTTGGTCCTCTCTATTTTGTAATTGGTGCTTTTGAGATTATTCATCATCTCTGATCAAGATCTTTATCTAGGGCAAATCATGTGTTCTAAAGTTCTATCTACCCCTCTTTATTTCTCCTAATATATATGGAATACCTATTTTCTCTATCTCTCAAACTGGAGGTGAGCATTAATTCAAGCAGAAAAGATATCCTGATCCATCACTACAATACCTTTATTTGTTTGCATGGTTGACTTTTCCTACTCCATGCGTTCCTAGTGGAGCCTCCGACTGCATAGCCTTGCACTTATTTGACCTTCTTCATTCTGACCAGTGGTGTATGCAAGCAGACCCACCCCAGTCCAACAAGTTAATGAGATTGACTCGATCCGGTGTCCACCGTCAGATGTCAAATCTCACGAATCACGAAGCAAGCGAAAAGGCAAGTCTCTTTGCCACGCATCATGGGACCGCGCACCCGTCTCGGCTAGCTGCCTCGGGTTGAGAGATGGCGGAAGGGCCCCATTCTACCTCCAATCACAAGGCAGGTAGATTCCGTGGCCACGAGGCAAGAATGTACACTTTGGTTATCGGAAACCGACAACTACGGTGCGGAGAGAGCGAATTAATACGGGATGTCGTGGTGGATACTCCTCGAAGACTTCTTCTGCCTTTGCTCTTCGTCGTATCGCGGCGCGGTCACCCATTTATTGCACCCACTTCGAGCCGTTAACCCCTTCTCTTCTTTCCCAGTTGGGCTTCAACCATCTCGATCTCGACGCACTTGCGCGCCCCGATTCGCCCGGATCCTTCCTCTTCCTCTCCTCTCCCCCTCTCGAGCTTCCCGTCGCTCCTCAGCTGAGAAATACTCCGAATGCTTAGCTCGTGAGGGCAATGCCCCAGCGCAGCAGACCCCGCCGCCGGGAGGAGCCCCACCCATCTGCGGCCGAGTTCGGCCGCCACCCGGCCCCGGTGAGCGCAGCTCGAGCTGAAGGTGCCGTCCTCTTCTCCTTCAGTTTTACCTCGTCTTTGCTATAGGAATCCTCCGCTTTTGTCCGAGTCTAGGGATGCTTTCTTTTCGTCTATTTCTCTGTTCGTCTTCGGAATAATAAATCATAAATCGCCACCGTATCGCCGTGTTAAGAATCGCTTGTTGGAGTTCGATTAGCAGAAAAGAGGAAGAAAATATTGCATTTTTGGTCTGGAAAGATGTGACTGTTCTGATCAGATTTTTAAAGTGCGTCTGTACTAATTCCTGTTCCCGCAAGATCTTATTTACTTTTTTTTCTTCGCCCAAGACAAATGATTATAATATTTGCTCGTCGATCTCAGATGTCAAGAACCACCAAAACATTACGGACTTGTGTTATTTTTGGTTCCATTGTCCAGTGTGCTAAAAGTGTTCTGCTTTTAATGTGGTACGGAGGTTGTTCTGCTGCCTCTCTTTGGCTACCAAAAGAAGTCACTTCATACACAGTTTGGTAAAGTGAAGTTAACGTTCATGTTGTACTAAAATTCTCATCTTTGAAGCTCCTTTTGGTAATGGCATTTGTAGTTTTGGGAATCACTCGTGCAGGCTTTCTTTTTTTATCCCGAGTTTTACGGCCTGGTGTTTTCACTCTCGTTACGTTCGTAGAACTTCTTTTTTCTCGGATGAGATTGTATTGATCTGTTCCATTCTTAACTTTCCGTTATTTTAAGATTTATGGCTTTGGTTCTGTTGTTTCTTATCTCATAAGTTGCTGAAAACCTGTATGCTTTATTTTGTACCGAATAATGTAATTTCCAAGCATTTCAAAATGTTCGAAGAAGTAGAAAATATTTTATTTATAGTTCTTTCGATTTGGTGAATGCTTGTTTCTTTCTCATCTTACTAGATTCTAGCATAATTTAATTTTCTGCCTTGATTTCAGTGATGTAAATAACCTTGATTATTCCCTGTGATTGCTGGCACTTAAATCTACAATTAACATTTGTTATAAATATAGTTTTTCTTTTATGGCTTTCAAGACATTTATAACAATGTAGTTAAAACATTCTGTAGATTGGTGCCTGCTTACTGCAAGTTCACAGATTCTTATTTTTGATGTCTAATATCTTTTCCTGTATTCCATGAACCATGCCTGATGGGTGCATGTGAAGCTAATTGACATCTGAACCTCTGAAACCATGCAAAAACTCAATATCATTCCCAAAAAAGTCGTACATCTACTGCAAGAAGCTACAGGGTCTTAATAATTTGGGATTGAATACACTTTATAGTGAACTTTCATATATGTAGAACTCTCATCTTGTAGCATGTGCTAAAGCTTTTTATATTTGGGCCAGCCTGCCTAATGTCTCTTGTTGTGAAGTCAAATTCTTATTAATCATTCAGTTGTGAAATGAATCTGCTTGTAATTCAGATATATTTTCCCTCTGAAGAGTGTCAAAGAACATTATGTTAGTTGGATGGCATGCCATTGTACATTCTTATTAGGGTTGGATATGGAAGAGAGAACATATTATATATAGGCTTCTACGGTCTTTTTAAAGGAAAAGTATTATATATGCTTCGTTGGCTATAGTTTTCAGTTCAGTTGTTACTGGAATTGGATTCTATTTTCTCTCTTCACTTTTGTTTGTTTAGTATGTATAAACACTTCCTACACTCTGTATAAAGTTTATGATTTTTTGCTATCTTATGTGCCAAAAAGTTATTATTGTTGAATAGATATGAAATTTTACTTTATTTTTATCAGTGTTTGATATAACTGGCCGAAACTATTTTCCTGAATAAAAATGGTCAAATTTGAACAATCATCTCTAACCATGATGTTCTTATAACAGGGCAGTTTCATTTCAGAAGACAGCCAAATCCAAGGGATGCAATTTGTTCTACTCATAACAATGGCCTTTCTGCAGAAGAAAATTCTGTAAGTGTGCATTCCCTCTTTGGGTTCTAGTGGCATATATGTGCTTTATAATTAATGTCATTCGCTTCAGTCATGGAAAAGCAATCAAAATGTCATCAATTTTGGGAATTAACTGCCTGGTATAAAGGTCTATTATGAAGCATAAGTATGAGCAAGATGCACAAAGTATGTTTCATAAGTAATTCGCTGTTCTTACCAGCTTTGGCAAGCATTTGATACGTACTCAACTTTGTTGCTACTAAATTTTCTTATTTTTTTTTTTTTCTGTAAGCTTATTAAAGCATATGTTTGCCACTTTTTAATGGATGTCCTTGAATAGCCCTGTACTGACTTGTTTAAATGCTTCGATGTTCCCAGTTTGCTCTTGAGATCAGGCAAACTTCATCCAAGAAAGCCAGTGGGATGCCAATAAAAGAACTAATAGATAAAGAGGTGTCAAAAGAAAAGGAAATTAGGCATCCCTTGCCAAGTTTAATTGCAAGACTGATGGGTCTTGATACCCTCCCCTCTTCTGTCAGACCGCAGAGAAGTGTTGATAGTTGTTGCAGGACAACAATGCCTAGGGAGGGGAATCATGTACATCCTGAGGACTGCTCACAACGGCGAAGCTCCGGTGAGGGTCCAGAGTTCAAAGATGTGTTTGAAGTAATGGAAGCATCCAAGAATAGGGAGCAACAAAGCCACTCTGATAGCAGGGGGATGCTTAGATGTCAAGGAAATGAAGCTGACACAGATCTTGTAAGGCAGAAAGTCATGGATATGAAGAGTCTATCAAACAATGAAGTGCTGCAAAACTCTAAAGAATTTAATGATGCATTTGATTCAAGCAAGGATCTTCTCATTGGAAACCATTGTCCATATGTGAACTGTGCACCATCCTCACCTCATCGAAGCAAGATCACAATCTTAAAACCATCTAAAGGTACTAAGCATTGGAGCAACGAAGTTTGGTGTAACTCATCCAAAATTGAAAGAAATCATGATTGGTGCTCTCATATGCAGCAAGAAGTCACAGGCTTTTTTAAAATGTATCCATTCTGCCTTAACGAATGCTCTATTGGTGAAATCAGTGGTTCCCTTTCACAACATTCATCGGCATCACGAGATGCAGGCAGATCTGAAACTCATGTTGATCCTGCTCGCATTGTTATCTTAAAACCAAGCCTTGAGAAAGCTCAAAAGATGGCAGAGGCTAGTTCTTTTGCCCATGAGGGCTTCTTGTTTAGTTCCAAAAGGGGCACTGGAATTGCAGCGTCTAGAACTCAGGTGCTTCAGTATGAAGGAAGAGACGAACATTTGTCTCATCGCACACAGGTATCGAACCACAAGGTAAAGGGTTCAAGAGAAATTGCTACAGAGAATACAAGAAAGACGAGGCACTCCATAAGTAGCTGCACCAAAAAGAACTTGACTTCAAAAATGAATCCATATCCTGGAACTGAAGACTCATTTATGACTCCAGGCGAGTCTAAACTCAGCCACTCAGAGGCAGTATATCAGAACCCTGACCCTTTTGGTGAGTGGAGTAACAGCTTCAGTCCATCATCTTCGTATTCAACAGAATATTCAAGCAGAGAAGCTCACAATCGTCTGTCTGAAAGATGGAAAACAACCCACCAGTTTCAGAAAATGGGACTTATTGCTCGAGGCTCAAGCACACTGGGTGAAATGTGTGTACAATTTGATAGAGATACACCAAAGGTTACTGTGGACATGATAAATACTAAGAATTTTTCATATGAAAAGCTCACTAGCAACGAGGTACTCAAAAGCAAGGGATGTCATCGGGTTCATGGTGCTGATGCCCGGAGAGATGGGAGCTCCAGATTCTTGCCAAAGACTCTGCCACATCCAGTTCCGTATAACCTGCAATTTAGTGACAGGGAACGAGATGGTGGGAGTTGTACCAATATGATCAAAGATGTACCAGATATGGGAGCCTCTGTTTCTTCAGTTGTGAAATTTAGTAAGCCAGAAGTACCACTAATGAAAAGCCCTAAGCATCAATATCACACTTCTAAACTAGCTCATTCTGTTGGTGAGGAAACCATGCTAACTAAACGTGATATCCATGTGAATTCAGAAGGATTGTGGAAGAAAATTAATGTGAAAAATTTCTTAGAAAAGACGGTGTTACATCCTACACCTACTGATGATGTCATCACTGAGAGAAATCAGCTAGCAAAAGGAGCATCAATTCCGATAGACACACCATGGCATTTGACCACTCAAATGGTGCCTAAATTATCTGCATTTGAAGTGCCATCAGAGAATGAGGGATTATTTGGCCATATTCAGAATGTAGTGATTGAGGTATTTATCTGTCATTATATTCTTCAGTAAAGATTTTTTAAAAAAATTGATAGTGGTTTTGATCATTGTTACCAAAAGGAAGCATATAGGGTTATATGATGATTTAACCCCTTCCCTTTTTTTAACCATGTCTATGAGGTCTCATGCTTTTCTGGTTTATTAAGTTTATATAGGAAAATCTTTTAGATGCAGTTGGTTAAACATTGAAATGTAGATAAAAGGATCTTACGAGGTACATTGTGGATTCATCTCTGTTTCTACTAACATAGAAATCACTTGATGGCCATCTCGTAAATTAGCATGACCACATATGTCAACTTTTCCTAAACATGCTATATCTTGTTACCATCCCCACCAAATATCATTGTTGTTGGTTTCCCTCCTTACCAAAAATATAATTACTCTCTCGAATGCTTATGTATTGAGAACCTAAAACTGTAAAGGAGATCAATTTGGAGTGATTGCAATCAATCTTTCCTGCCTCAGCTTGTCCGCCTAGATGTGAAACTTAATCACTTCTTTTGTCTGCTCACACAATATTGTCATGCTTTATCTGTGTTAAATAGGGAGACTTAATTGCTTTGGAAAAATATATAATCTTCATGGTCTTTGGTCCATATTTTGCTCTATGTGCTCCTAAATTAGGTCAATTTAATATTCTATTGTTGTAAACATGAAATAATCTTTGCAAATCTCTTTCAGTTTCTCAAAAGCAAATTTCATGTTGCCAGGAAAAATCAAGCGAACAACCTCAAGAGAAGCTGCTTCTGTGTGAATCAGACATGGCTAAACCACATCCTCTAGTCTCCGAGGAACTTGAACAACCAAGCCCAACCTTTGTTCTAGAGACTCCATCTGAAGATGGCACTTATAGCTCAGGATGCTTTGAAAGATTAAGCGCAGATCTTAAAGGCAAGGGAACAACTTTGTCATCAAGTTTTATCTTCTAGTTCCTCTAGATTGCACATTTGTTGCTTATTTAGTTTGATTGAACTGGCAGAGCTTCGCGTGCAACTACAGTGTCTAAAGCTGGAGTCAGTAGCTACATCTGCAGAGAGTGATGAAGATTGTGCAGGAGACAATCATGTGCTTCTGCCTTCCATGGAGGTACACCGAGAATTCAGCGATGTTGATGACAGAGACTTCACCTACCTGCTTGATGTTCTTATAGAGTCAGGTGTCCGAGGCACTGATGACCACAGGTTCTCAGATGCATTCTACTCGCGCGGTCATCCTGTCAACCAAAACGTGTTTGATAAGCTCGAGAAGAAGTACGATGGGGTTGCATCATGGCCAAGATCAGAAAGGAAACTGTTGTTTGATCTTATAAATTGCACTCTAGCAGGTCTGATCACCCCATATATGGATGTGCACTTGCGGATGACATCGATGACGTCGAAGATATGTGTGCCAGCATGGGATCGTGAAGGTCTTGTCGAGGCTGTGTGGCAAATGGTGGTGAAGCAAAGGAAAGAGCTACATTGCAATCAGGAAAACATGTTGCTGGAATCAGGATGGTTTGGATTGGAATATGGTATCGATTTGGTTGGGATGGAGATGGAGGGGATGTTGAATTCTGACCTATTGGAGGAGCTCATTTGTGAATTTGTCTTAGTATAGTTCAACGGATTCACGACTCCGGCAAGGCTTCATATTCTACAAGCTGTACTCATGCAGCTGCCCTCAGAAGGCTGTGGCAAAAGCATCAACACAACATATTTGTAACTCTTCGTTTACCTGTTCTACTAGTTCTTAGTGACTTCTAAGGAGCATGTCTCCTGAAAACTAGGTGGACTTTATAGTTCTTGTGTTTCTTAGGAGCCGCTGTGACACCCGATGTCAAACTAAAATGCATATTCACATTAAGCTTCGGTATCCAAGTCTCAGCTTGACGAGTAGCTTTTCTGTGCCATCTCTGTGTTAGTGGCCATAATATAATTCTAATACTATATCGACTTAATAATTTGCTTATCATTCTAATACTATATAGGTATATTATTAATATATTATACATAATGAAATTTTAGAAATAAATTTTCTAATATATATATATATATATATATATATATGTATATACGGAATGGTTTTCTAATTTATGCTAGCATAAATTACTAGCTCGAAGATTTATGGTATCAAAATTCAAATACGTACACGGGTATCATTAAATATCAACTCGTGTTCTTCGCAAAAAGGTTAAGTCACGTGCGAGAACAGGAAATATCATTTCTGTGGGCTCTCGGGAATCAGAATCGGACACGTGTAGACTTGTCCCACGTGTGGAACCAACCTTCCCTGCCGCGTGATTCAGCGGCAAGGGTGGGTCCCGTTCCCGTTTGCTTCCCCAGTGGGTGCGCCACGAGCGGGCTGGTACGGTAATACCGTGTCGGGCGGCTCCCATGCGGCCCAGCATAGCCGAGGCTTGGCTCGCGGCTCCGCGATCGATGGCAACCGTCGGATCGGTGACGAGACGCCCCTCCCACCGGTTTCCAATCCCGTCCCCTAAAAGGCTTCGCCACTTCCAGGACGAACGCAGCGTCCCTTCTGTTGACCGGTCAACGATCAACCCCCACCTGTTCTCCTCCACCCGGTCGCCGTCACCCTCCTCAAATCCTGTAATCATCGCTTACTAATTCCACCATCATTCATTCTTCTCGTTTTGCCCAATGCCATCTTCATATGCTTCATGGTTCGATCAACAGGAATCGACGGGAATATAAATTGCCTTCGTCCCTGTTCGACATGGATTTCAATGGTCGTCTTCTTCGTTCCACCTTGTCATCATTGCATGAGAGGAGCCATCTCCACATAACAGGAGGCTGGATTTGATTCTTGGAACATTCGGACGTGCAACTCGAGAGCTATATGAATCACCTTGTCATCATTGCCTCCTGATTCCTCTAAAAAAGAATCCTTCTCTCCTTCCTATGGGTTCTTATTAATTGGTCCAATCTGCTCTTTCTTTCTTTCTTTCTGGATCTTTGCAATCATGCTATCCCAAGTGTTCAAATTATGCGCGTGTGGGTCATCTTCTGTTCCTTCTCCATCTGTTCTTTAGCTTGTTTCAAACAGGAAGCAGCAGCGCCTGCTTGTTCCTTTTGTACACAGAAAGTGGTGCGAATGATTATGTAGTGGGTGAACAATGTTGGGGGGGTGGGATAAGACGCAGGATTATGTGGTAAATGGCATGTTTCTTTTGGTTGCAGGGTCCTATTAAGCTGATAAGTGCTGTTGATGGACGAGAATTTGATCGAATAAGAGGCAGTGGTTTGTGAGATTACGAGAGCGAGATGGACTCGCCGGGCGGGCAGCAGAGCATCCGCAGGAAGAAGATGACGAAACAGTTGACCGGGAAACGGGACGACACGCCGCTGCATTCCGCGGCCAGAGCAGGGAATTTAGTAGTGGCGAAGGAGATTCTCTCGGGAACGAATGACGGAGAACTGAAGGATCTGTTGTGCAAGCAGAACCAGGTGGGAGAGACTGCTTTGTTCGTGGCTGCCGAGTATGGCTACGTCGATGTGGTGCACGAGATGATCAAGCATTACGACGTTGCGATGGCGGAGATAAGGGCCAAGAATGGGTACGATGCTTTGCACATCGCCGCCAAGCAAGGGGATGTAGGTACAGCAAATGTCATCGTCTCTGGCTATTGCTCCTGTCATTTTTTGCTCGATCTCATTCAACTCCTGAATCGGCCAGATGTGGTGAAGGAGCTGCTCAAAACTCTTCCGGAGCTCTCGCTGACGGTGGACTTGTCCAACACCACCGCGCTAAATACGGCGGCAACACAGGGCCACATCGATGTGGTGAACCTCCTGCTCGAAACTGATAAGAGCCTCGCACTGATCGCCAGGAGCAACGGAAAGACTGCGCTGCATTCCGCTGCGAGAAATGGGCACTTGGAAGTCGTCAAGGCTCTTCTAAGAAAGGAATCCGCGATTGCCACCAGAACTGACAAGAAAGGCCAGACTGCACTTCACATGGCAGTCAAGGCAACAAGCCTGGAGTTGGTAGCGGAGCTTCTCGAGTCCGAGCCCTCTTTGCTTAACCTGGTGGACACGAAGGGCAACACAGCACTGCATATAGCAGCAAGGAAAGGCCGCGCTCAGGTGAAGTGCTCTGTGATCCTGGCTTGCACATCCTTGCACTTGCCTGGATCTTTGTGTTTTGGATATCGCTTTCAGTGAGGGTGAGATGAAGGAGCAATGCATCGTTGCAGATCGTCAAGAGATTACTTGAGCTCAAGGACCTTGAGATCAAAGCTATCAACAAGTCAGGGGAGACAGCCCTCGACACTGCGGAGAAGATGGGGCATATGGAGGTTGCCAGCGTCCTCCTGGAGCACGGTGTGCAGAGCGCAAGGACCATGAAGCCCCCTCCTGCGAACCCGGCGCGGGAGCTAAAGCAGACGGTGAGCGACATCAAGCACGAGGTTCACTCGCAGCTGGAGCACACACGCCAGACGCGGAGGCGCGTGCAGGGGATCGCGAAGAGGCTCAACAAGCTCCACCAGGAGGGCCTCAACAACGCCATCAACTCCAACACCGTCGTCGCCGTCCTCATCGCGAGCGTCGCATTTGCAGCCATCTTCACGGTTCCCGGGGAATACGTGGAGTCCGACAACTTAGCTCCCGGGCTGACGCTAGGAGAAGCCAATGTGGCGCATCAAACGCCGTTCATGATCTTCTTCGTCTTCGACTCGGTGGCTCTTTTCATATCCTTGGCCGTCGTGGTGGTGCAGACGTCCGTGGTGGTCATCGAGAGCAAGGCCAAGAAGCAGATGATGGCCATCATCAACAAGTTGATGTGGATAGCCTGCGTGCTCATCAGCGTCGCCTTCCTCGCCCTCTGCTTCATCGTCGTGGGGCGTACACAGAAGTGGCTGGCGATCGGGGTGACGGTCATAGGGACGGTGATACTGGCGACGACGCTGGGCACCATGCTCTACTGGGTGATTGCTCATCGAATCGAAGCCAAAAGGATGAGGGAAATCAGGCGGGCAACGCTCGGTCGATCGCGGTCGTGGTCCGTCTCTGGGATGTCAGACTGCGAGTGGGTCAACAAGGAGTACAAGAAGATGTACGCAATCTGAGAGTAGCAACCATCACGTAGGCACCATCATCAGTTCAGCCATGTCAGTGTCAAAAGATGTGTTCTTTCCTGGCAAACAAAAATGTCGGGAAGAAAGATGGACAGGCACTATAACTTCTTCTTCGACATGCTTCTCTTTTTGGAGTCTCCTGATGAGACCGAGAGCGCTAATGATCCTCCAGCTTTCTGTACAATCCATAGAACAGCTTGGTCTGTCGAACAAAGTCTTGGGATAAGCTTTTGCAGATCAACTTGAGCTTCTTGGAACAACATCTGTAGTACGCTAATGCATTCAGCTCGTGGGCAAAGGAGAAAGAAACATCACGATCCACAAGCCACAAGTCGTGAAAAGAGTACATACAACCAATACGAGTACGTCTCCGACCTGACCGTACCAAAGCACGTTGCACGGGCACCGTACGTAGCCTGTATCAGGAGGGTACGAGGCAGTGCACCGCATCCGAAACACGTGCCGGAGTACCA
Organism: Musa balbisiana; assembly: GCA_004837865.1. Lineage (NCBI taxonomy): Eukaryota > Viridiplantae > Streptophyta > Magnoliopsida > Zingiberales > Musaceae > Musa > Musa balbisiana. The sequence goes on from CM017195.1 coordinate 1,751,041, forward strand.
CATGTTCATCATGTAAAATGTCACAGGCAGGTAAGTTGAGAGAGAGACGGCTCGGTATTGCAAACGTTACAGTTTTAAAACCTGAGGTATCAAAGTAGGTAGATGATACAAAGGATATACAAAAGAATATACAACCAATAAATAACTTCTTTGTTCGAGTCAGGTCCCCCTAAATTAGATAAAGCGGATGTTGATCGTAACTCGCCGAGTAATGTGAGCATCATCATTTCACCCAAACTGAGTACGCTAATTCCAACTATTTATTTGGCCCCAATTCCTGCTCAAGTTCATCAAACTCCCACCCTCCGATCTCCTCGGTCGAGTAATCCCTGCCCACTTTTCCAAATTCCATTTCTAGCTTTGCTATTTCTGATTCTGGATCTAATATCTCGTCTGCGGTCCTGGGAGATGACTTCGGTGAGTAGAAGACACCTTTGGATTTTGGTGAAGAGGAGATCTGAACAACAGGTTGAGATGACTTGGGTGAGTCCACACGTTTGAATTTTGGTGAAGACGAGATCTGAACAACAGGTGAACCCTTTTCTGAATCATCTTCCATCATCATTTTCTCTGGAACTTCAATCTCTAGAAAAGGTCTTTCAATGGATTCAAAGTCCAATCTCATTTTCTCAATCGATTCAAATAATTCCTTGACATCAGGATCATCTCTCCTGCAGAAAAAAGATGACCACGAGTCTAAATTCATTTGGAAAGAAAAGAAGTTCACACGGGAAAAGGAGACATTCACACACTAAGAATGCCAGAAAAGCATAAGATATGGAGTACCTGGAACCATTTTCCCTATCAGCATAAAACAACTCTTTCATATGATCAACCACGCTGAAGGCAGTAACGATCTGGAAAGAGATTGTATGATTCATCATGATAAACATAACCATCGGTGGAAGAAAGATTCACTTGTCAAGAACTCCATTTAGACCCATCGGTAAACTAAGAGAAGTCGTAAGAAATACCTATGGAAAACTTCTCAATACAGTTACAGATTGTAGCAGTTACAAATTAGTTGGTCTTGGCGGAATGTGAAAACTCCTAAAGATAATTTGGTCTATGACTTGGGAAAATATCAAATTATAACTTCAAAGTTTAATAAAACAGAGAGAATAAACAGAAGCAATCTCTCTTATCCTTCGAGGAAACCGGTAATCAATAATCAAGTTCCGCTTAAAATTTGGTCTGGAAAACCACTAAGCAAAATGACAGACTCGCTTGTGCAGTATATATTCCGTGAGAAGAAATTCAACAAAATCGTAATAATGTAGCTTTGTCATATTTGCAAACAATACTGCTTTATGACATATAATTTATCATAAAGTCACATTCTAACAACAATTTTCATCAAGATTAACAGTATTGAGATTTTGGATTAAAAAAATATTTTCTAGGTCCATAAACTCTTCATGATCAACAGAGGAGAAGGTGGTCAAATTAAACAAGATTGGATTAAAGTCGGTTCACAATGCTTTTATAAGGACCAACATACTAATTTTTTTTCTTATTCACTGCATAGCATCATAAGATAGTTCATTCATTACTTCCACAAGGTTCAACATATTAACAGATAACATTTTCCATTTCATTGTAACCCATAAATTTCTAACATTTAATAAGTAAACTTATTTTCAAGCAATGCAGTAGAATACCTTTGTTTCAGTTGCCAAGTATTCCTCTTCAACATATTTCCTTGGGTTTGACTCTTTAGATATCTTATCATCAGGATTTTGCATCGCTTCTGACCTGCAAATCATAATGGCAAAAGTTATTCAATCAATGGGAAAATATGCCTTCCACTGCCTTGAAGGGCTAAAGATATAAGTATATTACCTATCATTTAATATTTTCAAGTTCTCCACAAATGTGCTGATATGAGCAATAGAAGGTTTAAGTTCATCCTACACAAATAACAGAAACGGGCCAAGGTCAAACAAGACAAATATTATATTAGTGTCCATCAAGACAACAAAACCTATATACAACTGAAGTATTTCCAAAATATGCTAATGGAAAAAGCAATACCTTGCAAGCAGAAAGGTGATGTTTGATCAACTTCAGAAAACAATTCCCACATTTCTCCAACTCATCACTACAAGAAGAAGATAATACATGGAAGAACGAAACAACAACTAGTAGACATGCATCCTGAACCAGATCATGGATCCAAATCTATCAAAAAGGCATGGAAAGCATACCTAATCTGTCTGTCCTTCAGGTCTGTGTATGAAGATTGGAGCTGCCATGTATCTTCTAAGAAATTAATCCAGACATGGACAATATCAGCTTCTGCTTTACATGAAGCAACAGATTTTGCAAGTTCATTTTCCTGAAATTTATAGAAACCTTAAAGGCTCAGTACTTAAACTAACTAAAACTTGGTACTTAAATTTGAACTAGGATTCTCACACTATGTTTACAAGAGTATATTTTTATAAACCAAGGATTGGGAATTGAGAACCTTTGTCTTCAGGTGCAAAACAATCTGATTGCTTGCTTCGTCAAACTGGTCTCTCTCTTCCCTGGTTTTATTGAGTCGTCCAACAACAGCTGCCAGAGAAATATTAACCTACGAAGTAACAATGTTGTGTGATGTTATGTCTCAGAACTGGCTTCCAGATTGCAACAAATGACTTTGAATCATTCAAGTCCAGAACTGGCTTCAAGAAAATAACAAAATATTGTGAATCATATAAGTTTCAATGACATAACATAAATTGGAAGATGCTTTTAGAAGCTATATCACATCGTGACATCCTGTGTTGTTTGTAAAGTAGAAAATCTCAGGCAATAGACGTAACCTACTACCAAAGCACAGACGATAGCTTAGGTGACTAGGCAACACTCAAGTAACAACTTTAAGAGACAGAAAATCAGATGACAAGCAGCAGGTAACAACTTCAGATTACATAACACCAGATGACAAGCAGCTCAAGGATTTTTGACAGTATCAAATGGTGGCATCATACAGCTGCATACTTGGCAACTTGCACTAGTTTGATAATAGCATAGTAAATCAGTGACTATAGTTATTAGTCATCTGACTTAACATCATTTTATTCATGTAGGCCCTGAATTTCCAGAATCCTTGCATTGTAATTCACCTAGTAACTTCAATTATTGAGCAACTGAGTGATGTCAACAGGCTTCAGATAAAAGTAATATAAAATAAAATTATCCTGAGATAAAAGTTACCTTCTTTAGTTGAGCCTCAAGTTCATCTCTTTGTTTCTCCAGTCCAGCAATCTCAGCGAGCAGTTCCTGACATGAATTGGCAAAAGAAACTCATAAATGTTGTCCAGGAAGACGTAACTCTACAAACACAATAGCTCAAGTGGGTGTATTAGAAGTTTTCATACAAATTAATGAATAAGATTCATGACCTACAACTACAAGCTTAAAAAAAAGCTCTAATACCATGTCAATTATTTTGATAGATCAATAAGAACAATCACAAGAAGCAATAGACTCGATACTTATCATTAATTGGATAAATACAATATAAATAACAGATACACGAAACCAGATGATGTATCGATAGATGGGAAATTGGGTTACAGAAAGAAAATCATGAAAAATTTAAAGATTTCTGCAAAATAAATGCAGAAAAACAAACAAGTGAACCTCAAGGATCTGGAATTTGAGTTGCAAGGAACAAGTTCTTGAACTTTCCTGGTTTTATCATGTATCATGCTTGAGCCCTTTAAAGGTTGGCACAATAGACATATCATATCAACAAAACTTGGCAAAAACCAAAATGAAGAAACTTGATATTAAGAAACAAACTTACTTTTTTGCCAAAGAAGCAGCAACATTGCTAGTTGCTTTTCCTGCTATTGAGTTCTATGAGGATAATAACACAAGTCAAGAGAAGAGCAATAAAAAAAATCTTTTCTTTTATTGTTTGTAGTACTCATAGGTATTCCTCTACCTTAACTCACACTACTACTAACTAACTCACCTCATCTAATTGACATCTATATATCTCCTGTTGGACATGTCCATTCATCTTATTTTGATTCATTTTTCCTTGATGTAAACTGCATCAAATAGTTTATGATTGTAAATATTTCTTATTCTTTCTAGTAAACCAACGTCCACCTATACATATTCACCTCAATAACACTAAACACTTTTTGATCCTAACTCATTTTATCAAACCAACACATATATAGATCTCTTTTTGCACATATCCATGCATCTTAAATGATTGTGTCTCATTTTATCCTTGATATGAAATGCCTCAAATTGTTCATGATTGTAAATATTTCTCAAATGGCTCATAATTGTAAATTGTCTCTTATCATAACCCAACACATTCACCAAAACATATTGATCTTGATAAGACAAGTTTTTGTAAATACTCTTTCATAGGGGTCCAACATTGCTATTCATTAAGCACGCATTAGGTAAATGATAAAACTAGGTTTAATAGTGGTGATGAAAGTTCACAAAGAAGGACAAAGTAAGTACCAAGGAACATACGCTGTAATATGAAGAATACAATGCTCTTAAGGTGTTACAAACGAGTCAGTGCAATGAAATTTGGGACTTCAGGTAATCCAGTAGATGATGTAGTCACAAGTTTCATCAAGTTGTCTTCAACCCCTTCTTTTTTTCTCTTTTTTTTAAATCTTACTGAGTGATACACTAAGAAAGAAGGTTATTCATGATCACCCTACAAAAAGCAGGACACTGATGGAACATTAGCAGGAAGTTCATTCACGTATTAAGGGAAACATTATCAAGCACAATTGTCCCATTTATCTGTTTCAGACCAAGAAAATCTTTGCAAGCTTTGTTTTAGTAAATGCAAGCATAGCCACCAGACTAATAGCAAATATGATTATCAATAGAAAATATAAGGATCATATACGAAAAGATGAATAAGACTATGGGCTTTCACTGAAGCTACTTGCCCATGAGCTAGGCATTTGTTTAACACAACAGGACCTATAATATTTTTGCTTTAAACAGAAATAACCTCAAGAAGCAATAAAACTACTAAAGATTTAACGAAGAAACAGCATCCATATTTCTTGTAAAATTATGATTTTGAAACATTTATAAGGATATAAGGATGGCCTACAATACAACAAAGTACAAACTATCATCATAATAATCCTAATGACTGTCATATATGGGTCTGCATAAATGAGTCATATATTTACCTTTTCAACTTCACTAACTTCATTAGCTTTAGCTACACGAAAGTTAAGAGCCTCTTCTTTCTGATGCCTGATTTAGAGATGGAGAAAACATAAGTGGACTACCATGCAATATGTTCTTCCAGAAACTCACCACAAATTCAAGATCTTAGAATAGTAAAATAATTGGTAGAGGAAAGTATAAATTGTGCTAGACTTGAGAATAGGCAATAGAACAATTTACACCTTCCTTTACATATAACTAATTAAACAATGAAAATCTATGACATTCTAAAAAATTCTTAATCTCATAATTTTAAAGCATAACTGATTTATCCAAGATAAATATTTGTAAATGAATAAACAGTTATCAAGACTGAACCACCATCTATTTCATTCACAAGCACCAAACAATATCATAGACCGAACATTATCACAAACTACAATGTCCCAATTATTTAGGGTTGGGTTGGCCACATTGATCTTTTTCAACCATTGAATTCAATGTCGAGCAATATTCCTAGTTAAGTCAAAAGCATTTAAATTTATTTTTATTGATTCTTGTAAAATTTTCTTAAGTTTTCCCCGTACCTCTTCTCTAAGGTTTGGTTTCTTGATTGCCATGGCCTCTTTCAAAAGTGCCTATAAGTTCCTCATGACTACAGATCCCTGCACCAGCACTGTTTGGTCTAACTGTGGAAGTTGTCATGTATCAGTTCCCTAATGGTGAATGGTTGGACAGCATTAGAATGTTATGATAAAGCACTGTCCTCTTATAGAGGGCAAGAGGAGACTGAGTGTTGAGCATGTGTTCTTCAGCCGCACCCATGCTTGTAGCTTGGCATGTGTTGAGTATCTTGGTTTGATGATATCAAAAATATTTTAGAAGAAAATGAAGATTAAGTAATTTACATGGCGTGGCAAGCAGAGCTTTTCAAACATGAACAAGTGAATAAAGCTGCCATTTTCACAGAAAACAATAAGTTAACAACAATATCCAACAAGTTGGAAATGGAACATGAAGTACTAGAAGTCTGGGATACATGCAAAACAATTTCAAACACCCAATCTCCTGATAGTTTATCAGAACACTCACATGCCCTTTAGACACTTGATTTTTTACGTCAACCATCAATTTTTTGTTTCCATCCTCAGCATATAATGAAGCCAATAAGAGAACCAAGCAGAAATAACTTAAATCTTATTTATTTGCCTTTCGAGTGGTGAACCTAGTGCATAAGGCTCCCACGGGCTCCCCGATACAGGGTCTAGGAAAGGTCAAAGTATGACGTTTTCCTTTTTATGTTTAAAATTATCCTCTCTATAATCAAGAATCATGGGAAGGATAAATCACTAAATAGTAACAAGATCATCAAATCTACATAACCAAGTTAACGAGTCTATCCTCTGTGGCTCTAGTAAACTATTTACAAGTCATTTAATAATATTCTTTGCCTATGTCCAGCACAAGTAAACAGCTCAGAGAATGCAAGCCATAATTTAATATTAAAGCTGCAATAGATAATGAAAATAATATACAAGTGTCATGTAGGACCTGTGATCTAGAATACGTTTTTCTGCCTTTGAGGAAGAGTTGGCAAGAGAATCTGCAAGAACTTTTAATTTATCGACCTGCCAGATAAACATTGTTAAAATATATCTTTTCGTATTTGTGGCAAAACTTAGTCATTTCTAAACATTCATTAATTGATATCAGCAAGAAACTACAGTAAACTATCACATACATAGAATAGGTGCTTGACATATCATGGTAAAAATTGTGTCCAGCAATGAACCAGCACAAAACATGGTGCAGCATGGAAACATCACAGCCAGCTATGATTTAGAGCATCAATGCCAATTTAGTTCTTGGCAAACAAAAGCCACAGTTTGAAATAAAAAATGTGTTCAAGTATCAAGGAGAGTATGCATGACAGTCCTACTGCATTAGATCACCAGCCAAAAAAAAAGGCAGCAAAATGGCACATGGTGCTTAATAAAAGACTGGCCATGGCACAGTAAAACACAGAATATATATGAGAGAGCTAAATCCTTGGATATAATGAATAAGTTATATGCTACAAAGCAATGTCTAATTTTCAATGGAAGAGACAACACCAATAAGGCACTTGTTCTGCTCAGTCCTCAATCTTTGTCAAGATTGTTAATCCAGAAAAGGATATTTAGTGGGATCTTCTAACAGTAAGAATATTATTGCAGTTCAAAAAAGTTTTTTTTTTGGGCTGCAATTCAGAAAAAGTTATATCAACAAGCAGGCAGAAGATATTTTCCCAAAAAAGTTGATGACAAAAGAATGGGAATCATTATCATGCTCCAAAAGACCATTCCAGGAAGTTTCTACAAGGTAAAATTCACTAATTAATGCAAAATAGATCAGCCTAATTGACACAGTTTCCAACTGTATGCCAAATACATCACATGTTGCTCATAGGAATTAGCACAAAATAGAAGCATATAGCTATATGTACATACACTAGAAAATTCAGACGCAAACAACAAAATAATAAGCATGCCTTTTGAGAATGGATCTCCAATGACTCCCCACTTTTTATCTTTTTCTTCTTCAAAAGCAGGCCTTCGAATCTAGAGCAGATCCGAACCTCTGCCAGTGCTTTTTTTAGGGCCTACAGAAAAAATGGAAACTTAAGTTCTATTATGACTTGATACAAGCCAAGAAATAAAACTAAAGGAAATGATGCCAAATTTACAACAGTCTCAAATACATGTTTCAAATATGTGACATAGGAAAGAGGTAAAGATGGATAAATTTCAATTTCTTTAAAGAAACATGATGAAAGAAATTATGTTATAATCCTAAAAGTAAGCACTACACCAAGCAAAAGTTCCTATGATAAATTAAAGGCAAACTGTAGTGAAAACTGATAATAGAAAAGTAATGACTAAGCAAACTAAAGGCTTTTAACTTCCAACATATACCATTCATCTTCACCACATGTTCTACTGTGACAAAGAAATGCATATCACAAACCATTTTATCCTTTAACAGAAGGTATATTATCAAAGGCTAAAAGTCTTGAATAACAAACTTACCTCCACTGAAGCAAAAGCTGTCTTTTCAGACGTTCCAACATGATCTTCGCCTGAAGGCACCTGCAATGCTTCCATCCCATCAACCTTTTCTCGAAGCTTTGAGACTTCATATTCTAACCTGAAAATATGAAACCATCTATGATGGAACATGACATGCAGAAGAATCCAAAGAAGACAAGAATGACACTTAAGCAGGGCATGAATGGGCAAGTTATCATGAACCAAGCCACTAAAATATCAGGCTTGCATTTCAAAGTTACAAGTCCAAGATGAGCCTGGGTTGCAAATGTCTGAACCAACCTAAATCTATGTTGAGTTTGTGAGTAAAGCAATCTGACCACAGCCTGCATAACCTGACCTTAAGCAGACATATAAACCTCCTTGTTTTAACCTAGATTGCAGACCTAACCCGAGCTGTTCGAGTTCTGTCAAGCCAAGACTGAACAGTTGGCTGAACCACAAACAGAGGCCTGTTCGTTCAAGCTTGGCTCATTAACCCCATTATTTCCATATTGCAAGGGTTAACAGTACAAAAATTTTATATGAAAATTTTATCAAGGCATAATTGCAATGGCCTTCAATTTCTTTCCTCATATTCTAAGCTTGTAAAAGTCTTATGCGACTTAACCGATGGGAGAATTTGGTGATTAAGAATTTCCTGTCAGTTCCTTGAAAATCCAAATTTTAAAAGGTTATTATATTAATTCATTTTCCTCTTTAAGTAAATCAAAAAAAGATACTTGCAATGCAACACATATTGCATGGGCATGAAACCGAAGGAACAATAAAAGCAAGTCCGATTGATGACCTTGTTATATCAGCATTTAACTTTAGTCCTGAAATTGCACCTTGAGCAAACTGAAGTAGTTCCTCCCGCTTCACCTGAAATATTTTAATATGATAGCACATCATTGTTTCACCATATATGAAGTATCATCATAATGTCGTCATGAACGACATAGCATGAATAGAAAAACTCATAAGAACTCACGTTGAAAGACCATCAAAATTTTCTGATAAAACTCACTGAAACATCACCTAATAAATGTATCCGGTTATGTAAAATCACATTTCAATGCAAGACAAGGTAATGATTCAGAAGATGTCTTTAAAAATAAATTCAAATGCAAGCAAACAGCCTGATTTCACATGCAAAACAGGAATTAAATTCATGGTATATGACTCAGAACAAGCGACATATACCAGTCCTACAAAACCTTTGGTTGTGGGCCTCCCACATCTTAGGGGTTATAATCGAACTGCAACATACCATTTATAAAACAAAGTTAATCAAGTGTTTCAATGCCAGTCTAGTGCTCACACAACTAACTATGATGATAGCCATGGCAATACCAACTTTCTAGAGGACTTTGGAAGCAAGAAGAAAGATTAAAAAATTAAGATTTTTTCCACTTCCTCTTTCTTTCCATACTTCTCCATTGATATCAGCTTGTACCGGTTGATACTGGACCCATTTTGGTCCAAATGGCAATGTTATTAATACAGTACCAAGATCAAAATCAGTCTTGCAAATTACTCAGAATATCCAGCATCATTTATGCAGTAGCACAAACCAATAATCATGCTACAATATCTAATGAGGACATCCTTCAATCATAACAATCAACACCCATTTCATGGTTATCAAAATTAACAATATTAAAATAAGTAATTAAGAAATCTGAAATGCCAAAACAATGTGAAAATTGTAACACAAACATGTTACTAACCTACATTGGAATAAAGAGTTTCAAATCTCCGTTTGCTCATGAGTATGAGAATATTAGTGAAGTATCATTTTTACACTAGAACTATTGTCATACTCGGACATCACCAGCAAAACCAAATATATCAATATTTTAAGTAGCAGCAAATGATAACAAGAGTGAGCATTTTCCTGTTGAAGTTGTACAGTTTGCCTGAGAAATGCCTCAGGCAGTGCAAATGTCAGAACAATGTACAGCCTCAACCTTTCTTCCAAAAACCTAAAAAAGAACTTTCAGCAAAGCTCAACAATTTTAAGCTCAATATATCATATCATGATGAATTTGTGATATAGTATTTTCCCCAACCACCTACAAACACCTTGTAAACATGAGAATCACATTTAACAAACTTCACAACCATTCAAATTCTTGCACATTAGTCATTCATCTTAACTGAAGTATAGCAAAATGAAATATCAAATGATAGAAATCGGTATTCATAGTATTTGAGAGTACTTAATGATTTGGACAACCACTCCAGAAGATTTTTTTTTTTCATATCTAGACAGATGCACATACTGAATTATATCTCTGTATTCATGCTTGAAAAATGTGTGTGAATATTTACTTAAATGAAACATATTAAATGAGCAGCAATGTGAAACAGAAAACATAGCACATCTTGTGGTATAAATAAAAGAAACAACTATACATACCAGCACTTCCTCCTGATAATTTGAGAATGCTTTTGCAAGGTCTTGTATACTACTCATAATAGCATTATGAATCTCCTTTTCTCCTGTCAAACAGTGTCTGCATAAAATCAATCAAACACAAAAGATTTAGCATATCATAGTTAAAAAGTAAAACAGAAAACCAGTGTGGTTCTTTATATCATGTAACTCAGAAATGTTCATAAGTATTAATTAAATTGGGCACATAATATAGACCCTACCAAAACTGAAACAAAATGTGAAATATCATTCAACTAAAACAACAAAAGATCCTCCAGAATAACTATTTGGGTCAAGCTAGTCCAAACTATTTTGGTTATTAACTTCTAGTTGCATGTTAGCTTTGTTCTTCACCTTAGACATGGAAAAGATTTGACAAAGAATAAATAAACCAACATATGTTGTCAAGTAAACAAAAAGGAGTTGCAATATTAATGAGAGAAGACATTACCTTCCTATTCCACACAAAGCGGACAAAGATTGAACAACCAACAAAGAACAGATAATAATTAACAGATCAGGATAATTGTAAGTCTTCTTTCGTGGTTGTCTGCTAATCATATGTGAATTGTGAAGTATCTAAAGGAACATAAATCACCTTAGATCAAGTTACAGGTAAAAGGCTAACAAAAAAGTGTTTGATGTTCAGAATAAGATGATGGATTTGATCAGACAAATGCCCAAAAATATAGAAAATTAGAAACCATAAGCTTTACACCCTTCAGACAATTCTAGATCATAAACCCTTGCTAGTGAGCATGCTGGCAAGCCACTATAAAACGTGAGTATCAAAGTTAGGAAATATAGACTTATGCTATGTAAATAATGCACTTGCAATTATTAAACATTTATTATATTTAAGCATGGTTCATCTTGCCGATCCGTATCGGTGTATCGACCAGTTATCGATACAATACATACTGAGATGTACAGAGCCATACCAAGTGTACCAACATATAAAACATAAGGGTGTACCGATATACCACCCATACCGGTCCTCTATCAGACCGGTATATATCGATTGTATCGAGCGGTATGCCACGGTACGACGAACCTTGATATTAAGCATAACAATAATGGTATGACATAATGTGCCAACTACTAGGGTTTGGGTACATGGACCTCTTCCCACTATTGAACTCGATTAGGGTAATATCACGGGTCCAACTAAGTGGCAAATCCTCTTCTTATTGTTTCTAATATAATTTTTTTAGGCCTTCCTCTATTCTCCTTGCACTACCAAGCATAATCAATCCACCTCATCTAACTTGGGGCATCTATATGGAGAGGTCTCCTTTTGACATCTTTTTACCATCTATATGGAGAGGTCTCATCTAACTAAAGTGCTGTCTTTCAGAGTCTAAGGTGTAAGGCTTTTCTCCTAAGGCTTCAACTAAATATTTAAAGATATTTCCAGTACTTATGCATTGGATTTCATCAAAACTCCAAACTTAATAGTAGTTTCACAAGAGTAGTACTCAAATGGTGGCCCCCTAAGAAGTTCTCATGTAAGCAAGTTTTAATTTCACATCAAGGTTGTATACATTGATCCTCTCCAAACCCTATATTGGTAGGAACTCATGCACTAAGCTGTCATTTGTATTCTTTTCCCTATTTTTCTTCAATTAGTTGAGAAAGAATTTGTTATATCAAATAGGCCATGATCCATAAATTGATTTATAAAATGGACATGCCCACTTTCATCAAAAACCATAACCACTGCTAATATTAATACAAAAAACAAGCCATAATGTCTTAGCTATTTGGGATTGGTCACATAGATGTTTTCTTGCCATGGAACTTTGCATGGACAACACCTTTAGTTATATCAAGAGCAGTGATTTAAAAAACGCTAGGCGCCAAAAGACGCCAAGGTCCAAAAACACCTGAGGCGCACTCGCCCGAGCGAAGCGAAACGCTAAAATATAAAAATATATAATATAATTAATAAATATAATTATTTAAATAAAAATATAATATTAAATTAAAAAAATCTTACAAAATCACAATATCACATTAACAAAAAAATCTCAAAATTCAAAACAATAACAATAATTTCAAATAAATAAAAATTAATAATATTAAAATCAAAATAATATATTATTAATCTAATAAATAAAAAAAATATTATTACTAGTATACAGTTAATAGTATACTATCGAGTCGATGTGAGAAGAGGTAGCAACGAGCAACGAGAGTGGAAGCGGGAGAGGCGAGCGACGACAGTAGCAACGGCAGCGGTAACAGCGAGAAGCGGTAGCGGTAGTGGGAGCGACGCAACGACAGTGGCAACGGCAGCGGTAGCAACGAGCAGCGGGAGCAGGAGCGACGAGCGGTGATAGTGGCAGCTGCAGCGATAGCGGTGAGCAGCAGGAGTGGGAGTGGTAAGCGACGATAGTGGCAGCGGTAGCAACGAGCAGCTGCAACAGTAGTAGTAGCAGCGAGCGACGATAGTGGCAGCGGCAACGACGAGCAGGGTTAAGGTTGGGGAAGTCGTGAGAGGGATGTTGAGAGGCTGATATCGGTGCTTTAGTTGGTTCAATTGAACCAACTGAAGCACCGGAGACCGAACCAAACGTAAAACACTAGTTTGGTCGCCTGGTTTAACCCGGGCGCTCGCCCGAAGCGCCTAGGCGGCGCCTCTTTGAAGCGAGGCGCCTGGACATGAAGCGAAGCACTCGAGCCTTGCCTCGTCTCGCCCGAGCGCCTATTGAAATCGCTAATCAAGAGGATGAGTATTGGCATTACCAGTGATGTTGCTCCATTGTCACCTAAAGGACCAAGGTTTAAACTGCATAGCAAGATAGCCACTCGAAATTTAAATTGTATGAACACTATTTCCGATACATCTAATGAATAGTACAAATATTTAAACAACTTACCTCATATTACGAGGCAGTTTGATCACAGGTTGTTTTTATACAATATCAATATTAACAATCTTACTGGAGTTGCTAACATGGATCTAATACAAAACTCAAAAAGAAACCTATCCAAGGCAGTATCACTAAGAAAAAACAGAAAGAACACAATGATCATATCACAATCATAGACATCCAATTTTGTACATACCTATCATCATAAAATAGATATAAAGACAAAGAAAACAGCAAAATGATAAATGTGGAAGCACATCTACCCAAATATTTCCAGGAGCAGAGAAACTTCTTCATCATTTGGAACCTCCAGAATCTGAGTCATAGAAAAGAGTTAACCTGCGGTTAACTTCCAGATCAGAAAGAACACTACCCAACATGCAAAATAATCAGAAAATTGACAAAATTACACTGGAGTGATAAATGGCAACAATTCTCAAATTTGTGGATCAAATTAAAAAAAAAGTTGTAAAAAGAGACCCTTTTTTACCCGAATAATCAATTTGGATCTCCAATAATGGCATATGACACTAATTATATGGTATAGACAAATAGAATAGCTAGGTTATGCACAAACTTAGTTGTATAATAACAACAAGAGTTTAGCAATGTCTTGTGCTCTGATAAGCAGAACATTGGATGTATCAGATTTCTTGACTAATAGATAGTTTCTTCCGTTTGAAAAAATTATTATTACTATAATTATAACAAGAAGAGAATTTTGTAAATTATAAGCAATATAGCTAAACTAACCATGGACAATGTAATCCCTTCAAGAGCTTGGCTATAAAGAAACACATCCCGGAAATTCATGGGTTCACCCCCCACTTCCGTATCAACATAAAGAATCTGCAAATAACAATACAAAGCAAATAGAAACAATCTTCAAACATCAGTAAGCTTTTAAGTCACTTATTACCAAGTCCAAACTTTCTTTGCAACATGAAGTGTAACAAGTTGAATGTTGGTAATCTATCAACCTGATTCTCTCCAAGTAGTAGTTCAATATTGATGTTAGTAATAGTTTAGCAAATTAGTAAAGGAGCAAGAAGAAAATTATAATTTTCAAAAAAATAACAGTGCATTGGGCACAGGATAGAAATCCTATTTTAACGTTGTAATTCATGTTTAAGGGTCATAATTTATGTAGCAATTGAGTTGAAAAAGTTAATTAGTAACTTGATTCAAGTTTAGAATGCTTAATTGTTTTTTGAAGTGTCTAAAAAGTCTTGTATCATAAATTTGTACAGTTTAGTTAGAATGTAATTTAGGTGAAGTGTGTGTGTATATATCAGTTACATGGCTGAGAAACAAAAGGGTGACTATTTCACTTAAGCAAGAACTGTTCATAAGAATAGGGATGCTAAAGCAACTAAAGTACTGACCGAGGAAACATTTCCATGGGATGAGTTGCTCTCATCAAATAAAGGGGTTTGTTTAAGAGATTTGTGATCAATTGAACTTCCATATACCCTTTCAGTTTCCTGCAAAGCAAACAACCATCTTCGTAGTAGCTGAACTCTCTCTATTCCTCTGTAGGATACAGCAGCTTCTTCCAATCTTTTCACAGTTTGTTTGAAACTTCTATAGTTTTGAATACCCTGTAAAATAAAGGTAGTTCATGACTTTAAACAGTAATCTCATCACAATCCTATACAAGAAACAAAGAAATGAAATTATGAAAATATCTTGTCTCGGCAATAATTATGTGATTATAACAAAAGTCAACCCATCCTGCAGTTTGGAAAGATTAGCATGTAAACTTAGCAGGCAGCAAGTATTTTGGTTTATGCTCCTGCTATAAGATTTCTATGGATTGGCCCGATTGGGAACTTCATTAATTTTACCACTGAATGGAAATTATTAACATTAAGATCCCATAGAACATACCAAACAGACAAGATTAAGCTATGAAAATGACAATTAGAAAAATCTAGAAGAATTTCACATAATCTCAAGCTAAAGATTATTCCTGGAATATGTTAAAGTTCCAGACGAAGAAATAAAATGGGGGGAAAAGGAAAAAGGAAAAAGGAAGAGGGAACACTGAGTGGGTGTAGAATCAGAAAATTCTGCAACATGTGTAACATATTAGAGGCCTATTGATTGCTGTATGAGATTATAGGTGTAAAACATATCAACCACATTAAACAAAATTAATTTCCATTGATGATACAGTTTTTTTGCTATGAAGGGATTATTTGACTGCTTTAACCTCTAAACAGAAGAAAAGATATGATCAACTTGTTTAACAGAATTGACTCGTGACAGCTCCATACTTGGAGACTCCAAATACGAGTAACCCTTGCAGAAGTAGGATTCATAAATAGTTAACATCACCTTTGTTCCATACCCAAGCAATAGCATCAGTTAGCCCTTAGAGCAGCTGACCCTAAGTATAATCTATAAGCATAACATAAGAAAAAACAGCGATTTCACTCTACACAAGAACAATTAACCCTAAGTCAACGACTCCCACCTGTCATCGTTATTCCCCGATTACAATCATTGCGG